>JAXQJQ010000002.1:855804-1297301 GCA_037042055.1 Penicillium sp. S103-07
TGGGGGCCAAAAGGGGCCAGAAGTCATAGGGGAGGAGGGGCTCCGAAGCAAAAATCAACGTACAGTGCGGTCTTAGTAAGTCCTTGGGTGCTGGCAGATGTAAGGGTTTTTGTTCCTGCCGATGGCAATCGGGCTGGGCGACGGGCGCGAATAAAGGTTTAGAGGACATTTCAACTCGATGATAGGGCGTTAGAACAGCAAACTGCCCTTGGGGTCATTGAATCGGGGCCCGGGTTGGGTACCATCACTGGTCCACCAGGGCCAAATCAGGGCTTCTAGAACTTCTGTTGCCAATGGGGGGATTCGTAAGGCCCAGGGGTGGGTAGGGTAATCAACTGAAACGCACTTGGGTTGGTAATTCCGCCCATTAACCCGTTTGGATCAATCACTCTACGGCAGTAATGTAATCATTGCCTATCTCATATAGCGCGAGCAAGTGAGGGTGTAAGACCTATGATATTCAAGATGTGGGCCGAAATCGCAGCCATGGACAGAAAGGGCTGGGCTCTTTGGGACCCCACATATGACGGAAACCCCGTTACTAGATCAAAGTCTATATTGGGAAAGAAGCTCAGGTGAGAGTTGAGTCTGGGGCCAAGGCGAGTTAACGATCCCGAGCGCTATAAGGGGAGCACTTGGGTCGGGACAAGGGCGGGCTTTTAGCCCCAACGTGGCCCTGGGATCAATTTTGGGGCCGTTGACGCTGGGTTCGTTTGGCAGCAAACTTAATTCTCCTCAACTCGGCCGCCATTCGATGCGCCGAAAAGTTTGACGGGGGAGGACGGGATTTGCTTTTATTTTGGCCCCCACGAACGCGCCGTTAGCAGGATTTATTTCCCGGGCGTCAGAGGGCATACTCAGATCGGCAAGAGCTGCAATTAAGATCTGGAACCCTGGAAACCTACCAGGCATCCACAATATCAAGTAGGATTGGGCCCTCATGATAATTTCGATTCTATGTAGAAATGACGGTGAACGGGAGCCAGGCTCACTGCAGCCGGCACCGGGACTCGTTCAAGACGGTGGCCACATTTGGAATCCTTGCTCTTTCGATAGCATGAGTGGGTGAAGGTTCCCACCGTCGGAAATACACCACATTGCGTTAACTCAATAGTACCGTAGCCCGGTGTAGATAACACAAGCAACCGCCAGGCCGGGACGGGTATCAAGGCTCGAAAAGAGAGATCATTACGATTTGGAGAAAAAGGCCTGCGGGCAATATACGATTACGCTCGGTGTCCACGAATTTGTCATGGCAAGTACCGGGGGTAAGGCACGCGTCCGGGATTGTTCCGGAGAAATTTGGGATCGACCGGCTTTGGTCTCCAGAATTGGACCCGCATATTGTTCTTCTCATGTGCTTCGGGTTCTCCTGATTTCCCCCGTCATAAAAATCTCACCTTGGGGCTAATCTGTTCCTGGCAGGACTGAACGGTTCTTCCCGATTGACTTTGCCGCACGCCAGGGGCTGCCCCGAGCTCTGACTCAGGTCCCCAGGTTCTGCCTAGGGTAACGCGTCTGGGATAATCGCATGTGAGCCTTACTCTTTAAACTTTGAAGGCTTGCTCCGTTTGAATTGTCGGTCGTGTCTTGGGGAGCCAAGCCTTTCGATGAGACATTCGGCCGTAACTATGTCAAACCCATGAAGTGGAGCCGATGGGATCCAGGGCTGGGAACCGGACGTTAGTCTGGTGCAAACGTAAACGCCATTCCGGTCATAGCTGGTAGGTCGGGCTGGCGGGTTGTCTATCATCCTCTACATCAGGAAGGCGATGCCTGATTCCCGAACCCGAACCGCCGATCTGGGAGCTGATGCCGAGCCTTTGGAGCTGGGGCCAACCGGAATGGATTTATGCCAATTGGATGTCACTGAACCGCATTCATAACACTCTGCATACCACAATTGGTAAATGGGACCAGATAAGGATCGGAGGCACATGTAGATATTTCGGGTCAAGGCGCGTCGACCAAATTCCACAGTCAGAAACTGCACGAACCCTTTTTAAGGTTTTCCATATTCGAAATTCAAGACAGTCTGCCAGCTTCAAGACGGGACAACGGCCATGCAGAAAGAATGAAGAGGATGTTTCTGTTCCTACAGTTTTCGTGCAAATGTATATCACGTGATAGAGCTCGATCCATGTCACGTGCGGTGGTCAACTCTGCACTGTAATCCGACGGCATCACCATCCGCGTCGCCCACAGACTTCCCCACCAACCCTGCTAGCTACCGGGCCCCGATATCGAATACCCGACTATCTTTTGCGCCTGTACCTGGAAACCACCACCATGAAGCTCGTCCGGTACGTGGCCATCGACCGCGAGTGCGAGATCACCGCCTGCGACACGCGCTTTCAGGATCTGGAAATATCTTTTTTGAGCTACGCGCTAACATGCCATCCAGGTTTTTGATGAAATGCGCCAATGAGACGGTGACCATTGAGCTCAAGAATGGTAGGAGAGCCGATCAATTCCATCCAGACCCATCCTCCAAACCTCAAGCCATTTTACGGCCACGAAGCTGGAGACAATGCGAATTGATAGCTGACTGATAATTTCACAGGAACTATCCTCCACGGCACCATCACATCCGTTTCCCCTCAGATGAACACCTCTCTCCGCACCGTCAAGATGACACCCAAGGGCCGTGACCCCATCTCGCTCGACACCATCAACATCCGTGGCTCCACCATCCGCTATTACATCCTTCCCGACAGCTTGCCCCTAGACACACTGCTTGTGGACGACGCCCCCAAGCCCAAGAACAAGGCCCGCAAGGAGGCAGATCGAGGTCGCGGTGGCCGTGGTGGCCCCCGAGGTGGCAGGGGCCGTGGTGGTGGCCGCGGCCGCGGCCGTGGGCGTGGATTCTAAGTTCTTTCTTTTTCGGTATATCTGAGAGTACAGACCGGCGTTTTTCTGTCTTCGAAATCTGGTTCCTTTTTCAACTTTGCATCGTCATGGGATGTCATCTTATTACCCTGGGGCTTCTTTCAATTCTGGAGGGTGAAAAGGGAAAAGCTATCTTTTCGTTTTTTCTTCTTTGGGTCTCGGTCTGTGCTCGCGGTTTTCTCGATCTGACGGTGATGTGGGGGCAACGGCAAGGTGCTGATTGTTTCCATCCTTCTACCTTCGACTTGCCTGTGTGCCTTGTGCAGATCCCACGTTATGCTGAGACTACGTATCGGCCAACACTGCGCCACATAACACAAGATCTGAAGAAAGGCCCATCACAGGGGCCCCGTCTTTAGATGGGTTATGACCGCGGGCCGCAAAACCATAATCTATGAGAAATTTACATTCCACGAAAGCCACTGTTGCTTCTCATGCCTGTTTCCAATATAGAACATGGTCCAACTTGGGCTTTCTTATTTATTGATCTAACCAGGTCATCTTGAATCACCTAGAATCACCTGACTGAGTGATTATCACACGTGACGGATCGTGCAGTCGGGAGTGCAGCTTGCCCTAATTCACCAGCTACATTCGTACTTCAAGGCAAGAGCCTTTGACCAACTTAAAATACCATGATATGAAAGAACAATCTTTTCGCCTCGGTTTTAATTAACCTATGTAGTGGGAAACAGCAAGAAGCGTTACGTTCCGAATTTGATATCATCGATACTTCCGGATGCCGATCTATGAAAAAAAGTCAGACGGTGACTCCGATCGTGCCATGATTCATTGCTCGGTTTTTCCAGATTCTCATCGCTCTATCTTGATTCATTCAATCACGTGGCATAGAGCGCCTCCCTTGCTGTCTGTTAAACGCTTAAATCAAGCCACAATTGAATCAAATTTCAATATTCACCAGCTAGTCGTTAATTGTGTATTGGTGTTGATCGGAGTCCCCGAACACCGCTATTTCGAATGGGAGAATATGATCGAGCACGGTGACTAACCTGGCTCAAAGCGGAAGGAATAAACTCCACCCGGTGATTTGGGCCTGTTAGCATGTTGATCCGTGAATCGTATTCCTGGAGTATTCCTGACTGCTTCGCCCCCATGGGGCACATTCGGCATCGGTAACCCCGATGGATCTTGACCGAGCCTAGTGTATTTTACTTTCGGTTCCCTGTTTCCGTGGTCGAAGGATCAGGCTATTTTTTGCCCCTGGCAGCGTCTTGTAAACCCTGCGCCCTCTTTCCTGCTTTGGTTAGATGCAAGCATTCTGATCACGAGTCAGTTGGGTAGAGATTGCGCCAATGAACAATTACAATTATGAACCGGGGTTCGAAACCGACATAACCGATTTAGGAGCCAAGAAGGTAATGATCGTTGGCTTCTGCTTAGGTCGGTTGTCTCCTAGAGGCTCCAGGTTTTCTCATTACTTTGTTTCATCTTCTTATTATTTTACGATTAACTCTCAAAGCCACGCATGTCTCGATCTTGGTGCAGCATGCAGCATCTACCAAGAGAGAGACAAGTTTTTTCCAGTCAGGATGGGCATGAATTGGTCATGACTCGCTAGCAGCAACGCGGATCACGCCACCATCAATAATGCCAAAACAAATGCTACTTTGTTTGGGGCGGACCAGAAAGCCACATTGTATGCTCATTTTCCCGAAACAGGCCCCCGGGCTTCTGGTTACGTGATAGCAGGGGGCCTGCAGACTATGTAACGTAGACCCCGTTCATACTCTGGCCGGGAATGAACTAAAGCTCGCTTGGACTCTTATCTTGACACAAGTTGTTTGTGTGGGCGTACCGGGGTATGTAGATCGTTACTTTCTCCTCGTTCTAAGCTTTCCCTTCCTAGATTCAATCTATTATTCTGATAACACGTCAGGTCGGCTGACATGGCGTATTACTATTCATACTCATATCCCTCATCTACGGGATGGGGCCGGGGTGAAGAGCGAAGGATTCTTCGGGGCCCGGACAATCCAGGGGAGCCCTGCATCACGGTGCCCGAGTGGGGCTGGAAGATGTGCCCCGGAATTATTGTTTCATGATGAATCATTTTTTCTCCGGAATCAAGCTGGGACTCAAGTCAATCGGGCGTCAAACTTTTCTCGGTGGACCGCTTGTGGCGATGGACCAGTTTGACGGGAGAGTAGGGGCCATCTCGTGGTCCTCGTTTCTGAAACTTTCTTGGGCAAATTGTAACTCGTCGTTTTCAATGTATTTCGAGAGACTAAATACATGGAATTGTAAGTTGGATCTCGCCAGAATCAATGATCCGATACAACTCTGCGCCAGTACATTTTGATGCTTCAATCGTTCAAACGAAATGCTCCCATCGCCAAAACTCGCCTGGTATAAAACAAGGTACAGCAGCCAATGCTCCATATGAAATGCAGGTATATGCAACTTCTTTCCCAGTCAGCGCTGGCCTCCTACGCACGAGCGATCCTCTCGCCATATCCGAACGATGACCAGCTTTTCCCACCCTGCCTGCATACCACTCGAGCCAGCTGTCTCGGCATGCCACCCATCCCAATTGCGGATACCTTCCATCACTTCATCGGGCCGATTCTGCTTGCAAAGCAATACATATGCCACTCCACGGCATGACAGGGTCTCGGGAAGGGCATCTAATAATCGATTTGTGGTCTCCATACCATCAGCGCCACCCGCGTATGTCAGCGACAAAAAGTATGAATCGCTCTCGAACTTGGCGGAGCGAGACATGGCTTTAGATGTAGCGGGGTCATTCTCTTCTGCGGATGGGAGACGAGGCAATTCCTCTGATGGAACATAGGGTGGGTTGAAAAGAAGGACGTCGACGCTGCGGGGGCGCAACGCAGAGCAGAGGTCGGAAGTTAAAGAAGAAACATGAACGGCGTGCATGTTTGAATTGCCTTGCGTTTTTTGCTGCTCTTTGATGGCTGTTGACACTGTCTCTCGAGTCGCGATACAGGCATTGCGGTTCACGTCTGTTCCTAGCGTGAGGATGTCTCGACGTCCAAAGATTTCCTGCGACTGTGCCGCTGCAAAGGCCAAAACCACCCCAGACCCCGTGCCTGCTTCGACCACCAAAGGCATCGGTTTGGCGTTTTGGAATCTCTCGGAGAGCCATTTTGACTCTGATGGAGATGAGAGTGTGTCCAGGAAGAGATAGGAGTCCTCAGATGGCTCGTAGATGGTGTCGAATGATACATGTGACGTGTCAGGGGTCGGTAGCATTGTGAAGATATCTTCTAGAGTGGCTCTCTTGTATCGGTGGTTCTTGAAGTTGAAAGTGGCAGCGTTAAGGATTGACGGCCCAGGCAGGTTCCGATACGAATGATCACGCCAAATGCAGGAAACGAGCAGTAGATTTACGCTGCTTGCAATTGAGATAAATTATAATGCGCAATAGCTCACAGTAGAAGAGGTAAAGGTGCCGTGATATTAGAAAAAAAAAGTTCGCATCGGCAGCGATGATTCGCCGCACGCTCGCCGCCTTCCGACTCCAAAATCTCCAACTTCCCCAGAAATTATGTCATTTCGTGAACCTTGAGAACTCGCAACCGCAACGATGCGCCTCGCCCACCGCCTCCTTATGGCCATGCCGGCCTCGATCGGTTCCAAATCTAGCCTCAGCGAGGCCCTGGCGCTTCTCCCGCCGCTGCAGCTTTACCGCCGCATCCTGCGCGTCCACCGCAAGCTCGACCCGGAAATGCGCGTGCTGGGCGACTCATACGTGAAAAAGGAATTCCGGGCGCATCGGACCGCGGAGAACCCATTGCACATTGTACGTTCGCTCTGTATTCTCGTGTATACGTTGAGAGGAAAGAATGGGGATTCGAATGGTGAAAAGAAGGTGGTGCTACAAGGCCGGAACTGACGGGTATCGGCAGATCGGATTCTTGACAGAGTGGCAGCTCTACGCGCAGAAGTTGGAAGGTGATAATTGGTCTGGGGATAAGTTGGATGAGGCCAAGCTGAACAAGATGAGTGGTATGGTTGTTCGCTCCCATTCGAAGCTCGTTCGCGTTTGCTAACTTGGAGTCTCTGTAGATCAACAAATCGGACAGCTTTTTGAACTCATGCAGGCTATCCGGAGTGAGGACAAAGGCGAGGGCGACGGCGAGGGCGAAAAACAATGAGCCATTGGCCGAGAGGAAATGGGTCGTCTTTGTGAGGGTATCGAGATGCGGGCATCTCTCGATACTTGCTAGACACCTTTGTATATATACACATAAAACGAATAGAAAGCGCCTCGTCATCAGATATGTTCTATTCGACTCCAGTCTCCAAGTCATACAGTTCCCGGGGCTGGGTTGGCTGCCGTTACAGTTCGCTGATCCGAAGTTGCCGTGGTATATATCAGTAGTATCACCGACTCGGGTACTGTTTGGGCCGCAAAGAAACGATATCCCGAGCCAAGCTCGGCACTGCAATTAATTAAATAACTGGCTATTCTGCTCATTAACAACTACCGGAGTGATCAGAATCCAGGATATTAAGCAGCTTCAATTGTTTGCGGCTCTTCTTGTCTACCTGCGTCGCCTAGACGCCATAAACCTTAACATCCCATTCATGTATACCTAGAAAAGATTTCATCATAACTCATAGACGTATGTGGCAATTTGAATAATAACTATCAGAAAATGGGAAAAAAAAAAGGCGAGATGATTCTGGAAATGAAATGTAGTATACAGGGCGCGGGTGGGGGGACTCGTTACATAACACCACGAAATCCCGACATCGGGGACGCGCAGACTGCATCTTATACAACCTGCCTCCATTAACGCAACATTTGAAGTGTTCCAGTTGAGTATAACAACTGTGGTCCCTCGGAGTCATTCCCAAAGTGCCCCAATTCCCACAAGATACACCTTCCCCAACCATCCAAAATGCCAGCCATGCTAGAAGATCCTTCCTCCCGCAACCCTCCACCCGAAGCACACATCCAAGCCGCAGGCTCTCTAAAAGCCCGGCACACAACGCTGCCCAAGGCCGCGGGGGCAGGGATGACTCTGTACCCGATCACCGGCGGCCCATCCAGCGTCCCAAATGACCTGATCAAGTTCCTACACGCCGAGTTTAGCGCGGAGATCGAGCGCGGCTCGACTTATCCCATGGAACAGCCTATGGCTCTGGAGCAGTTTGCTGACTACTGGTTTGGTACGTTTTGTGTTCTGGCTGTGTTGGATGAGGAGGGCTTTGAGGGTCTGGAGGAGGGGAGGGAGTGGGAAAGGGTTTGTTTGGGGACTTTTTATATTAAGCCGAATTATCCTGGTAAGTTTTTCCATGTTGGAATTTGGATTCATTTGTTCCCTAGTGAGTTGATTGATGTTAACTATCCACAGGCCGCTGCTCGCACATCTGCAATGCAGGATTCATCACTACCACCGCTGCGCGCGGCAAGGGCGTCGGACAGGCGATGGGTGAGGCGTACTTGGAGTTCGCGCCGAAATTGGTAAGCTCGAGCCCTATGCTGTATTCTCTAGGCCTCTAACAATTCCCGCAGGGATACAGGTACTCTGTCTTTAACTTGGTCTTCGCCAACAACCCGGCCTCGATCCGCATTTGGGAGAAGCTGGGCTTCAGCGTCATCGGCCGGGTACCGAAGGCGGCTCGGCTGGCAAACAGCGAGGAATTGGTCGATGCCTTGATCTTCGGACGGGAGCTGGGCAATTAAAATGAAGACCCGCAAGCTTGAAGTCCGGGAGAGAGAAGACAAGCTCTTGAAGCGACGATAGAAATGTATATAGACGGGTCTAAACGAATTCATGAATCACCGAAACATCATGCAAAAAGAAGAGAAAAAGCTCGTTCTAGACGAAAACGGTCTCATTCTCAAAGGGAAAAGAAACAGTAAACTACAAGAGATAATATTCATATCGGTGGAAGAGAAACGAGAAACGAGAAACAAGAAACCGAAGACGTGACCCAACGCTCAAACCGGACCATGCAACTATGGGGATATCACGCTTAACCTGACCCTCAATATTCAAGTTGCGCCTTCGCCAACCCAGACGCAGTCTCGGGTCTCCGGGTGGACTAGGACGCAATGCACAAATAGATAAAACATAAGACAAGGGGTAGAAGAGAAGGGTTTGAGGTATAGAGGTGGGAGAGGATTAAATGGAAGGCTGAAGAGATTATGCTCTCCATGGCGGTCGGGTGTCCACCTTCGCGGGGGTCTTGTCGTTTCGCTTAGGTAGTGGGAGTAGACTGGCGCGCTTGTTCGTGGAGTGACCCAATGCGGTGCCCGGACGAGCCGATTTGCTTGGGCTGTCGGTTGGTTCTTGGGCCCTTGAGACGCTGCGACCGAACGACGGGATACCGGCAAAGCTCTGTCGGCTGCGAGGAGTCTCGGACAGGCCCGATGGTCTGCGAAGACCACTGTAAGGGGGTGGATCGAGCAGGGAGGATCGAGCAGGTGTCGGAGAGGAAATGTTCCGTGCGGGACTGCGGGATGCCGAGGCCAGTCGGCTCGACAAGCGACTGATCGATCGTCCCGGGTGAGCCCCTGGTACAGGAGAAGCAGTCGACTCTCGTCGGAATGGATGGGAAAGGGTAGATGATGGTCGAGGTGTGCGCGCCGGAGCAGATGATTTCCGGACGGTGTAGTTACTGGAGTCCATGTCATTCAAATTGGTGCTGTTGGTCCAACGAGGGCGATTGGGGATTGTAGAGGGAGGTTGAGGAGTGCGAGACATTCTGCGGGAAGCCGGCGTGGGAGTGGCAGCACTGTTGGCATAGGAGGGCGTTGGAGATGCCAATCCGGCTGGTATCGGGATAGATGACTTCCGTCCGGTCAACGTTGCCGTGGGCTGAGGAAGGCCCGACATTCGTCGAATCTTGGACATGGTCGAACGTGTCGAGGTACTACCAACTGAGCTCTCGCGGCGGCTTGAGCCACCCATGGGCGTCTTCCACCCATTCCCGCTGATAATAACCGACGATGCAGGCGAGCTGCCGGGTGTGTCGATGACACTGCCTGTCGCCGGGCTATCCATCGTCACGATACTGGAGATGGAATCTCGCAATTGCTGGCCTCTCGCGATCTGCACATCTTCCAAAGATGTATCCATCACCCGAAGGCTGGCTTTGAGTGCATCTGTTCGAGACGTCATATCTGACAATAGTCGCAAGACCTCGCCATTGACTGTCAAACGATCATTTACGCCCTTTTGAATGATGGTGATCACACGCTCGATGGCAGGCACGTAGTGCATCTTCTTCGCCTCGTAATTCTCCATCCGCTTGGTCAATGTCGACGGGTTATTCATCTGTGCGTTGCTTTCCAATGCTTCTTGTAGCTTGGCAATGCTGCGTTCAACCGAGTCAAACATCTTCTGTGCTTGACTGCCCGCATTGCGGAACACTATAATCCACTTATCCTCTCCCAATTCCTTCTTCAAGGCCGTCGCGTCTGTCTCTAGCACCTTGTAGCTCTTTTCCAAGCGGTCTCGCCGCTCATCAAGTTCCTCGCACGCGCTCGGGAAGACACCCTCGGCTCGTGACTGGAACATGGATAGTCGCATGGGCAAAAAGTCCAAGGATGCTCGCAATGGTTGCATGCGCGCAAACAAAGCCATGAGGTTGGAGTAGCTGGTATCGTCCTGCGGAGTTTTGATTATAGGTGCGCCAGACGCCGTGGCCAAGATAGGACCGATACTCAAGCGGCTGGCAGGCGACCGGCCCTTCGTCGGGGATTCCTCCACAATCGTCTCGAGCTCGTTGATATCAAGACCGCCGCTAGGTTCAGTAGGGTCCATGAGACTCTGATGACGTTTCTCTTCCATTTCGAAGATCATCCCACTCAGGTTGTCGATTTCCACGCCTACGTCACCTAGGACGTTGGACCACAGCTCTTCCCATTCCATTGCCAATTCCACAAGTCCCTTCACACCCTTGAGCTTGTTTTCTATTCCAGCCCATTTTTGTGTGATGGTTTCCATCTGGCTGATCATGGTTCTCAGACTGTTGGCGTCAACCTTGGCGATGTCGTCCCTGAGCTGCACGTTCTCGATCGATGACATGTAGACGTTGACGAGAGTAGCAAACTGAACAATAGCCTTGTCAACGCCTTCCAGACCTTCTCGGCCACCTGCCGCCGCCCATTCCACATCATCCTCGGCATCCAGGCCGCTAAGCACATTTGAAGCCTTTCCGATCCATATTTGCATTTGATCAGCGTGTCCGTTCAAAGCTCGAACAGCTGCAGGGGCGGTCGCGATATTCGAAATGCTCGTCTCGAGCACTTCCGCTTGAGGAAGGGGAATGGAAGTGAGTTGGGAGAGCTGGTTGCTGAAAGAGGCACGGGAGAAAGAGTATATTGAATCAGCACGCTGCAACCCTCTCGGGTTGAAGTATGACTGTGTATTTGAGGAAGAGTTGATTGATTCAGGTGGGGAATCTTTGGGCGGGGGAGGAGGGGCTGACTCCTCTAACTGCTCCTCGTGTCGTTTTGTGTCATCGACATATTTCTCGAAATCGGTCCGGGTGTCTTCTGTCTTGTTGTGGGATAAGGGATCTGATGCCGGTTCTGGACCAGCGCGCTGCGGCGCTGGAGCAGATTCCGCAACAGACATGGATGTCGGCGGAGAGATGCTTTGTGCGTCTGCGCCAGGCACCGGGGGTTGTGCGGCGGCCAGAACGGGGTGCTCTGGGCCGTCAACGACCGCGTCGGCGTATTCTGACCCTTGCCCGAGCGCTTCGGAAATCTCCCGCAGGAGATCCTGGCTGGGTAATTCGAGAGTGTTGGACGCGCTCCGCTTCGGGGTCTGCGTTGTTGCCGGAGATGTGTTCGTTGTACCGTTCCACGCTTGACCTCTCCTCTCAACCTTGATTGACAGATCCTGGTGTAGACTGTCCAGCACCTTGAGGTGCTCTTCTGGGATCCGACCAACTGCTGGGTTGCGAGGCGCGCTAGTCACCTTGCTGCCGCCGTCGAGCAGCTTTACCCGAGCAGCGAGGGCGGGAGACAAGCGGCGGAAGATGGAACGACCGTTATTTTTCTCCGCTCTATTGGGTTCCTGGGCTATTTCGTCCTCGTGGGTGCTTTGATTGCTGCTCCCAATACTCCAGAGGGAGGACTTAGATTTCAAGCGGCGGAGAGGGGATGGTCCGTGTTCATTGGGGGAGCCGGCGGGGGGAGGAGATGCGGACAAAGCGGACGCGCTGGATGAGGGTGCGATGTCAGTCGCAGAAGTTGGGCCGCCGACTGTGGCATGCATGGATACAGGCCCGGAGTGGTTGAAAGAAAAGGGCGGTTCAGGTAGGGATGGGCAAGGAATGTTTCGTCTCGTTCGGTAAAGGGCGAAAAGGGTCGAGATGAACTCCGCGGGTATTTTGTCACAGATAAACTCAGGAGTTGAAGGCTACATGACCGGGTTCGAACGAGGAGGAGTAAGAAGGAAGTATTCAATAATAATAAAAAGTTTGGGCAGCAAGCTGCGAAATTAAGACACGAGGGATGAAGTGGCCGGTACAGCTACTTTGCAGAAAGGTACACAGGCACAGGCCCAAGTACCACGGTGCCCGCCCGCTTAACTATGGGGCACCAGGTACCCGCGCCGCCTCCTCTGTAATTCAAGGGATCGTCGGCCTGTGCGGATCTGATGAAATCATTCGCTGTCAAATTCGAGATAACTCCTAGCTATTCGATTACTCTTCCTGGAGACTAAAATATCAATACACTTTAGCTCGGCCATATTTTCCAGTAAATTGACCACCCACGAGGGCTCGCGCAAATCTATCAATGAACCATGAAAGCTCGGCTCTACACTCATTTCAAGGGGCCGATCAGCGGCCATGTGCCCTAGCGTCAGTGCGACGGGCTGCACGTAACGGTTTCCCCGTTAATATAACTTTGTATTAGGCGTATGTTCATCCATGCATGTACACTTCAACCGTACTCTAGTGCCTCCTTAAACAACGTAGAAAGAAGTACATAAGTACATAATATGCAAGAAAACTCCGAATTCCGAACGGGACCAACAATCGGACAAAAAACCAACACCGGATGCGGAGACGGGTAGAATGGTCGGGGACAATTCAGGGGTATCTATAGCCAAGGGCCCGCAGCAGAAAGGAGACCAAGCGTAACGTGAAAAAAAAAAAAAAAAAAACCGAGAATATGCATATGAACCACCTCAAATTAGACCGGCACTCGGTGGGCGACCGGGATTGGCCGCCTGCCAGTCCCGCACCAGCTCCTCGCGTACTGTCTTGCACCAGGCCAGCAAGGCCGTGTCGAACTGCTTCCAAGCCACTTCGCTACTGCCCTGAACCACCTCCATCACGTCGACCTTGAGTCGGAGCTCCCAGCGCAACTCTGCGGCTTTGATCCAGAATCGCAGGTTCTCCGCCTGCCGGTATGGTTTCGCGACGTCCTGGTGGAATGTCTTGACCTCGCCAAAGGGGCGTTTGGACTTTTTCACGGCAATGTTGTGCAACTGGACGAGAACACGGCCATCCCTGAAGCGTTCGAGAAACGCTGTGGGTAGGGAGTCACTGGGGGTATCTTCGACCGGCGTCCAGTCTGGCAAAGTATGGCCACCGGGCATCAAACTCCGAAGAAAAGATTCCTCGCGTGATCGCTCTCGTCCGGTCCAGTCTCCCCGAGCCCAATCCCAGTTCTCCCGCTCCTGAGCCTCCAGGTCCTCCAATGCCTTCTCGCGAACCAGCATGGTGCGGACACCGGAAATCCACCCCTTAATCACATTGCGCTCCTCATCCCGCAGTCCGGCAGCAAAGTGTCTTGCAGCCCAACGCTTCAGAACATCGAGAACATGGAAGAGATCCTTGCGGATTTCACGCTCGCTCTTGATAGATGCCAAGCGTTCCGGTTGTTCATGGGTGGTGTAATAGATCTTCGCTGCTCGAATAGCCATGGTCACATCGTCTAGAATGCACATTCCCTGTGCCTCCTCCTTGGTTTGGGGAGTCGGTGCTTCTCGCGATGCATATTCTTCCGTGGTTTCCGGGGCATCACCGGGAGAAAGGCTGGTCCGTATAGGTTCTCGGGGCGGAGGCTCCGCGCCGTTCTCAATTGCCTCGAGATTGGCTTCGGCTTTGTCCAATGCAACCCGCAGATCCCGTCGGAGAGAGAGCAGATCTGGCGGGGGTGGAATGTGGTGTGTCTTGATACTGTAGGTGCTAACCGTGGGGGGCAGCATCACTTCCCCCTCCTCGTCATCGACATTTTCAACACCGCCCGACTCAGCCATGTCAGTCGGGCTGTCGACGAGGTCATCAATATGTCGTTCATTGGGCGTAATCAGCACCCGAGGCACATTGTCCTTGTTCTGTTTCTTAAACTCCTTGCCCCGCCCGGACTTTCCATCCAGCAAACCCGTCCTCGCAAAGTAATATTGTAAATGGGCGATGCTGCCCAGACTCATGACACTATCGCGATGGCGAGCCGAGTCGGCGAATTCGGCGCCAAAAGCACGGATGTACCCATGACGGCGGGACGAAGTCGAGACCGATGACCGTGCGTCAGCCGAGGTCGCAGAGGACGCGGAGTGGGAAGAGACGGAGGAGAAGGTCCGGTCAGGCGAGGAGTATGAAGAGATAGCCGGCGTGGCAGGAACGGAGGGGGAAGGCGACGACGAGCGAACGGGAGGCGAGGACAAGTCAGTGTCCACGAGTTGCGGCTCGCTCATGGCGATTTCTGAAACTGGTGTCGCAGCACCCGTTCAATGGCACGTTCGATCGGCAGTTGTGGAATGTGTACTCGATTGGAACACGACAGGAATGTGGGAGTCGAGGGATACCCGAACGAAATTCTCGTCAATGATAAAGAGAAAGCAAGGCAAGACCCAAGGCGAGACCGTTGGTCGCACGGCCAACGGCGGAACAAAGGCCACGAGGTTTAATGAAGCCGTGAACGATCGCCGGCCGAGAAACTTCTTTGGGTCAAAAGGGGCGGACCGGGGGGAAAGGGGCAGCGGGTCGCACACGCTTCTATGCATCAGCGGCAGACCCTAATTGCATGCCATCTGTATATCTGGACACGTCCGTTAATGTAGTTAGATCTCAGGTCCCTTCCCTACTCTTATTGATTCTCACGTTGGATAACCTCACGTCAACTTAGACTGTCCGTGGCAGATGTGATTGAATTGCCGTGTCGGGTTTAGCCCTGCCCCGCGTTCCGCGTCCCAAACGAAATTGTCTTTCGGATCGCGTAGGTTTCTTAATATATACAAATGAGATGCGATGTTCCACTTTGCCACCAACGCCATAAGAAAACACTCTTAAAAGATATCTTGTCGCTCCCATCCGGTTCCTTTGAGATTATCGATGCCCTTGCTCGGATGGTCCTTCGTCGGGTCCCGGTACCTGGACTGGTAGGGATTGGGGTCCAAAGCCTGGTTCAGGTTGCCGAGTGTATGGTTCACCTCGCGGTGCTTGGCCTCATCTGCGCGGATGTACATGAGAAGATCCCGCATGGTTCGTGAGCCCTCGGGCATCTTCCAGTACTGCACTGCGATCTCAGGTGCTTGGAGGTTGTTCCACTTGGGGAGTTTTCCCTCCTCGAGTTCTCGGATGGCGCGGGAGTAAGTGATGACGGCCTCCTCTTCGAGGTAGCCCACGAACCGATGGCAGATGCGAGGTGAAATAAGGTAAGAAATGAAGAAGCCGTTGAAGAAGACGCCCTGCGCGCCCAGCACCATCAGACGCATGAACCAGCCGGGTTCGGCCAGCTTGAGGAAAGTCAGCAGGTGCATGCGTTCGTTGAATGCCTCTTCCAGGAGCGTTTCAATCCTGGACAATGGAGTCAGTCTCTTGCTTTTTGGATTCTCAAGGTCGACGGGTACATACCATCCGTTGTCTCGCTTCATCTTGCGAAGACTGTGCAAGTGTCGCAGCATACCACCAACCATACCGGGCACACCTGCCACACTCTCCAGGAAGATGAAACGGGCCATCCATTTCTTCTCAGTCATCTCGAATCTTTTCGGTGTCTTCTCACCCGGCTCGGCGTGGCGGTAGCCGGTTGCGAAGTCCATGCCCCATCGGAAGATGCGAACGGTACCGAGAGCAACCCAGTCGGGCCAATTTGTTGCTTCACGGTGTGCCACTTGGATGCTCTTCATTTCTGACTCGGTATAACTGGCCCCCGGGTTAACAAAACCGTCGTTACAGTGAAAAAGATGAAGCTTACACTGGATGAACCCATGCTGACTCGACTTCTTTCACGCTCGGTTCCTTGGGAGGTGGAAAGAATTCTTTGATCTGGTTCTGAGGCGTCGATGAGATGGGGCGCTTGGATGTGCAGGTGAACGGGACAGGATTCTTGTTTGCTCGGCCTGAGCCACTGATTCCCTTGACGGCGACGCCCGAGTATGCCCGCGCCGCTAGGTGGAAGTATGTCGTGGGTCGTATAGCAACCCGTAGGGGTGCTGTGGTTGGTATTGATGAGATCAAGCTCATGGTGTAAGCCAGAAGGATAATCGGCTTTGTGTTTCAAAGTCTGTTGACTGGTTAAGTTGAATAGATTCAATGTATGGTTGAAGGAAATTGAGCGCAGGCGGCGTCCATGGAAAGTTGGTTTTATATGACCGTCGACCCAGTGCAGGGTTTTCGTACAATACCGTCGAATCCCGATCAGAGTCAGCAAAAACAGGGGCAAAGAGAACAAATCCGGATACAAAACCAGAAATCCGAGCAAAGCAGCAGGAATGCGGCTGTTCCTGAGTCATAACATTGCATTGCGGCTCATTGGCGGGCCACTGAAGTTTACAGTAGATTACGTTCCTAACGGGCCCCCACCCCACCGCATTCCCGCACGACGGCTCCGATGCAATCACATCGGATCCGATGGTCAGTCTGCGATCGACATCCCGACTACGTGCGAACAAGAAGCATCCCCAAAACTCTTCCCATTATCCTCATGGTTTCCCCTCAATTTCCCACTTGTTCTGACGCCGTATCCCGGTTACCGTCACTTCGGGCCTCCCGTTGAGCAGGTGACTTCGGGCGCAGCCGGGTTCGTTGCCGGTGCAAAGCCCGTTTCGGTGTGCTGAGTCGCCGACGAGAATTTATCGGCCTCAAACCTTCTCACTGGCTCTCGGGATCCCTATAGTTCTTCACCGGGTCCCTGAAAGGCTCGAGATCTCAGAGGGAGTAACTATTTTTGTCGGCATATCAGTCGGTTTTCAGCGTGTACGTAATGGTCCTCGACATTATCCGTATCATAATGTCCATGATGTTTTCATGCCTTCGTTATTCTTTATTATTACAACGTTTGATAATCGCTTTGCGCTCCTGTTCTTCTTGCGCATTTTTCTTTTTCCTTTTTTGTTTCCGCATCCGTCTGCTTCCACAAACCCCTGTAATGATGTGTGACAAGGGCGTCTCTTTGGTCCTTCGGCCATTTGTTCTGAGCAGCAGCGAAGCAAACTCCAGGCGTGATCAAAACATCATCAACTAAATTTGGGTGTTTAATGTCTGAAAAGTCAACAACCAGTGATGATAGAACATATCAAGGTCAGCACTTGAAGTCTCAAGCCATGCTACGACTAGAATATGGTTCTGGAGTTTTCGACAGTTGAGGAGAAGAATGGCAGGAACCATAGGAAATTCGTCAGATGAAACGCGGACATGGAGTGGGAGGTTCAAGACACTGATGGGCAGAAGAGAGTGATGGAATTATATTTTTATCAGACTAGTGCACAAAGCATTTAGACTATCCAATTCCTTCGTGGCTGGCAGACGAAAGATTCAAGACGTAGAATGGAACATAGATTCGGCGGTCCTCAACACCTCAAAAGAGTCATCGCGCTCATGGGGCTCCAGCTCCTTCTTCTCTATTTTGGCCACGTGGGCCGTTCGCGGCCCCTTGTTAATCTGCTGCAGGAAGTTCCGCATAGACTCTTCATCGCCTTGGGCCTCGCCCTCGACCTGTGCGTTCATCAGTAAAGTGTAACCGAAAGTCTTTCATGCAAGCGCATTCGGGCCTACCCTTCCGCAGGTCGTATTCCTGCACCATCCTTTCAATCCTTGGCTGACTGCAGATTTCTGCGTGAAGTCCCTGTAAGATATCAAGATTGGCCGTCAATCACTTGCTGAACTTGATATGACGTCATCGGTCGGGCTGAGGGAGATTGGGCTCCTACCGGAAGCCGACACCTGGAAGCTAGTGTTAGTGGTGGGAAGGAAATATACGTTAATTTGGTAAGGATTCGAGCTAGAGTGATAGTATAGAACGATCGATCTTACCTTGCACGGCGCCGTGGACTTTGAACGCGATCTGTAAAGGGTCAGTCATCTGTGGTCTTGTACGTCAACCCGGCATCAAGAGGATTTATTCCGGTCGGGCTTCGTACGGAATAATCTCATGAATGTAGAAACATACCCGCTGGGTTGTCATGTTGGAATGTTCGTGGAAACTGGGATTTGAAGATGTTTGGAAGCAGAATCCAAGGTTGGCGGATAAGAACGCCACCTTGAGATGGCCGATGCCCTGCTGAGCTAATCCTTGTTTACATCTTCCCAAGGTTTCTTTGAAAACCGCAGCGAGGTTAACTTATCTCCATTAAATAATTATTTCCCCTTGGATGTCTCTTTTCTGAGGGATAATGTGCAAGTGGCTGCTGTTCAAGCGTTTCGTACCGGGATGGACGTCTTCCGTAATGCAAAGAACTTTATTTCCATCATAGGCGTCTTATAATTTTCTCCAAGTCATATCGAAAAGCATAATATAATACTCTATCGACGGTCGCGGCCTTTCTTGCAACCTGGCTGATACTCAGGCTTACACCTTCACCCACCACTCCCAGCTATATCCTAGACATGCCCATCGTGCTCCCATAAAGCTCAGGAACGAAATCGCAAGCAGGCCTCCAAGGAATGCCACCAAATCGGATGGTCCAACCACCTGGAGGAGCTGTCCTCCCACCGGGATCCCAATCATGGCCCTGGCAACCGACAATCAGCGAAAACGGTCTCATTTACAACGAAGGGTTGGTGCTTACCCAAAGGAGCAAACGAAGTAGCAAGTTCCGAACCACTTTCCAAACTCTTCCGTCTTGCAAAGTTGTCCCAAACACACTGGAACAAGACTCAGGATACTCCCCGTGCCAAATCCAAGAAGGGCAACGAAGCAATAGAGAACACCTAGATAATGTCCGAAAGGGTACCAAAGGAGGAAGATAAAAATAGTGGTAATCGCCATCATTGTAGCGATAGTGTTGAAGCGGCCGAAGTGGTCGGACGCCAATCCCGAGAGCCATCGTCCAAATCCCGACCCCCTGAGTAAGAATGAAATGTCAGTGACAAGAAAGACTATCTTTGAAGGGGGTATACTCACGCATTGAGCACTGCCATCATATAGAAACCCGTTTCGGATGAAAAGCCTTGAGCGGTGGCATATGAAGGTACCAAGCCCAAGGATGCAAAAAGAACGATTTCGCTGACTTGAGAGTCATTAGCCGTAATCCCACAGCTCAGACATGGGAACAGCTTACAAAAAACACCAGTAGTTGCCCAGAGAAATCTCGAATCTGTAAAGCAGTGTAGATCGATACTTCCCTTCCGCGCCTTGGTAGGAAGTCTTCCCTTGATGCAAAGATTGCCGACGGTCAGGAAGAAAACAAACATGAATCCTAGAATCCGCATCGACCAAGCCCAACCAAGTCTTTGAAACGTAGTCCTCAAAATAACCGGCCAGCAAATCCCCCCAAGACTAGATCCAGCCATGGCAACGCCGGTCGCATTACCCCGCCGTCGATAGAACCAGTGCGACAGAACCGCCATGGTGGGGGTACATATCAACGCGCTACCAGTTCCACCCAATACACCCAAGCACAGGATGAACTGGTAATAGCTATTGCAGGATCCCAAGAGGAATATGGAGAGAGCGTAGAGCACGGAGCCGATCAGCATGATCCAGCGCGGGCCATATCGATCGAACAATGGCCCGATTTGAACACCGAGGAAAAGATTCAGAAAAACGAGAAGTCCTGAAATCCACCCAATTGTACTTGATGGGTATGTCTTGAGTTGGTGGGTTTCCCAATATGACTGTAACACTCCGACGGAGCTGCACAGTCCGTATGTGCAGCTCAACATGCAGAATGCTCCGCCAACCACTGCCCACGCTGCCCAACCGCCCTCTGGGTATTCATATGGAGCCTCTTCATCGCCCGTTTGACTGCCGTCTTCGCGTTCTGATGTCGAGAGCTCTATGTCCGTATGTAGGGTCGAGAATCTATTCCTTGGCACATCTGTATTCGAACATGATTGAGATAGCATTTCCTGGAAAATGCAATTCAGGTGCGGCGATGCTGGAAGTGAAATTGATCCCAGTTTATAAAGTAGAAGTCAAGGCCAAGCAAATTGCGGATCACCCTTTGACATCAAGTTTCCCGGCCGCGCCGTGAATATATCGGGGAACTTGGCCGGTATCGAAAACGGCCACTCGGTTGAGACAAAAGAATGAGATCTGATCGCGCCAATGAGTCACGAGAAAGAAGTTCTGAACAGGGACGTCCTGCGCAATCGGATGAAAATTATCTACAAAAATTTCTTAGTTGAAGTTTAGCTCTAATCTTGTAACGGTGACACCGCGGAAAGCAATTTTACGCCTTAACCCCCGTTCCGCTATGTAGCCGACCCTGCTAATCACAGGGCGTGGTATGTATGGGTTTGAATCGGCGATAAATTCGGTCCACGTTTTTGTTCTGTGATTGGACCGTTTCCCCGAGATCGGTCTGGTCTGTATGGGGCTGCGGCGCTAATAGCGCGGACTGTACTACTATATTAAGAAAAAAAGTTGGCGAACTGCAATAGTTGCTTTATTTTGGCGAGAGAATCGGAATGAGGGATAGTTTGATGAATGCAAGTTACAAATTCAACTAAAAGTGCTATCGTGCAAGTGACATGTTATTAGAAAGACGGTCAGAAAGACGACCAGAGAGACAATCAGAAAGACGATCAGAAGACGATCAGAAAGATTTTAATCAATCATCCACGTCGCGGGGGTCGTGCTCCTTCCAGTACTGTTCATACTCCTCCGGCGTTTGACCAGACACGATCTCGTAGCGAGTGAGGGGTGCCAGAGGAATACCCAGCTGCTCATACTTGTCCAGGCGCTTCTTGGTGATCTCTCGGCTCTTATTGATGCTGTACACCTTGATACGGTGAGCGGAGGAAGTGACGTGAAGACCCCAGTTCCAGGCTGCGCGAACATTGAGCGGCTGAGTGTTGAGCGCGTTGTCCCAGCATCGGCAGACAATTTCAATCCAGCCTTCCACATCACAGGGTAGGTCATACTCCCACGTCCTCCAAGTCCACTTGCCCTTCTTCGATAGCTTTTCCGGCGGCACTGAATACCACGTGAAGCCTCCATCGGCCGACAACTCGACACGCTCGGGCCAGCGGCCACCACCGGAATATGCCCATCCCTTGCAGCGGATTTTGCCCGTATGGACGATAGCTTGTTTAGTCCAGGGAGACATGATCGCTGAACTAACTGGCATCTCTTGGATTTGAATGCCATCGGTCGGGCGCTGGTTATACTTGCCGATCTGCTGGTTGAAATACAAATATTCTTTAGCCTGAACAGGTGCGCGGGAGGGGTTCTCAATAGCCTTGATGCGGTAGAGCCACTTGACGCTGCGAGCGCCAATGTACCCAAGGACCACAACTCGAAGCGGATACCCGTGAATCTTAGGCAGCGGCTCGCCATTCATCTCCCAAGCCAGAATAACCTCGTTGGCTTTAACCTTGGACCAAGGAACACTAACAACATAGTTGCCAACTGTTAGATCCTTGACGTAGGTCTCAGCACCGTATAGTTCAAGGTGCTTGGCCGGCTTGATGAGACCTCCGCAGTCTTTGATAACCTTCTTCAAGCTAATGCCGACATATCGAGCAGTGCCAATAGCGCCCTCGGCCCAAGGGGCCTGAGGAACCTCGTCGCCCTGTCCGCCATAAAGAGCAATCTGCTCAATACGACGGGTTCCTGAGCATTGGATAGTGACGTCCTTCTCCATACGAGGGAACCTGCTCTCATCCATGAGGTCATCCAAGGTGTAGGTCTTCGGGTGCGCGACCAGACCATCTAGCGACAGTTCAAACTTGTCCTTTTCGATGATCGGGATGCCGCCATGGTTTCGCACAAAGTGAAGTGGGTTGGGCGTGATTGCCTTGGAGGTAACTAGCCGCTTCGGAGGCTCTCCGTTGTAGGGGAACTGAAGAAGATGCAGCATATCGGCGTGCTTCTCGCGCAGGACAGTTCTCCAGGAGTCATCGGCAACGGTGGTCATTTCCCCACCGATGGCCGCATGCCAGGCCTTGAAGTCATCGCCGGGCAGCACAGGGTTGGTTGGTGGAATGGGTCCAAACATGAAGTCGGGGCAGGAAGGGAAGGTCTGAGAGGTCAGGATCTTGTGTGCCTTGGCCTTCTTTTCGGGATAGTTTTCCCACTCGACATACCTATAGGTAGAAACAACAGTCTTTTAGTTTCAGGGCCATAAGAATAAAACTCTCCTGGGAAGGAAGAAAATACCCTTTCCAACCGGGTCGCTCTCGGGCGAACAGTTTATCGCGATCGCCGACGGAACGAATCGCCTCTTCATCCTTCATCAACTTTGTCGGGTTGGGAGGATACAAGTTGATGGTATCGCTGCCACTCTGGTCGAGGATGGGCAGCTTGTGGCCTTCCATACCCTGCTCGATGATCCACTCATCGGGCCGATTGGTGGTGTCCATCTCCATGCTGATCTCCATTGTGGAAGAATAGTCAAAGATCAAGACGAGGGGTAAAATTGAGGTGCAATGGATTTGGTGGGGTTTTCAATTGGCATTCGGAACGATGCTGGCAAGAGAAAAACAAGTGACTGTCATCTGCTTCTTAAAAACCTTTCTCCTGGAGGTCAATGTAGTTCAGGTAGTTCGGATGCGGGCGATCGTCCATGGCACATTCCTTCGAAACCCTCCCTTTGGTCCCGCCGCGTGCCCCAAGGAACTTTGTGCCGCCAGTCTGTCGAATGAGAGCCGGATTTAGTGTATCTGGCAATCGACCCATTGTTGATATGACCTCACGACTTTTGCTGAGCCGATTCCCCGAGTGGCGTACGAGCTATTAAATCCAACGGCTCGCTTTTAAACCAAGAATAGGTGGAGCTCAACGGCGGAAACAAGTAATTGGCTTTCCGGAGAAGGCCTTCCGAGCGTCCTCGGGATTTGCGGTGGATACGGATCCAACTGTACGAGGCATCATATTGAAGTCGATATCAGGTGTGTGCAGCGTTGTTCGGCAATCCAGTCCGACGGAACTCTCCACCGGATCGGTGGACCCCCTTGTTTTTGACAGCATAACTCAATTACTTCCGGCGTGCTGCAACTCCAATGCGGCGAACAATCGAACAATCGAACAAGAAGCAAAGTTTAAACGAACCTCCTGTGTCGATCGGGCACGCTTCCAGCTCTGACGCTTCCAGCTCCAGATCGGGCCCGTACTTTGAGCTTGACTACGGAATGTAGGGCGGATTGCCCCACATTTCTCGATGTGGCAAATCGGGATAAACTCAAGATTCTTGCGCTCTATTGGCTGTTTAGTGATCCCCAATCAGGAGAACGACGGCATAGAACGTCCAAGTTGGGTTAAGCAGGAATGCACGTTGCGCTGACTTGCTTCCAGTGCGAATATTCCAGGACGTTTCGAGTCGCCCAAGAAAACCAGCCCCTCTGGAAGATGTACACTAGCCTTCCTTCGGTAGAAATTAGTTATATGGCACTCACAATCGAAGAAAAGATGGCAAGCATGATCAAAACACTGTTCACCGAGTTCTGGAAATCCGCGTTCGGGAGCTTTCGCCAAACCAGCGGATACCCCTTCGCGTCTTCGTCCTCTGGCAACTTTGGAACAAACCCATGCAACCAACAATTAGTTCCTCGGTTCATGGTCTTGAATAGTCCCCCGCCATTCAAAACAAAAGAACGCATCGAGATATCGCCATTGGTGACAGCCGTACCCTCGTTCAAAGAGGGGTTGGATCCCCCAAATGAGCTTAGCACCTCCGAGGAATACTACCCACCTGTCTCTTTGCAACCGCCTATCTTGCTCAATCTTGCCAATCACCATTGCAGACGGTCTGCAACCAACGCCCGAGTCTTGATGTCAAGAGGCCCACCTACGTCGGGCCCGCCCACGTTGGGCCCGAGCGAGAGCGGGGGCAAACACAACTTTAGCTCGGAGGCTCCAGGGAACCATCACACCAGGGCTGAGTATACTGTGGTTCCATTAACCCTTGGCCATAAGCCACATTAACCGACACTCAATTGACCCGTGTACATGCCCAATAGAATGCAGGTTACTCTGCTCGTAGATGCGATCTAGAACTGCACCTTGGGATGTTCTCGCGCCGTATATGCAGAGGAATCGGTGCGCCAAAGTCAAAAAGTCTCCGCGATAGCCGTAGCGAAACTTTCCCGTCCATACGACAGGAATGGTCATACATTGTGGTTCCCCGCATCGTTCAATAAATTCCGTTGATTAGCCGTATGCATCTGAAAAAAGTGTTTATTTTTTTTGTCCTCTCTAGCAAAAAACCTCCAACTTTGATCAGGTTCAACGCCATGACTGTTCTACCCGTGGTTCTCGCCCTGCTGGCCCTACCTCTAGTGGATGTGGGCAATGCAGAGAGAGTACTGGGGGCTTATCTTTTCCAGCGCCATGGCGATCGCACGGCCAAAGCTCTGTCACCCACCAAGTTGACCGACCTGGGATATACTGAAGAGTATATGAGCGGTGACTTTTTCAACAACCGATACATTTCCACCAGCTCTGCGTATCACATCGAGGGAATCAACCCCCAGATAGTGAATCTGACTCAGATCACTGCCAGTGCACCGCAGGATAATGTTATTCAAAACTCAGGCCAGGCATTTCTGCAGGGTCTTTACCCGCAGATTGGATCGGTAGCGAATGAGACTCTTCGCAACGGATCAACCATCCAGTCGCCCTTGAATGGCTACCAGTTAATTCCCATGTCGGAGGTGAACTCCGGTAGTGGCGCTGAGGATAACACATGGCTTCAGAGTACATCTTCCTGCGCCAACGCCGAACTGAGCAGCAACAACTATTTCTACTCGGCCTCGTATAAAGAGCTGTTATCGTCCACGAATAACATGTACCAGTCTCTCGCCCCGCTCGTTGGGACGATCATGAAAGTGAGCCAGTTGACCTACAAAAACGCATACACCATCTGGGATCTTTTCTACGTGGCTTCGATTCATAACTCGACTGCAACGGCTCTTCCGTCAACCCAGGAGATGCAGCAGCTGTTTGTCTTGGCTAATACCCACGAATACAACCTCGCATACAGCAGCAACGACACGATCCGCGCTGTAGCAGGTATGACCCTGGCCGGTCAAGTTGTCTCTGCTCTGAACAAGACAATCACCTCCGGCGGCTCATCCAAACTGAATATCCAATTCGGTGCTTACTCGACTTTCCTTTCTTACTTCGGCTTGGCTGGTCTCGGGGCTGAAAATGTCAACTTCACCGGCATGCCTGACTACGCTTCTTCCATGGCATGGGAGCTTGTGACAAATGCCACTGGCACGGGAATCCCTGCCCAGTCCGATATCAGCGTGCGATTTATGTTCCACAATGGAACGAGCATCGCTGGATCCACTCAACTGCAGGCCTATCCCCTGTTCGGCCTGTCTGAGACTACGATTCCTTGGACGGAATTCGTCTCTAACACGAACAAATTCGCGATCTCCACTCAGGAGCAGTGGTGCCATTCCTGCGGGAACACTACCGGTATCTGCAGCTCCAGCTCTGGAGCGAGCGCGGCATCTTCCTCATCTTCATCTTCCGGTGGAATGAGTCTGGGAGTTGCAGGCGTTATCGGTGCGATGGTGACGCTGGGTGTCCTCGCGGGTCTGACCGCCCTTATAATGCTTGTGTTTGGCCTACGTCTTGTGCGGAAGAGCACCCTTGGTGCTCTCTCTAGGGGCTCTGAAACCTCGGTGGCGGAACAAACCGTCAAGAGACCGTCTGTTTGATCGCTGTCTTGAGGCTTGACTCCCTCAGAGCGTACGAGTTTTGCTTAGTTACATGATCCGATGAATTCCAGTTTTGCTTTTGATTCGATAATGGCTAAGAACGTGCTTCGCGTCGGTTGTACTGTAAGAAAATAATCCCAGGCACCGGACATGCATGGCATCCCGAGTATCGACATAGGCTGTTGTTCGCTTCGACCTCTCTGTATCAGCATCTGCAGCTGGACTAGCCTTTAGTCCAGGCTTTGTTACTGTTGCAATTTTTGGAGCTCGATGTTCTCTTGTCACATTTCTCGCCGTAGCCAAAGCGATGTTAAGGTTCGATCAAGTGAGGTTCGAGAACGATTTTTACGTATCAGCGAGTGCAGAAGATGGTATTGTTCTAAAAACCTCTTACTGGGACGCTTTGCTGCAGGGCTTCATGGCATTCAGCGAGATCAGCTGATCCATTTCGGTATATTATAAATCACCAGTGAATTAAAGCCCTTCAATGCTTATACTGGAATCGTATAAACCTATTCTGCACCTAGTTGTAGAGTCCATGGAGAGTGTACGAAGAGATGCGATATTGGCGGGTGTTGATTGGAGGGCAGTTGGACAGTTGGCGACCATCGCAACCTCGGCCCCTGATTCTGATTTGAGTAAACACTCTCCACAACTTGTCCTTCTCACGCGCCATGTCCTTGTAAAATGCCGTCCCTTCTCTCCTGGTTACGGCGGATTTATTCGCTCGACACCCTTGACACTCGCTTCACAACCTCCGCAATCACCCCTGCCAGCGACGACAGGCGACCTCCCTCCGCCAAAGATGCCCGCGCCAACGCCATTGCTCAGAATGCCCCGGCATCTCTCTGGCGCACGCCCGAGTTCTTCGTCTACTACCTCTTCTTCATTACCCTCGTTCCTTTGATGTTCAAGACCGTCGCCGACGCCTCCAAGGGTGGGTAATCTCGGCTGAAGAGAGCGAAGGACCGACCTGTATACTGATCAAGGATCTGCAAACCACAGACAATCACCCAGTCTACCCTACATACTCCCACCTTCTATCGCCCGGGTGGATTCCTGGCCGTTTAGTCGTGAGTCTTCGACTTGAATTCTCCGTCGAGAAGACCCATTGGCTAAACCTCAACGAATAGGACAACACCGACGCGCAATATGCTAGCTTTCGCGACAACGTTCCCTACCTCGCCCTCCTTCTGATCGCCCACCCGGTGCTTCGTCGCATCTACCAAACCTACATTTGCCATAGCGATGCGGCATTTAAACCCTCCAAATCTCCGACGGCGGCCGCCGGAGACGCACAACTCGAGCGGCGGATGCGTTTCGATTTTGGATTTGGCCTGGTTTTCATCACGGCTCTCCATGGGGTTTCTGCCCTCAAGATCCTTGCGATCCTGTACATTAACTACGAAATTGGCAAGAAGACCCCTCGAAACTATGCGCCCGCCGTGACATGGACCTTCAACATCTTCATATTGTTCGCCAACGAACTACTCGGTGGATATCCGCTCGAACGGATTGCCATGTTCTTCACGTCAGGATCGGGGACGTCGGTTGAAAAAGGATCGCTGCTGGTTCAGTGGGCCCAGGCATTGGATAACCTTGGAGGAATCATGCCGCGATGGGAGGTTCTCTTCA
The DNA here is from genome assembly GCA_037042055.1 of Penicillium sp. S103-07. Taxonomy (NCBI): domain Eukaryota; kingdom Fungi; phylum Ascomycota; class Eurotiomycetes; order Eurotiales; family Aspergillaceae; genus Penicillium; species Penicillium sp. S103-07. The sequence continues at coordinate 883,348 of JAXQJQ010000002.1, forward strand.
AAGTCACTGTCTTGCGGTTGATCAGCTTCAACATGGACTACTATTGGAGTATTGATTATCCCTCGGCGAGTCCGATTGAAGTATGTATCCTTATTACTCATGATGTGCAGCTTTGGCTCGATCCTCAACTGACCGGAATTTATAAGAAGAAACAACTCGACCCCGCGGCCCTGTCTGATAGAGATCGAGTCAAAATCCCCGCCGAGCCCGCTGCGTTTAATATGCGCAACTATATCGCCTATGTGCTCTATTCACCACTCTACTTGGCGGGACCCATCATGACTTTCAACGACTACGTCTCGCAGCAGCGATACACTGCGCCCTCGGTGACACGCACTCGCACAATGCTCTACGGAATCCGCTTCCTTCTCACCCTGCTCTGCATGGAGCTAATCCTCCATTATATCTACGCAGTAGCCATCTCCAAAGCTTCACCAGACTGGTCACTTTTCACTCCAGGCCAGCTCGGCATGCTCGCCTTCTTCAACCTGCACATCATCTGGCTGAAGCTTCTCATCCCCTGGCGATTCTTCCGCTTCTGGGCCCTTCTCGACGGAATGGACCCGCCCGAGAACATGGTCCGCTGTATGTCCAACAACTACTCCGCCTTCGCTTTCTGGCGCGGCTGGCATCGCTCCTTCAACCGCTGGATCGTCCGGTACATCTACGTGCCACTGGGTGGAGGCGGAAAACGCCCCGCCGGAGGAAAGCCAGGACCTGCACCGTCGGGCTTCTGGGTCAAGTTTCAGCAGATCCGCAATTTCTTGCTCGTCTTTACCTTTGTCGCACTCTGGCATGATATCAACCTCCGTCTTCTCATGTGGGGCTGGCTCATCACGCTCTTCGTTCTCCCCGAGGTTCTGGGCGGCATGCTCTTCCCTGCACACCGCTGGCGCTCTCGACCTACTGCATACCGGGTTCTGAGTGGTATCGGGTCCGTGGGAAATGTGCTTATGATGATGATCGCAAATCTGGTTGGCTTCGCGCTCGGCCTGGACGGGCTTAAGGACCTCCTTGCGGGCTTGACGGGCTCGTACTCGGGAGTCGCATATATGATCTCGTGCTGCGTTGTGCTTTTTGTTGGCATCCAGGTCATGTTTGAGATCCGTGAGGATGAGCTGCGCATGGGGATCAACTTGAAATGTTGATTCGATCCCCCTATTTCCCAAACCGGCAGATGCGCATTGTCGTCCTTATATAGTTATCCAAACTCGAAAATCCCGAATAGAGTCTAATTCACACCTTTAATGTGAGGGCCTAGACACGTTCTTTGATTATTTCCATAGTGACTCGGCGTTTATTGGCATTGGGGTTCGAGAAATAATGCAGGAGTTCTAGGTGGCGATATCGATTGCCTGAATTACGTACGTGTAATAATCTTTAGATTCTTGAATCAGCTATTGTACAAATGTGCCATTATAGTCATGCAGTCATAAGAAGAGAACGAGGTTGAAAGGCACCCCCGTCTCAGTAGTATACAAATTAGCACTCCACTTAGAAAAACGCTCCACACCGCGAGTCCTCATGGATCCGATAACATTCAAGTCCACACGTCCGCAGATGACAGTTCTTGCACCGAATCTTTCCCCAGTATCCACACATACAGCAAAAAGCCCGCGCCGGCCGTGCCGAAATTGGCGGCCCTGCACGCGACGCGTTATATGATAGAGGCGGTTCCGCAAGAAGCCGCTGCATAATCCGCTCCGACGGCATGGTTGGCGCGTACGAGCGCAGGAGGGGGTTGTTATCGTCCTCGGTCTTGATCAGCTTCGGCTTCGGTTCAGAGGTATCGTCTTCGGCTTCCGCATCCGTTGTCTCGGGTTGTGAAGGCGCAGGTGTGGGTGTCGAGGCGGCAGTCGCGGCGGGAGCAGCGCGCTTCTTCTTTGATGCTGGCGCAGATGGAACGGTCGCCGGTGTCGAGCTCCGGCTGGCTGCAATTGCGGCTCTGCTCGCCTTGGCCGCCGCAGTGTTCATAGTCCCCCCGCCCGCCGTTGCACCAACACCGCCTCCTCCGGCAGCGATCGCAGCTTCTTCATCGTCAAGGTGATTCCGGAACGTCTTTTGTGATTGTAGGATGCGGCGCACGTTCGAGGTTGTCTTTGCTCGCGTGCCGCGCGAACCGGCCTCCTTCGCTTGCTTCACGGGCACTGGAATCTGCACATCACTCTGGTTCTCGCGATCCAGCTCGGCTAGGTGGCGGATGATGGCGTTCGCTCGCCGCGAGGAGATGTCGCCGCCTTTGCCGGCGTCGCGAATGCCGCGTTTCCGGCCGAGCGCCGGGGCCATCGCGGCTTTTGCTGGGTCGAAGCCCCGGTCGGCCACGTAGGTCCAGCCGGGCTGGGCTGCTGCGCCGGAATGAGGGAGGGGTTCGACGCGGAACATGGCTGGTTGGATGAGGAGGCGTGGTAGAGGATGGAATGCGAAAGTTGTTGATAAGTGACGGTGTTTGTCATGTTTGCATCTGGAGCTCCCTAGCTTGGCAGGCTGGGGATCATATAATCGCAGGAAGAAGGGGGAGTCTGAATATCAAAAGGATTTTAGATTTATGTTCGTAAGCTCGCATATTGCGTATTTAATTCCACTTGATAGATCGCAGAAGTCAAATGGTCCCAATGTCAGACTGGTTCGCTGGCAGAAGAAAGTTCCCTAACACCTCCGATGAAAAAATAAGTACAACAGTAGAACAAATGAAATGGTAATGGCAGTTATTTCTTCGGCAGGTTGTTAACCTTGCTCTCCAGCTCGGTAATGTATGACTGGAGCTTTATGGTAGCAGATTGAAGGGCCTATTCAAGTGATGAATCTCCCCCCGGAAACTCCGGAGAAAGAACATCGAGCAGTTAGCTTCCAAGCAACGGGATGCAAGCCGCGAGGTGAACAAAAGACATACTCCGATGTCATCAGACAGCATCTCATTGGCGACGCGGTAGTCACCGAGGATGTAGTAGTAGACCGACGCGCCGGCAACAACGGCACCAGTCAGGAAACCGAAGACTCTGCGAGTGGTTAGGATATGCGGGTACATAACAGTATAAAAGACAGAAAAGGGTGCGAGCATAAGCAAAAGGATCGGTACATACCCTCCTCGAAAAGCCCCTACGGGCTTTTTGGCAGGCAGCGCTGCCTCCCGGCGAGGACGAGAGACCGAAAAGGGCCGGGCGAGGACGCGTCGCGGTAAAAAAAGCTTTGGGCGTGCGATCATGGTGACGCGGGGCCTAGGCTCATCAGAAAATAAACCGGCACTTCAAATAGAAACTGGTTCTTACAGCTTGTAGATGCTCGGTGGCGGGCGGAGAGGATGGAGGAAAGTGACGTTGCTCGATGCGGAGGTCCGGGGTTTCTTCCGGGCGCGTGAGACTCGCTTTGCTATACAACGCCTTTTACTTGTCCATGGCCCACAACAAAGTGGTATATGAATTTGATGTTAAAACTACATATGGAAATCGTTATATGGCTACAAATCCCAGTTACACGTCTGCCTCAGTTCACCATCGTGCTCTCGTTGAACAAGTCCGCCAGTAGGTCATCTCGGCACACGCCTAAATCCGCGCTCTCCATACCATACGTACTCTCAAACACGTAGATACTTAGCCGGTCAAAGAACGGTCGCAGGACCCGCTCGACGATCTCGTCCTTTGCTGTTTCCCGGATTTGGTGTGAGGTGAGCCATGGCCGTTTAAGGCCGCTGCGTGCTACGATCTCAGCCGGTTCGTTGGATACAGTCGGTGTGAGAACACCGCGTGGTCCGAAGCTCTGGGACACTTCGTCGGCCAGGGCGATGGGTTCCCATCGGTCGGGTGGGTACACTGCGTCAATGGTATCGGTGACAAAGAGCCACTCGAGGAGTTGGAAGTCATCGGGCGCAATGACTAGTAGTGTGTCGAGCAGCTTGCATGCCTGCAACAAGGAATAGGGGTTGTAGAGCTCAGACTGTGAGCCCCGTGGAACAGTCGACAAGGCTTCCTGCAGCTCCATATTGATCAACGGCCAGAATGACGCCATGGTGGAGGATGAAGTCTTTAGCGCGAGCGCACGCAAGACCATGAAGATCTCCGCACGAGTCGCAGATGATGGTGAGGAAGAGCTTGTAGCACCTAAAAGGTCTTCCAGCTTTTGAAGAAGACCTGGCAGCTCGCCCACAAAGTAATCATCGTTAGCCGACAGAAGAAGCAGCCCAATGCGGCGAAGATTGAGCTGTGCCTTGCGATCCGCTTCCAGTCGCGCTGCAGAAGCTCCTACGCCGAACATGATTCCAGCTGTACTGGGCGGCGGAAGTCGACCCAGCAGCTCCGCCAGGCGCTCCTTGTCGGCGAGAACCCACTGCCGTAGAAGATCCATCCAAGTGCTCTTGATCAGGTCGACTTGCAAGCCGAAGAAACGCGGGTCGTTAAATGCATCAGCGATATCCTTCTTCCACACCTTCGCTGCTGCGGGCACCTTGGCCATCTGCTGCAGAAGGACCATTACATTGCGGTTGAGATTGTTGGGGAACAGACGGGAGCGAATGAGCGGGCCGACCACGTTGGTCGATACGCCGCTGATGGCAGTACTGATGCGGTCCGAGTCACCCAGAGTCGTGATAAAGGATGGCATGGAAACCGCGAGAATGCTCAACATGTCGTCGGGTCCGGTGTGTGAGACTGCAGTGTGGTCGTAGTCCACAGACGATCTCGCCAGGAGACCGCTGTCTTGGTTGAGTCCCAGAGGCTTGCTGGTGAAGACCGCCGTGAGCAGCCGGAGAAGCACCTCCTGGAAACGACGCGGTTAGTAAACAACAGCCAAATTCGCGCATAGGGGGATGAATTTACTTACTCCAAGTTCTTTGCGCATACGTCGGTCCTCGCCGAAAGTTGTATTGTCCAACTTCGCACCTAAAATAGCCGCGAATTCAATGAGACGCGGAAGGATCTGCCGATGGGGAAAGGGATTGCTTAGCACGTCACGTAGGAACGTGGTGCAATCGCTCCAGATCTCGTCCAGAACGTCATCGTCCAGAGAGCGTGCATACGCGACCAAGAAGCTGGCAAGCTCAGACTCGGAAAGGTTGGACGTCAAAGAAGACTTGCGATGATTGTCCAGAGCGCTTGGATTCGTACGTGTATAAATGGCGTTGAAAACCGCCGGAATGGCGATCTTTGGACGTGATCCATCGAGAGTATGCAGGAGGCTGAATATGAGAGTGGCAGTTTCCATGTCGGATTTGGTCCACATCTCAACTAGCGTCTCGAGGCACTCGAGAGCTTCTGCAGTGAAGAAATGTTCCAGAATCCGTCGCGATCTGTTCCGCATTCGCAAAGACGTGTACTGGAATGACGCCATGGACTCTGAATCAGGAGGAATGCCACTCTTATCCCCAGCACCCCAGGCCCAGATAGAGAAGCAAAAGCGAACGGCATCCTGGAAACAGAGCAAAACGGTCAATCGATCATTGGCAGTGTTAGATCGGCCCTGGTTGCCCTCTGAGTGGAACACTCCCGAGACCATGTTCCCGAAGAAGCCTTGAGGCTGATCCGGACTCTTTGCCGCGGGTACATTCGACTCTTCCACTAGTAGACGTTCGTGGGCGTTGGCAATGCAAGTTTCGAGACCAGTTAGGAGAGAAATGGTGACATGTTCAGAGCGATCCTGTGGCCAATCTTCTGTTTGCTGGAATGCGAGTTGAAGTCTACCAAATGACGCCCTGATCTCTCTGCAGAAGCATTCAACGAGCATGAGAAGAATCTGGAAAATCGAGCCAGAGTAGAGAGGAAGAACCTCACAGAGGAGTCCGATCCACTTGTCGACAATTTCTCGAGATTTGGCTGAACTGATTCCTTTGAGAAGACAATCCAGGAGCCGCTCAGGCGGACGAGGTAGCTGAGGCATTGAAGACTTTCTTTCTGCCTTATCACTGGTAAAAGACAGAATGGACGGGCTTGTCAAGCGTTCACGAGAGCTAGCTCGTTGGTGTTTGGGCCGAGGAGGCGGTGGTGGCAAGTACGCCTGAGCAAACCGCACCTTCAGAGCAGCCAGTAGTGCATCGATGATTGCACCTTGCAGTGCCACGCTGCCGCCTTCAGATGCAATTAGAAGACGTTCAACCAGGAACTCATCAATTCCGGATTCAACAAGATCCTCTGCGCCAGGGCCCAGGAGAAGTTGTCGCATGAGATGGAGTGCATCCTTCTGCAGTCTCTCGCCCTCGGCGGTGGCTTGCGTTTGGTCGGGTGGTTGGTCGCTGACGATTCTAAGAGAAGCTTGAAAGAAGGTTGCATGAAGGCTTTTTCCGTTCACATCGTCTGTTTCCAAGGTCAGCCACATAATATCTCCGTTTGAGCGAAAGTCGGAGTTTACCTTCAGACTTGGCTGTATCTGGGCGATTCTCAGTTTGGCCCAGGGTGTGGGACAGAAGAATAATCCAGCCGTTGTGAGAAAGAATAGAGATGATATTGGAAGCGGTTCGCAGCAAGTAATTGCACTCTTTGAAATCGTCTGGAGAGATGGATTGATTATCTCGGGCTGTTTCACTTGGGGTATCACGCTCGAACATTTCCTCAAGTTTTGAAATGATAACATGGAAGATCCTTAGAAACGATTAGACTAACATGTATGCGTCAGGTGCTGGGCGGATCTACTTACTTGTGGATGGTAGGCAAGTCTTGTAGCCACTGCTGAACACTCTGGGAGACATCGCCAGGCTCCTGGGATAATAGATCCAGAACAATGAAGAGTGGACGTTCAAACATGGTACACTGATAGGAGAATAAAGAGCCTCCAACATCAAGCACTTGCTTTGGGGGGTGTTCATACGTGCCGTGATGGCTAAGATTCCACAGAACATAGAACTTCTCTGCCTTCTCTTCCGATGAGAGATGATAAGCTCCCGCAGCCGATGTGCTAACCATCAGGGAAGTAATAGAAGCCTCAACGAGATGGTCGACCCAAGAGATCGAGTGAAGCAGCCATAAACAACGGACGGCCTCCACATGGAACTTCGGACTTGATGGTGACAGATACTGCCATAGTTGCTCAACGAGGCCGGGGATGAGATCGCTTGCATCCTCATAGCTTACGTAGAAGCCAGGGGCATGGATGAAGAACAGGTTTGTCAAAGCAGAGGCAACGGTAGAAATGACAGAGAAAGCTGCAGTGGACGTTTTTGCATCCTTCGTTGCCAACCTTTGGGAGATAGCTTCATAAAGTCGTCTGTCTCGGAGGATACGCGACTTTGGAAGTTTCTGCAATAACGTAACAAGAATATTGAGCTTCTCATTAAGAGATGAAAAGCCATCATCGTCCTCCAGAGCTCCGACGCAAAGATCATGGGCTTCCCGAATGATTATCTCGCTGATTTGCCTCGGAGAAAACGGAAGAGGTGGGAGATCAAGGCTGTTTTTGCTGCTCTCATAGAAGCGATGCACCTTTTTCAAGATTTCGGCATTCCGGGCCTTGCCATCGGCGGTCGATTTCTCCTGGCTGGTCTTTCTCGAAAAGACTCTTTCGGTGAGCAATGGAGTCAATGACTTTAGCACGTCGTTCAATGTGTTAGATACGGCCTGCTTCTCGACACGAACGTTCATTGACGCAACTTCGCTCATCTTGACAAGCACTGAAACGGTCAATAGAGGGACATGGATATGAATCATGTCTTCTTCTCGCACGTTAAAGTTTTCAAGGATGAATCGTGCCAGATCCAAGCTGCGCAGGACTTCATCATGATCATGCTCCACGTCTTTCGAGCGGAAGTCAACTAGATGCAGGAGTTCGGAAAAAATGACACTGCTTTCCACCCCATCGAAGAAAGCACTTGCACTGCGGAAAACTTCTTCAAAGTGGCCCCTGGGCGCTTCTTTCTCAAATGCCTGAACGCTATGCATGGTGGGAAGGAAAACGGCCGGAACGATATATCCACCAATCTCCCAACGATCCATCAAGGAGAGTGAGATCCGAAAGGGCTTTGTCCGTTCAGATGGGGTCCTGGGGGCCTGTTTGATCATTTTGAGAAGACCATTGACTAATGGTTGTAAACCCACTCGGCTAAAATATTTAGATTGGGAGAGTTCTCCGCCATCAACAGAGGATGAACGAGTAGTTTCGGACGAGAATTTCCGACCATCGATCGAGGAACTGTCACTTGTAGGCTCCGGCCCGAGGAACCACGACCACAAGCGGCGGTTCAAGCTCATATCTCGCCGAGTGACCACACCCACAGCAGCGACGATCAATATTTCAAGGTCGCCATCGGCAAGCCGAGTTTGCAAAATCGGTGAGTTTAAAGGAATATGGGTCACGAGTAGATCGAGGAAATTCCGCTGGACCAGTAGTTGGTCATCAGAAAGGCCCGATGCAAAGCATCGGATCAACAGGCCAGGCTCAGGCAGGATGACAGAGTCGGCTGCTGCGAGCATTTCGGGCGGAATATCTCTGAGATCCCCAGTCTCGGCCACACTCGGTCGACGATCTGCAATGCCTAGCTTCGGAAGGTAACGGTTTAAATATGCCAGAACGCCAGGCCGTCGGCTGGAGTTTGTAATTGAAGCCAGGAAAAGACATTGCCAGAAGTATTGCCCAGAAGCGCCTGCTTCAGATGTCCGTTGGGTCTCGAGATGTCCGGAACGATCGCGCAGCTTGTTGATTATGCGTAATGTCGGTTCGAAGTCATCGCTTGTCTCCTCTTCCAGGCCTGGAAGCAGGGCCAGAATAATTGCTTTCAACGCCGGGCGAATGGCCCACGGTTCTAGGTCAACGATGTATCCCTCCACCAAAGATAGGAAAAGTGGCCGAACGGTAAGAGAGGCAAAGGTCAGGGTGGGTGCAAGGCCAGGCAGGTACAGCGGAAGATCGTGCGACAATCCCTCGAGCTAATATTGAATTTAAAAACATCAGTAAAGCGTCTTGTACCAGCCGTTTGAAGAATTCGTACCTTGATCAAGCCGAATATGTAGGTATAGACTTCAAGCGCCTTTTGGTGAACGCCGGATGGTAATGACGGGTTCAGGCATTGGGCAAGTCGCTTAGAAACTAACAACTTGTGGGGGACGACGGGTTGATCGGGCGGATGTGTTTGAAGTGCCTGAGCAAGGGTTAATGATGCACATAAAGCTATTCATTTGCGCTTGATCCTACCTTCAGCAGGCGACTGAGGAAGGAGATGTAGTCGGCCCATTCTTGGAGGGCGTTGTCGAACAACGACAAGGCTCGTTCGACACTCGACGCATAGCGGCGGTAATTCTTGTCTTTCTTCAAAGACCCTGTAGATGAAAGGCATGATCAGACCTAGTTTTGACGACTAGCGATGATTTGCGCAGAGTACAGACCTTCCTTGCCCTGGAGGCGCGGGCGCGTCAAGGAGCTCTCGGAGCTTGCGGGGGAGTTAGACCTCGGAAAGGCACTGGGATCAAGGCTCATGGTGCCAATGTCGGACGTCAAATTGATTCAAAGGCTGCAGACTGCACTCCGTCATATTTAGGACATCGAGTCGCGGCCCTACTGGAAAGGGTGAGTTGAGCGTTTGACTTGGAGTTTGGAAGGGCCACGCAGGCGGCCACATATCGATGTTTTGTCCGCCTTGGGAAGCTCCCGCCGATCGACGTCAGCGCTTAACGCTTCAACAACCCTTCAGGGCGAGCATTTGGAAAACGTCCTCGGGCTACGTATCTTTATCGAATGATGCGCATTCGATGCGTTAATGACCCCCGCCCAGCGACTGCGTTCAGAAGCGCACGACTATAGCGGGGATGACTACACTGCACCCGGACCCTCACAGTGATACCCACGATGAACCTGTCAACCCCTCAGCGGCTTCGTCTGAGTCCAGCCCACCGCATACCGCCAGCAGGGATCGCAGCCTCAGTTCAGATGACGTGCGACCACCTTTACCTCCACGGCCGAACTCATTGAACTTGTTGAACGATGAAACGGCATTCCGGGCCAGTCTACAAGCGGAGGCTACAACGGCGGTCTCTCGGGCGGACGTTGATACACAGTCACCAGATGCTGGCACTGCACACTCTATTTTGGCTGTTCGTGGCATGCCCCGGGGACTGAAGGCGAGGGCGAGTCTAAATCAACTGGCTAGTCCGAAAGGAAGCGAAGCTGGAGACTCAGCCAGTATTCGGAGTTCGATTCAGAACAGCGATATTGGTGATGTCGAGGCACTATTCAAGGACTTTGCTACCGCAGCATCTGGGGGTCATTCGGACGCTGCAAGTTTACTTCACTTTCCTGAATTTCCGGCCGATGATGTCGACGACGATGGGTTCCTGAGCGAGTTTGAGCCAGTCGGTGAACTGAACGAAGAAGCCGGCAATGAAGGTAGGAACTCTCCCCTTTGCCTAGTCTTCTCTCAGAATAGAGCTAATTTGTAATAGATCTGCTCCTCCAACGGTGGAAGGCTAAGCAAAAACACTACCTCATTCTATCCGCGGCTGGCAAGCCAATATGGACTCGACACGGTGATGGTGGACTGATATCAACATATGTTGGTGTTATCCAGACCATAATCTCATTCTATGAGGACGCGGGCGATCAACTACGCAGTTTCTCTGCAGAGGACTCAAAGTTTGTTATTGTGACTCGCGGGCCTCTCCACTTCGTGGCCATCAGCCGCATGATGGAGAGCGACAATCAGCTCCGGCTTCAACTGGAGGCCCTATATATGCAGATTCTGTCCACATTGACCCTCCCCTCTCTCACACATCTCTTCTCCCTTCGGCCATCTACCGACCTGAAACGACCGCTTCAGGGATCAGAGACTCTTCTATCATCATTGGCAGACAGCTTCACGCGTGGGTCGCCATCCACTCTACTCTCGGCTTTGGAGTGTCTCAAGATCCGCAAGGTACACCGCCAATCCATCAACAATGCACTTTTAAAGACAAAGGCTAGCAATCTGCTTTACGGGTTAGTTGTCGCCGGTGGACGGCTTGTGAGTGTTGTCCGGCCCAAGAAGCACTCGCTACATCCGGGTGATCTACAGCTTCTATTCAACATGGTCTTCGAAGCCGATGGTGTCAAGGCCGGGGGAGGAGAAAGTTGGATTCCTGTCTGCCTTCCTGGCTTCAACAGTAGCGGCTACCTCTATATGTATGTCAGCTTCCTTGACCTCCGAGACGATTACGACGAAAATGAGGACATCTCCAAAGATGAGTCTGTCGCCATTGTTTTGATTAGTCCGGACAAAGAAAGCTTCTTCGAGATGCAGGAGATGCGTGATTCCTTTGTTGGGGTATGTACTATGTTGATTCCTCCTCTATACTGGCGCTAATTTCCCAACAGCAAATGGAGAAGAACGGCAGTCTCAAGGTGATAAAAGCCGCAATCGATCAGGGACGACCAGCTACCACCGACATTGTCTCTGGGTCTGTCCTGCATCATTTCTTGTATAAATCGCGTGCAAACGTGCAATTTACCATGTCATCCTACTCCCCTGAATTTACTTCAATATCTCGACGACGAAGGTTAGCATGTTAGCCTTGACTTTGTTGCGCAGCATCATATCTAACAATTCTTCCAGATTGATGTCAATTTACAACAATCTTCATGGGGGCATTCACGCCAAGAACACCAGCGTCAAAGTTCACCACTGCGTCTCGCGGTCAGCAAGCGCATTCGCTTGGGTGACTGCGGCGTTCGAGCTCTACTGCGTTGCCGAACCTAACGCGAATAGAAACGCGCTGGTACAAAGCGCGGCAAAGATTGCCCAGTGGGTACATCAAGAGGAAGAAAGACTCTTCATCATCGGTGGAGCTGTATGTATTGTTCCGATTTACCACTCCACACAAACGCTAACTTTGAGCGCAGGTTTTCTGATTAGCTCGAAATACTACGCCCGTGAAATGGAGATGACATTTTGTACATATTTGCAAACACATTATACCCAATTTCAGATCTCGAGATATTTTCACGTCTTTGCTTGTCTAAAATCATATGACATTCCTCCGCGGTCGGGAGGGGAGATGCATGGGCCTAGTCAATGGAGTCATCCCGAAGGTTGAAAAGCTGCCGCATGACTTCTTCCGACTTGCTTCGCAGAGCATCATGGTACAAGGTGTTGGTGATGAACTGCTTGGTGCCCTTGATCTTGGCAGCGGTGTTGGATGCCAGGTCGAAATGCACATACATATCGTCGATATAAGTGGCAGCATATACCGGCACCTCGTTCTTGGCCAGCTGTGCCTCGTCGTAGAGGGCAGGCCAGTCGCTAGTAGCGGCGAGGATTTCGGCCACTTCCCGGATTTCCTTGAGCTCCGAGTACGATTCAAACATATCCTTGAACACCTGAGATTATCGAATCATGTTAGATCTGTCCTGGCTCGGCATTGATCGGAACAATGGGTCACTTACCATCTCTCCAGTGAAGTAAATTTCAGCCTGAGATTCATTGATTTGGAATCGCGTGCTCTCGGCACGGCGTCTGTCGGCAGCCCAGAGCGAGGGTTTTCTATTTTCCGTGTTAATGAAAAAACCGAAAGATGAAAAGTAGTGTTTCTTACCCTTGACAGTAGATAGCCTCATGCAGAATAGCGTAGATCACGTTCTTGTCCATGCCACCATTGCTGTCGATCAGAGCAAGAGTTGGGACTGTCAGAGAGCCGAAAATCTCCAAGTCGTTCCACGTTCTTAGGACAATTTCTAGGTAATGGGTGAGAAGGCGCGCGGCCAGGCTTTTTCAAGATTGACTTACCGTGCAAAGTATCGAGACCGCCTATCAATGTTAAAATGGATACTTCTACTGTTGCGAGAGGGATACTCACCGTGGAACCCGAAAACAATGCCAAGTTGCTGGAAACGAGACGGAGTAAGGTATCCAGATGGCAGGGAGACCTTGTTCTCGGTCAGATACTGCATGATCTTCTTGACCCGCTCAACGTCCTCGGGGAACTTGGCATAATATGCCTTATTCCTCTCCTCGACCTTTTCTGTTTTCCTGTTAAGACGCCTTCCACTATTCACTGATATGGGACTTACCATAGGTCCGAGCATATACAGGATCCGGATCGCTGACCATTGGTGGCAACCCACCGCAGAGGAAAGCCTCCTTCAAGCCATCGGGGCTTTAATCATGTTGAATATTAGCAGGCAATTTCGGATTTGCTGTAAGGGGCTGCGTGTTGACACGTACAACTTTGACAGGTAAGTAGCAGCGCAGAAGCCTCCGAAGCTTTGGCCGATAATACTCCATTTACGCTGACCCTCGGGATAATCCTCGGTCAGGCATTTGCGGATAGCTTCACAGTCGTGAACAATGCTGTCTGCGCGGAAGTTCTTGAGATATTCTGCCTGCTTGATAGCGTCGCCTTGACGAGCCAAGGTTCCTGCAGTGATGGTTGAACTCAGGCCAGTACCACGCTGGTCCAGAAAGAGAACCTGTTCAATTGTGTTAGATTAGACTGAAAGTCTCATCTGAGTATAAACGCTCAATAGACAGGTGCCAGTGGCCACGTACTTGATACCCCTTACTGAGCGCTGGCTCAACCCAGCCGTAGTTCTGCGGGGTACCGCAGCCAAACCCCGGTCCACCTTGGAGGTAAACTAGCCAAGGAAGCTTGGTCTCTTCCTTAGTGGGCTCCACGGGTTTGTTCAGACGTGAGATACTGCGGGCAAACAGCCTCAGCGTGCCGTCATTTGGCTTGCTGTAATCGACGGGGACGTCGAAGAACAGCTCGGCCACTCGGAGTTTTCCTAGTCTCCAGTCAGGTTTTCCACCTGGGGGAGTCCAATGAGGATATACGAACCGGGGGCGTTGTGGAATCGTTTATCAATGAGTTTCGCGGCCATTGTCGCTGTGAGTCTTGGGGTCCGGAGAGGTGCAGAGTGGAGCAGCGGAGAGACGGCGCTGTACCATCCACCCACCGACCAACCATCCGTTAAGGTACGAGAATCACGGCCCGCGTCTCGTTCCTGGCTCAAATATTCCTTCAGCCACTATCCACCTCTAGGCAACCACTTTGCTTAGCAAACGACGTGGCCAATCAATATATCAGTTGCGCTGTGGCAGTCTGTCTGATAAGGAGACCCTATTTAAATCCACGTTGGCTCCTTTGGGGAGGTCCAGCCGGCTTTCCATCCAGTAGAGTCATACTGGATCCTGGTGTCATCGCATCGCAGATCCCGAGACTTTGTGATTCCCGACCGCTATAAATTGGCTGGAGTCTCCTTGACGAATGTCTGCGTCCACTTCTACCATGCAAGAGGAGACGTTGCAAAACCTATGGAAGGTGGCCCAGGGCAAATGGGAATCGGGCGTCCTTCCCAGCGCTGAGAACTTAGCTCGGGCCCGGGCTTCTCTGCCCAATAACCTTCCAGATACCGGTGCCAGTCTTGATGCGGTTCAACAACATATTTTGGACGATATAGTGCCGGCCTTCAATGGAGGCAGCATCAGTCCCAACTACTATGGATTCGTTACAGGCGGAGCCACGCCAGCAGCACTCTTCGCAGACAACGTCGTGTCTACTTACGACCAAAATGTCCAGGTTCACCTTTCAAATCACTCAATTGTCACAGATGTCGAGTTTCATGCACTCGGTCTGCTTGCAGACCTCTTTCGCCTGGACCGTTCTGCGTGGCACAATGGGACTTTTACCACCGGTGCCACGGCAAGTAACATTCTCGGACTTGCTCTTGGACGTGAGTTCGTTCTCCAGAAAGCTGCCGAAAAGAAAGAAAGCCCTGTGCGCAGTGTTGGAGAGGAAGGCCTGTTCGAGGTTCTACACGATCTCGGCCTTTCTGGCATCCAAGTCCTGTCAACACTGCCTCATTCCTCACTAGTCAAGGCTGCAGGTGTTCTTGGCATTGGACGCACCAATGTTCGAAACATCTGCCGTGCAGAGAACCCGCTTCATTTTGATATGGATCAATTGGAGAAAGAGCTTGCGCGAACAGACAAAGTCAGTATCGTCGCTATATCCTGCGGAGAGGTTAACACTGGCCGGTTCGCTACATCTGGGATGGAGCAAGTGGCAGAGATTCGCCAGCTGTGTGACAAGTACGGCGCTTGGATTCATGCCGACGGTGCCTTTGGAATTTTTGGCCGGGTATTGGATGACAGCCCTGAATTTGCAACGGTCAAGAAGGGAGGCGAAGGCATAGAACTGGTGGACTCTATCACCGGCGATGGCCACAAGCTCCTTAACGTGCCCTATGACTGTGGATTCTTCTTTTGCCGACACCCCGACTTGGCTTTCCAAGTTTTCCAGAATGCGAATGCAGCCTACCTTACTGCCGCAGCTTCCGATGGACCCTCTATTCCGTCTCCTTTGAATATTGGAATTGAAAATTCTCGCCGGTTCAGGGCACTACCCGTGTACGCGTCTCTGCTTTCATACGGCAAGTCTGGATACCGAGACATGCTAGAGCGCCAAATTCGACTCGCTCGTGCCATTTATGACTGGGTCTTTGAACACCCGGCGTATATTGCTCTACCATTGACGGCTTCCAAGTCCGAACTCTTGGACCAGTCCTTTATGAGTGTTTTGTTCCGTGCCAAGGACGATGCTTTGAATTGCGAGCTGGCCAAGAAAATCAACGACACTGGCCGGATGTTTGTCTCGGGAACCAGCTGGGATGGTGCACCTGCCTGTCGAATTGCGATCTCTAATTGGAGAGTTGATGTTGAGAGAGATGTGAACCTGGTGACGGGCGTTTTGGCCGAGGTGTCCCAGATCTGATGCTTTTCAAATGTTTGCGGAAATATACATGACCATCTAGTTGTTGATAACGAAGTATAATTCAGACTAATGCAAGATACATACTTATTTCTATAAATCACCGACGACGGCCAGCACCTCCCGTATTCTCGGCACGATCTGCCAGGGTGACGACCTCGCCGATGCCAGCCGCTTCTTGTTCGTCTTCCAGGGCCATGATCTCTTCACGGCTATCCCACCACTTCTCCTCCGCGTTTTCAAAAGCAACCTTACGGAGCTCCTTGATGGTCTTCCCCTCTACTTGTCCCTTCATCGTCAGAGTCTCGATCGAAATCTTCTGCCAATCTTCTGAGGTTCGATTGAAAAATTCGCGAAGACTCTCGAAGGGACGAGGAAGAGGCCGACTGTCTTCAGGCTGTTCTGTCTCCTGTTCCTCGACGTCGAGCTGCTCCATACCTTGGGTCACTGATGGTACAGTAACCTCCGTGGGGGCAGGGGAACCAGTGTCGACAGACATGGCATCACCTTCCCCTTCATCCATTTCCTCGTCATCATCATCTTCTTCATCATCCATATCTTCATCACTATCTTCTGCTTCCTCCAGGAGGTTCCAATTCTCAGGCTCCCTGTAGAAGATCTCTTTAACTCCATCGAGCTTGACCAGGTCAATGGAGTACATGTCATCGAAGGTAAACTCCCGCTCACCCTTTTCAAAGGTACCACCGTAGATGAAGAGAGTATCATCCTGTACCGCAAGCTGAGCGTTAAATCTCCGGTGCGGCATTTCAAAGCGAACCACCGCCGGTTTACTAGGCTCAACGGGCTCATCGGTGGTGGGCGTGCTAGATTGCATAAAATCATCATCGTCATCATCATGGCGAATGCCACCCTTCTCCTCCAAGGCCTTCAGGTTCTTCAAAAGCTCTTCCTCGTCCGCCTTGCTTCTGTCACGCGACTTCATGGCCTGGTTCGCCTGTTGTTTCTTGCCAGGCGCGCGGGGACGGCGCAAGCTCATCGGGAAGAACCGGTTTCGGTCGGTGGTCCAGGCAAGCAGTGTATCAAAAAACTCGCTATCAATGCCCTCCTCACTTAGTTCAACATCATGAACACCGCCAAACATGATACCTCGACCCTTATGATAAGCCATGGTGACACCTGCGCGAGCAGGATTGGGCATGTTGGCGGGCTTCTTTCGCCGCTCCCACCGAACTGTAGGGCCGGTTGAGGCTGCGGCTGACTCGGTTTCAGGGGACGTGATTCTCAGGAACCACGTATCCTGGTGGACCATGGGGCGCAGCGCCATCTTTTGGGGCCCGCCCTTGCCCTGCTTCCCTGTACCTCCAGATGTCTTCACACGAGAGTAGCCACCGTATAAAACAGCACCGGTCTCATGAGGCAGCAAAGAAAAAGAGGAACGGGAATCAGGCTTCTGCGATGCCACTGACAACGCCGGGTTGAACCAGACGAATTTGTTGCAATCATAGATCCACAGGTCCTGCAGATACTTGGTTTGCTGAGAGGTATCTTGGAATCCACCAAACAGGATGATGTAGTTCTAAAACAGCATCAGCAATTGCCAGACGAATAATCAGCAGATATGGTCACCTTGTAGTAAGTCATTCGGTGACCACTTCTCGCCGGAGGGCCCTTGCCCTTTGTCTCAAGGCGGGTCCATTCCCTGGTAGCGGTATCCAGATGCCAGAAGTCGTTGTAGTGATAAAATGTACCCTGTTTCGGCGAAGAAAACTCCCCTACTTAATGTTAGACTGGCGTCGGAGAATTTTGGGCTATTAGTGGTGATTGTACCTCCGAACAAATATACACCTCCGGTGTTCCCTCCACGGCACCAGGCATGACCGCTTCGAGGTAATGGGCTGTTTGGACTAGTGACCTCTCTCCATTCGCCGCGGTCAATCAGGTAGACGAACAGATTGTTGAAGAAGGTCGCATGCGTGCCGTCAAAGTACTCTCCACCGAAAAGTAGCAGTTCATTCCGGTTGGACGGGGATGCGAGAATGGTAGCAGATGATCGAGGGGCTGGAGGCTCGGAAGGAACTTCGGTGACCTTCAAGAACTTGGCCTGTTCCTCGGCGTACTGAGCAAGGATGGCATCCAGATCCGCATCCTCGACGTCGCTGTCAGCGTCCTTGCCCTTGGCCTTGGACTTTTTCTCGGTCTTTGCGGACTTCTTAGACGCCTTAGCCGCGACACGGGCTTTGTGCTCGGCGGACTTCTTGTCCTTTTTGCCCATGGTGGAATTGTGGTGTTTGCGCGGATTTTTTCGAAGCTTCAACCACCTCCGCGGGGCATTAAAAAAAGGTTTCCCCACATAGATATGCGGCCGTTGACTATGGGTGCGTTGATCATTGAGGTATACGCGACATGTATCTTTGAAAATTGTCATAACTCAGAAAACTACGATTTAGTTTCATCTAATTTACTAACTATTTACTTCAGAACAAACAATTCAACCATTTAATTCACGATCAGTTGATTGAAGGCAATCGCTAAATTCGCTATCAGGCCCTGACCGCTCACGTGCAAGACGCGTCGATTGCCTCGCGACGGCGCGGAAAGTAGACAACCGACAACGATAACAAGGCCATGAGTGCCATACGCCCCCATGACGAAGAATAATCTCGCCTCGCATCTCAAATGGCTGTTGAACCAAGGCCCCTCTCTATACCCATCGTTGACCAGCGAAACACCTTTGATTGAACGCGACAACCGCGTGTCTCAACAACCTACTCCGCCTTCCGACGAAAGCGACATACCTGATGAAGTTTTTGAGGACTGCAAGGATGTGACGGATGATAAAATGGCAAGACTCATGCTTGCGCCGCAGTCGGCGAGCAAGCCTCGTATGCTTAGCCACCCCGACACCAATATCGAGAGTACGCCTTCGACATCGAACAAGCTCTCGTCCTCGAAAAGTGTGGTTCAAGGTATGCAAGAAACATGCTGATATGACCGATAATCAGTTAGCTGATGTGTATGCTGGAAAATAGAATCTCATTATGAACCAGCATCTTCTTTCAAGACCATTCGACCCAAAGCGACCCCACTCCGATCGGATCCCAAGATCGAGACGTCCCCGTTCGATGCCATTGAATCGATAGATCTGACTGGTGACTTTTGTCGCATGCCCTCTTCATCAACTGCCGAATTTGGAGAGCCGTGCCTATTATGGACCGAGGAAGGCGCATCACGCGACGGACCCCGCGAGAAGCGTGGGAAGAAACGGAAGAGTGACGAGTATACCTCCGACCTTCTTTCTCCATCAAAACACGCTATCAAAGTACGAACACCTTCGAAGGCAAACAGGCCCTCGACATCGATTGGCGGCGAGTTTCTTTCTGCGAAGAGTCAAGACAGCCGAAAGAACCCTCCGAAAACAGCGATTGTAGCCCAACCAAGCTCGAAGAAACTCCCGACGAGTAGTCGCAAGCGAGTTATTGCAGACTCCGATGAAGAAGACGATCCATTCGACGTGAGCTGGTTGGGCGATGATCAAGTTGAAGATATGATTCTAGAAGCTGATCCAGGGTTGTGTCAACCATTGCCCCAAAATACCCCCGGCGAGAGTGAAAAAAAGAAAAATACGGGAAACATGGCTTTTAGAAGCTCACCCTCAAGGGCAGTTGTAGGCAACACAGCGACTGTTAAGGAGTCTCGGCCCCCGCAGCCGTCCCCGGAATCGAAAGTGCCCAGTTCTCAGCAAAAGGACCCTAATATTTTGCAATTCCTGGCTCTTTCAGCAGAATCCTTGGGACATTTAATCTCGCAGTTGAAAGGCACCCTTCAAAAGAATGCGGAGATTGTGTACGAACAAGCGATGGAAGGCCGACCGGCTCCTGATCTGATTGCTGAGAACAAGGACCTGGTTTCCCGAATTCAGGCCATTGAGACCTTGCAAACCTACAGAACCACTTACGACAATTGTGTTTCTCGTAAGGAGACTCTCAAGCGCAGTCTCATGCAAGCTATCTCCCAGGGCTTGGACCCAACAACCATGCCGAATGAACTTGCACGAAGTCGCGCAGTTGAGGCGGAGCTGGAACAACTCGAATCAAAGATTCGCGATCTTTTGCCTCAAGCCAAGATTTCCCATTTGGCGCCTGAGCCCATGTCAGTTTACCCAAGCTCACCGGTGAGATCGACTCGTGCACCTCAGCCTACGAAACAGTTGGATGAAGTCTCCTTATCACGGGGATCACCCCCTGCCTCGTCAATACAAGCACAAAGACGGGAGATTCTTCGGGAACATCAGTTGTTCACGAGTCCAAAGAGGTTTCAGGGCCACCCAATCTTGGCTTCCCATGACCAAAATCATATCTCCCGAAACATGGGCTCTCCGCCCCTGGAAGAGCCAATGGACTTCGACGATTTTGATTGGAATGCTAGTGACGATGAGATGCTAGAGGTAACTGGAAGCTTTGATGAGCCCCCAATGCCTGCTCGCGAACAGCCCAGCAAAAATCGCAAGGTCTTTGCGGAGACATCTGGAAACTCTTCTCGCATGCCTCCGCCAAAGAAGTCACCCGCCCGTAGCAACTTCTGGTCCAACCATCAATGGTCCCAGGAAGTGCGAGCTGTTCTCAAGGATCGATTCCATCTCCGTGGGTTCAGACCAAATCAACTTGAAGCCATTGATGCCACCCTTGGTGGCAAAGATACCTTCATCTTGATGCCAACTGGCGGAGGAAAATCACTGTGTTACCAGCTGCCTTCCATTGTCAATAGCGGCCGTACACGCGGTGTGACCCTTGTTGTATCTCCTTTACTGAGCTTGATGCAGGACCAGGTCGATCATCTGCGAAAACTGAACATCAATGC
This sequence comes from Penicillium sp. S103-07, assembly GCA_037042055.1. Lineage (NCBI taxonomy): Eukaryota > Fungi > Ascomycota > Eurotiomycetes > Eurotiales > Aspergillaceae > Penicillium > Penicillium sp. S103-07. The sequence continues at coordinate 903,813 of JAXQJQ010000002.1, forward strand.
GTTTTTGATGAACGGTGAAACTGAGAAAACTGAACGCTCATGGCTCCTCGGCCAACTATCTAACAATGGCGGCGAGGGCATCGAGTTGTTGTACATCACGCCTGAGATGATCAACAAAAATCAAACTCTGGTTCGAGCTCTCGAAAAGCTTCATCATCGAAACAACCTGGCAAGGCTGGTTATTGACGAAGCGCACTGTGTCAGTCAATGGGGTCATGACTTCCGACCAGATTACAAGGAGCTGGGAGAAGTTCGTTCGAAATTTTCCGGCGTACCGCTCATGGCTTTGACCGCCACTGCCACAGAAAATGTGAAAGTGGATGTCATGCACAACCTCAAAATGAGTGGTTGTGAAGTGTTTTTACAAAACTTCAATCGCCCCAACTTGACTTACGAAGTACGACCCAAGGGGAAAAATGACGAAGTCCTTGCTAGCATTGCCGATACGATTACGAGATCCTATAAAAACCAGTGCGGAATTGTTTACTGCCTGTCGCGCAAAACATGTGAGAAGGTTGCCGAGGATCTTCGGAAGAAATACCATCTCAAGGCTCAACATTATCATGCCGGCATGAAGTCAGATGAAAAAGCCAAGACACAAAATCTCTGGCAGATGGGCCGGTGCCATGTCATTGTTGCCACCATCGCGTTTGGAATGGGGATCGACAAGCCAGATGTGCGCTTTGTTTTCCACCACAGCATCCCGAAGAGTCTGGAAGGGTACTACCAGGAAACTGGACGTGCGGGCCGAGATGGGAAAAGATCTGGCTGCTATCTCTACTACGGATATAAAGATACCGCTACTCTCAAGCGCATGATTGACGAGGGCGAGGGCAGCTGGGAACAAAAAGCCCGGCAAAAGCAAATGCTTCGCAATGTTGTCCAGTTCTGTGAGAACCGCAGTGACTGCCGGCGAGTACAAGTCCTTGCCTACTTCAACGAATACTTCCGCCGGGAGGACTGCGGCAATACTTGTGACAATTGCAAGTCTGATCTGGTGTTCGAGGTACATGACTTTTCTCATCATGCATCGTCAGCCATCAAGATTGTGCGGCATTTCCAGTATGATCTTAAAGAGAAAGTCACTGTACTCTACTGTGCTGATCTCCTGCGCGGGGATCTGAAAAGAGCCAAATCACCCTCCCACAAGAAGATACCTTGGTATGGAGATGGATCTGATCTTGATCGGGGCGAAGCAGAGCGGCTTTTCTACCGGCTGTTGGGAGAAGATGCGCTAGGAGAAGATAATGTCATCAACGGCAAGGACTTTGCGGTCCAGTACATCCGGCTTGGTCGCCGTGCGACGGAGTATGAAACCGGTCAGCGTCAGATGAAGCTACAAGTCCGCGTGTCTCCGAAAGGCAAGACAAAGGCAGCACGGCCAGCACAGAAATCAAGAACCGGTAATCAAGGCTATCCTCAATCCACGATGGTGTCGTCTCCTATCCAATCTGCCAACGACCGTCGCCACGCGCGCTCTCAGCAACGTGCCGCGTGTGCCGATCATTCCTCGGCTGATGAAGATAGTGACGGTTTCGAGCCGATTCGAGTGGTCGGAAATCCAAGACGTGAAAATGGGCGTGAACTTGGTCCTCCTATTACCAATGATCAAAAAATGGATCAGCTCGACCACCTTCATCGTGCTGTTGTGGAGGACTTCGAGATCACTGCCAAGAGATACCTCCAAGATGCAAGTTTCTCAAATTTTGATTTCGCCATGGCCATGCTAACCTGTGTATTTAGGTTGTTGTTGAAAAAGGACTTCGTTACCAGCCATTTCCGGATTCCATTCTGCGCGAAATGGCCATTGGGTTCCCCAAAAGTGAGTGGATTTGTGCGCTGAAGATCATTGTGAACGAATACTAATGCTCGGACAGATCTTTCGGAGCTTGCTGCCATTCCGAATATCGATCAAGACAAGGTCCAGCGATATGGTCGCCAGATATTGAGGCTGGTGGACAACGCCAAACGACGCTACGCGGAATTGACGCAAGACGCGCAAGATGCCGACACCAATGGAATTGTGCCGGATCCGAACCATCACAATGTCATCAATCTCAGCAGCAGCGACGAGTACAGTGATGATGATGATCTTTTCGTGGATCAGGCTTCGAACTTCGATTACCTCATGGATGACAATCCTCCCACCCAAGACATCACCAGCCGCTATTTTCCTCCCCCACCATCCCCCGGCTACGGCCCTGCCGACGACATGGAGTCAGGCCCAGCTGCTTCCAGCTCCAAGGGGCGTTCCAGGCGCCCGTACACTAAACGACCCAGAGCACGCAAAAATGGCGGTTCTACCGGGGGAACCTGGAAAGCCAAGGGCCCAAGAGCAAAATCCAAGGCCGGGGATCGTGCCCGAAGTCGGACCACTGCGCCTCCGAAGACCGTCAAAGCAAAGGCAGCCAAGTCCACAATTGGAATGATGCCTATTTGAGTTTTCCATTTTACTTGTTGATCATTATTGGGGCGTTCTTCTGTGCATACGAAGCATCTATTGGCGTTCTACTATTCCCCAGGCTGTTTCGGACTGTCTTTATACGAGTTCATAGCATGGATTGTCGGGTTCATTAGTGAATTAGAATTTAAGTAGACATAATACCATTTGCTCTCCGGAAGCATCATATTACATCCTAGTCACCCAACGAGCGGCCAAAATCAACCAGCCGTAGGCGTCGCGCGTCTCGCGGATGGAACTGGGCTACCTTGGCCTTCACAAGGAACCTGGAAGCAGCCGAGTCTCGCTCCAAGTCCACATAGGAGTTCCCAGCCTCTAATAGCGCATCCAGCAGCATGTGCATCTCTGTCGCGGCAGCCTCTCGCTTATTCGTCAGACTCGAACTGCCATCATTGCGCTGTAAAAACTGATCAATCCGTTGCTGTGCTCCGTCCTCGGGCTCGGCTGGCTGTTTCTGTTTCTTCGGTTTCCCATGCGCCGTGTATCCCGCCTTCAGCGTAGCATCTGATACCTCCAGAGCATCGCCAACGGTTGGACCCCCAAGATCCTCCGCGGCAAGCATTGGAGCCAGTGTTTCATCGATGAAACCGTCGAGGGAAACCTTGAGATCCGCAGAAGCACGATCCAGCTCTTCATTCTTCTTTTTCTGGCCCTTGACAACTTCCTGGGCTACCTGGGACGGCGTCTGCTTTTGCTTTCGCGCATTGGTATCGCGAATGCGCTGGATGCGTTCGCGGAGTCCAGTTGCAATTGCGCGCGAGTCTCGTAGATTAGCCTCTTCAACCCGAAGGCGCTCACGATCTGTGGATAACTTCTCCGCAGTCACCGCCACCGACACCTTGCTCTCCTTGATGAGCTGAGAGGTATCTTCGACCGCAATGAGGGAAGGCAAGATCGAGCCCGTGGGTGGAAGGTCGTCTTCTGCTTGCAGCAGTGAGTCATACGCCTTTTTGGCGCGTCGCGCTTGAGCGACTCGGGCCCAGAGGTCATTCGAGTTGTCCAACAGTCCATGGGAGCGAATCTCCCGTAGCTTTGCATGCAAGTTAGCTATGAATTTCACGGCCATCTAGTGGCACGACCAGATAGCGTACCTTCTTCAGTTCATCTTCTTGGCGTCTAACCTGCTCCTGAAGTTCGCGCAGAGTCTCATCTAGTCGATGTGTATAGGCATGTAGGTTCGTTGCTCTAAGCGGCTCACTGGAAGACTCCTTCTCCGCGGCTTGACGGTTCTCGGCGAATTTTTGGATCCTCTGCACGGCCTCCTCGGAGACTTCCATTTTCGCGTCTCTCAGGACTGCAGATATTTGTCTCAAAAACAATGCCTACCTTTCGAAAAGTGAACTCGATAACATCCCCAAACACCCGCGTCGCGTTGATAGCACGTGACATGTCGGACTGGGTTTAGCGCGCGCAACTTGCCCGTTACTTCCTCGACCTCAACCTTCGACTTCACCCTGCTTACTGCAACTCCCCTTCCCTTCTCCACCCCAGCGTTTCCTTTGCGAAGTCTTTCCATTGCGAGTTGTCTCCTGCACTCTGGAGATAGCACTGGTTCCGGTTCCTTCGTCCCTGGTTTCCTAGTTCCGACCCTCTCCTTGCCCGTCGCAATTCACCGACATCTTCACCTCCCTTCACCTTTCCCTCGACATTCCCGACAATCCTTCCCAGGCTTCCCTTGCTTTTCTTCCAAGATCAACTTATCATACACCTTGATCTGCACTTTCTGTCGGCACACCTCTCTCCATCCTTCAGCCTCTCCAAGCACCAGATTCCCTCTCCCGATCGCCAAGCACCAGCACGTTTTCGTGGGAAGCTCTGGTGTACATAGACGATCCATAAGAAAGAAGGCAGATTTCGTTCTTGACTATCCGACCTTTCACGTAAGTGAATACAGAACAGCATACAGCAACCATGTCGGCTTCCCCGTCCAACACCCAAACGGCCAAGCGCCCTCTCGAGGATCCCTCGTCGCCCTCGGCCCCCAACGACCAGCCTGATGCCAAGCGCCCTGCTCTCGACAAAGTAGTGAAGAATGATTCCGAGGCCGAGGCCGAGACCGACGTGAACAGCCAAATCCCCACTGCGGACAGCAAGGACAACCAGGGTGACACCGTCGTCACCGATGCTCCCAACGGCAAGGCCCACGATGAGACCCAACCTATCCAATCGACCGCGTCCCATGGTGACCGCGCTGGATCGCAATCCGATACGCATGCGCCGCAGGATGAATCGAGCTGGATTCACATCCGAGCCGTGATCTCCAGCCCGGAGGCTGCTACCGTGATCGGAAAGGGAGGTGAGAACGTGTCCCAGATCCGCCGCATGTCTGGTGCCAAGTGCACTGTCAGCGACTACGCTCGGGGTGCCGTTGAGCGGATTTTGACCGTGAGCGGTCCCCAAGACGCGGTGGCCAAGGCATTTGGCCTCATCATCCGTACCCTGAACAACGAACCCCTCGACGCCCCTTCCACTGCCCAGTCCAAAACGTACCCTCTGCGTTTGCTAATTCCCCACATTCTTATCGGCTCCATTATTGGCAAGGGTGGTAGCCGCATCCGTGAGATTCAGGAGGCTTCTGGCGCTCGTCTCAACGCCTCGGACGCCTGCCTTCCGCTATCGACTGAACGTTCTCTCGTCATCCTGGGTGTTGCCGATGCAGTGCATATCGCGACCTACTACGTTGCAGTTACCCTGGTAGAGCAACTGACCGAGCGGTTTGGAGGCCCTGCGGCTTCGGCATATGCCACGCGAAGTGGTGGCCCGGCGGGTGCTGTCCCCGGTGGCATGCAGGTCGTACCATATGTTCCCCAGCCCGCTGGTGGCCAGTACGGACATCCGGAGAGCTTCTCCAAGCGTGGCCCTCATCCTAACCGAGCCCAAGCCGGTGCCTATGGCGTTCCCTACATGCACGGCCAGCCTGCTCCCACTCCCGTCGGTCAGCCAGCCATGCCCTATGCTGCTGCACCGCACACCCCGTATGCCGCTCCTACTCCTCACCAGGCGGGCCCCTATGTCCCCGGCCCGCAGCCCACTCCTGCCCGCGGTGGTCCCCCTACTGCCCCTGCCCCCGTTGGCGGTGCCATGCCTGGCCAGCCTCTGACCCAGCAGATTTACATCCCGAACGATATGGTGGGCGCCATCATCGGCAAAGGCGGTGCCAAGATCAACGAAATACGCCATCTGAGTGGCAGCGTGATCAAGATCAACGAGCCTCAGGAGAATAGCAACGAGCGTCTGGTGACCATCACCGGTACCCAGGAGTGCAACCAGATGGCTCTGTACATGCTATATTCGCGACTTGGTTCGTTTTTCTCCGTCAAATCCAGTTAAAGAATCTTGCTGACAAGTACACAGAGAGCGAAAAGCACCGCGTCTAAAGTTGACGCCAGTATTTCCTTGGGAGCCCCAACGGGCATCGTACCCCAAAAGTCTACGGTGGTTTATGATGTTTTTGTTCTCCTTTGATTTCACGGTGTCTCCTTACTTTTTTTCTTTCGTGCTGTATCTTATTCGAGGCGTGTGATTGAACCCGGGCCTCCTAATAACCAATCCCACAATTTCTTCAACCCCATTGCCCACCCCCAACCCAAGTAGCCTTGATCCCACCTCTCTCCTCATTACACTATACTCAATTCCTCCCCTTCACAACAATCAATTGCAAGAATCACCACAATTAACCATCCCGGCTTCCCTCAAATCTTCTGGAAGCTAACGTGCTTCAATTCCAACCCAGGAACAGGCGGCAGCATCTTCTGCCGAATGGGTGCAATTCCCTTACTAAACTGCTCCGTGTCTTTCACCTTCATATGCACCTCCACACTCTCCCACCCAATAGCAAGGAGATGGGTTGTCGCCTGTCCACTCGGACTCTTCGCATGCTGCACCGTCCCCGGTCGCTCAACATGGCCCATAGTCCACGATCGTGGGCCCTCCGCCTGCGGCAGCTGCTCGACCAGAGCCGTGCGGAAATTGATCAGGTCTGCATTCAGCGCCTTGGCCTCAGGCACGGTCGGGTTACTAGGGAAAGGCAGCACGCATAGCTCCGTCACCGGGTTCTTGGTAAGTGTATCTGTGCCGGAAATGGGCGGCTGCAGCGTCGTGTACAGCGCCGTTGGCGGCTGCAGGGTGGTGGCCAGGAAGGGCTCGAGGTGTGACGAGGTTATTGAGCCGCGCGCATCGGTCCAGTCTGGCTTTGTTAGTGCCGTAGACTACATAGTGTAGAAGAATTTACCGATGACCCAAACAATCGTGTCTTTGTCCTCGACGGTGCGGCCCCACGCGGAGTCCGAGTAGCCGCTCTGGCTTTTGGCGGCGCGGAAGACCTTCAGCAGTGCTTCGCCCTCTTCGTCGTTGGGATCCTCGGGCTTCACGCTGGACTTTACTTTAAAATAGATGAATTCAGTGATGGATTGCGACATGGTTGTGAGTATCGTAGGGTGGAAGGTGTTTACAGGAGTGAAATGGAGGTTGAGCTGATGTCACACCAAATGATGTCAGAGTCCGGTCTTCATTAAGGTCGGATAAGACAGAAAATCAAAGCTATGTACAGTCTTCGAAATAGGAAGACGGTCTTGAAACTCTCCATGTCAAAATTTGATTACTCCACGCCTGGACTAATTAGAAATGCCCGAATGCCATTGTGTTCCAATTCCTCCACATTCTCGAAATCCCCAGACTACCAGTCCACGGTGCGGACCTTGGTCTGTTTCTTTTCAATTGCACTCTTTAGGTTCTCAACTAGAACCTTCCGGTGAGAGTTTTTCTTCTCCCAGTGAACAATCTCTTCCTTGGCGGCGGCCGACCCAACAAGCTCTACGCTGCGGAGGCGGCTGTGCTTCGCGGAGCCGTTGATACTGGTCCGGAAGTTGACCCCGCGAGATGCAGACTCGGGTGTATGGTATGCACTGCCATCAATAGAGCCGCGCGAGCCAGGAGTAGCAGGCAACATGGTGGCGTTCTTTCGCGGAGTTGCGAAGGGAGATCCGTCACGGCTGACGGGGGCGGACGAAGAGTTAAGGTCGATACCGAGCTTTCGCATCTGAGCCTCGAGGACATCGATGTCACTGCTCTTGCCCTCGGCCATGCTCATCATCGTGGCAATGGTCGAAGACACGGCCTCCACGGTAGGTCGCTTGCGGCCGACGCCTGAGCCATCGGGGCGCGGGATATCGGCAATCTTGGCTCGCAGAAGTGAGACGCCCTGCTCGAGGTCGGCCATCCTGGCTTGGATCTGTGTGATTGCAGTTCGCAGGTCGTGCTGCAGAGCGGCTTGTTCGGCAGACAGCGGCGCCGTCAATATGGACCCGGTATCGGTGTGTGCATCGAGTGTCTTGCGGATGCTGGCACATTGACCACGCAGTGTGACAATGTCCTTCGTTAGCATCTCGCGACATTGTTCCAACTTCTCCTCCACTCCCTTCACGCGTTGTTCTTCAAGGAATCGGTTGAGAGAGACCACAACATAATCCAGCTTGTTGATATCCTGCAGGAACACTTTCTCGTCCAAAATATCGGCAGGTTGGTCGCTTTTCAGGACGTGGACCCAGTCGTCAACATTGGAAGTCTCAGAAGATTGCTGATAGAGGAGGAATGACTCCAATGACCGAGCATTGATACCCAATGTATCAACCATCGAGTTGATATCACGGTACAGGCGTTCAATCATACCGGCAATGCCTGGCTTGGCCGTCTCACCCATGTAGTTCTGGTGTGGCAAGAACGGATCAAGAGTGGAAACAGGCTCAACTGGACGAGCAAGGTCGGCACGAAGTCTCTCATCTTCATCATCGTCCGATAAAGAAAGAGCTTCCTCCTCTTCCTGCCGTTGAGCGACTGCTCGAGCGCGAGCTTGCTCCTGGCGAGCAGTATCACTAGGCTTCCGCAATTGTCCTCCGCGCTGGGCCATCTGGGTCAGGGAAGCCTTGCGCGACGCCAGAGCACTTCCCATTTCTGGACGGCTATCATTCTTCTTCAAGAACAAAACATCCTTCTGGGAGCTGACGCGGGTAGGGCTAGGGGAGCGAAGCGATCCATGACCGCTTCGCGCTGCAGGTCCAGGAGGAAGGAGTGGCTGCTTGGTGATTTCACCGAACAGCTGTCGCGGAGGGTGTTCTTGCTTCGGAGCAGTCTGGGAAATTCCACCGAAAAGTCCTCCGGTAGTGCTCTTCTCGGACACCCCACCGAACGAGCTCTCAGCCGACGGCTTGGGGCTCGGAATCTCAGTTTCATCATGGGTAATTTCTTCGCCACTGTCAGAGAAATCAGACTCATCCACATCCTCTTCAGAATCCGCATCCGAGCCTTCTGGGACTGGAACAGCCTCCTCTGCCGGTTGCGCCTTGGCCTTTGAGGTGGTAAAGTCCGGAGGCAGCGGTGCCTCTTCTGGCACTGGGGGCGGGCTTTCCTCCTTCTTGGGTTTAGTCACGAAGTCGGGAGGAAGAGGAGCATCATCCACCTTTGGAGTGGACTTCTTGCCTGACAGGAAGTCTGGAGGGAGCGGGGCGTCGTCTTTCGGTGAATATTTCTTCGCAGATACGAAATCAGGGGGAAGTGGCGCGTCCTCGACAGAACTCTTCGACACGTTGGAGGAAGCTGATGTATCGCCGGCGGCATAAGGATCCCTACTAGTTGAATCAGGTGGCAATGGCGTCTCCATTGAAGGGAATGTGGGTGTGGTAACAGACTCTTCTCGCTTTGGAGTCGCAGTCTTGTCCGAGGGTGCAGACAGAGGACTGGTGACCTGGTTTTGGGAGGTCTGGCTGGCGGTACTTGTGTTGGTGCCAAACAACGAGAAGCTGGACTGCTTCGTCTCTGTCTGTTTCGACTCGCCGAAAGAGAAACTTGATTCGCTTGGCTTTCCAAAGGGGTTGGGTCTGGTTGGCTGTGACGGCTGACCGAAGAGAGAGGTCGGGGTAGTGCCCGGTTTGCTGGGTGCTCCAAATAATGAAGTAGATTCGCCCTTCGCGGGCTGCTCCGGCTTGCTGGGGGCGCCAAACAGTGACTTAGACTCTGTCTTCGCTGTTTGCTCTAATTTGCTTGGTGCGCCAAACATCGAAGCAGGCTCGCTCTTCGCAGGTTGCTCCGGCTTGCTGGGGGCGCCAAACAGTGACTTAGACTCTGTCTTCGCTGGTTGCTCTAATTTGCTTGGTGCACCAAACATCGAAGCAGGCTCGCTCTTCGCAGGTTGCTCCGGCTTGCTGGGGGCGCCAAACATAGACTGCGGCTCTGTTTGGGCTGGCTTCTCGGGGGCACCAGCATCCTCTGCGTCATCCATAGACTCAGCTTGAGGGCTCGCCTTGTTGGGTGTCGAGATCATATCGTCAAATGAGTTGCCAAATGAAAAGGCGCCCGAGGAAGGCTTGTCGGGCTTTGGACCATCATTGACAGCTGTGCCGTCACCCTTGAAGGAGGACCCAAGTACAAAACCACTCGACCCAGTTCCAGCTCCGGCACCAAAGGGGTTCTTGACCTCGGCGGGCTTGGGAGTAAAAGCCGAGTCTGTCTGCGACGGGGCCCCAAATGGCGAGGCTCCCGCAGGCTTCGAGAAGCTACTTTCACCTGTCGCGGGCTTTGAAAAGGCCGAGTCGCCAGGCTTTGCATCCGCAAAGCCAGCAAAACCACCTCCACCGCCACCCGAGAACGAGCTGAAACCACCGCCAGAGGAACCATTACCCGTGCCCAGCAGACTCTTGCCTGGAGTGCTAGGCTTTCCAAATGGAGAGGCCATGGTGCCAAAGCCCGACTGGCCAAATGCGGGCTGTCCAGGTGTGTTCGTGGTTCCGAAACCTGATCCCGGCTGAGAAGGTGCACCAAACGCAGGGCCCGGGGTTGACGGTGTTCCAAATGCCGGACCCGAGCCGCCACCTAACGGGGAAGGGCTTCCAAATGAAGGACCAGATGGCTTTCCAAATGCTGTGGCGCCCATAGTTGAGCCTCCCATGCTAGATGGACTACCGAGAGCTGGTCCGCCAGACGGCTTGCCGAAATTAGACGCACCAAATGGCGACACACCGCCAAAGGATGACTGACCAAATGGGGGTGGCTGTTCCGTGGTGGCAGGGGCAGGGGCAGGGGCGGGTTGCTGGGGCTGAGAAGGCGCCTGTGGTGCTGAGCCAGCGGAGACGAGACCGGAATAGGCAACCTGCTGATGGATTGCGTCGTTGTAAATCAACCACCAGGAAGACAGAATACCTTCATTGTTGAGAAGGAATACACCGGGCACAGGAGTAGAGCTCTCTGTAATGTCTGCACCCTGAATGGGCATGATGACGTTCTGGGTGGACGACAGATCAGGAACCAGACCGACAACAGAGGTTTCCCCGCCGTCATCCAGCAATGGAACAGAAGCTCGCTTTGTATCGTCGCTGAAATCGACGGCTGCGAACTGATTCGCAAGCGAAGGGTTCTCACTCGATAGTGATTGTTCGGCACGAACGATGATACTAAGATCAGGAGATCTTGTCGATGAGAGGATCAATGCATCCTTCAAGTGAGGTTTGTAGTCTCGTAAACGCGCAACAAATTGATACGCCGGTGTGTGCCTCATCTGGAATCCCATTGTGGGGCAGACTTCAGGCAATTTCTGGATCAAAAAGGGTGCTTGCTTCCGTCTGGTGATAATGTAATAGGAGGACATGTCCTCTTCTGCAGAATTAGGAGTGTAGGCCATGAAGAAGATGTCGTTCTCAAGCCATGCGATAGATGAGACTGCAATTGTTAGTATAATCGCCTCCGAGGGGAGAAGGAACCAAACGAACTCACCATGGCATTCACCCTCCAGGTCCGAAGGCCGAGGGACATGGTCCTTTTGGGTCCCATCCGGAGTCATCTGGTCTGCTGTTCCATCGGCCAATCCAGCCACAATCTGTTTTCCCTTGTTACTCCATGCAACAGAGCTGACACCATTTTTCAGAATGGGTCCACTTGGTCCATTAACCAAGTTACCCGCCTTCAAATCGGCCATCAAGAGTTCACCGTTGGTAGTGACCATGGCAACGAAGGTAGAGTTGGGATCCGGGTTGGGCACCAGAGCGCGAAGTGAGACGCCATTTGTTGGGATAGATATGGCGGGTTGCGCATTTCCTGTGGCGAGATCTGAAGTCTGGAAAACCGATAGCTGAGAGCCATTCTCGGTGGCCAAGATCAACGCGTCCTCGTTCGCAGTAAATGCTACATGTGTCGGGCGCGCAGGGAGAGGGATCTTTGCTTGTGGTTCGAAGGGCTTCGTCTTCATTTTGTCCTCGTCGGCGGGCGCTTCGATGGCTTTTCTGACAGAATCGGTGCTCGCGACGACAAGCATATCAGGGCCTGCGCCAACAATCACTCCTTTGGACTGCGCGACAGCTAGGAGGGAAGAGGTCGAGGAAGGAAGCGCATCGCTTGGCCACGGGGTGGGAAGTAGGCGGATATTGGCATCGCCAGAGAGGCCCTTGAAGCCAACTTGCTAAAGAATATGTTAGTCACAGGAGCTCTCAAAGCTCCCAGAAGCTTTGGTGGAGCGACGTACATCAGTGTAAACCTCTGAGAGCTCCGGGCCAAGCTCCGCTGGCGCGCTCCCACCAGTGGAGTTCGATGCCCCGAAGCTGTTGAACGCCATTTTGAAATGGTCGAAATCGGCGGAAATGGAACGTGTCTGAGCGCCTAAAGGGGAACCGGTCCTGGAAGCATTGAGCGACGGAGAGCTCGGCGGCGTAGGAGAGAAAGAGCGTCGTTGGAGTGCTTGCGGACTCCGGTTGAAAAGGTGCAGAGTACGCGCAAAAATCTTGAGTAGACCTCTCCGCGTACAGAGGAGATGAGGTGAGTGCAAGGACAGAGAGATCCCTGGCAGGACCGATGCAGATGTTCCAACCGGAGAAAGTGAGGATGAACACCCGAAAATGTTGTAGGAGCAAACACACCGCGTGGTGCCTGACGGCTCAGGCAACGCCAGGCTGCGGGAGCTTCGTCACTTCCAACACAGCTCGGCTTCCTCCAGCTCGCCTTTCTCCCCCATCTCACCCACCTCCACGCCCTCCTTCTTCGTCTATCGTTTGCTTTCAATCTACCTACTACCTCCATCGGATCCTGATTCTCACTTCGGTCGTGTGCACACCCTCTGCGTTGTCACGATGCCGGGCTTCGACTTCTCCAACTACAACCGCAACGCGGCTCTCCATGCGAAGGGGGTTCCCCTTCCTAAAGCCACTAGCACCGGTACAACAATTGTCGGATGTATTTACGATAATGGAGTTGTGGTATGTTGCCATTGGTTCAGGGTCCCCAAAAACTCTCCGGCCAGAGAAGCTGACTTGACCCGTGATCGCAGATTGCAGCAGATACCAGAGCTACCAGTGGCCCTATAGTAGCAGACAAGGTATGGGCGAATGGAGCCCGGATCTTTTTCAACGAAACAATCACAAACTGACGGATACCTGCAATAGAACTGCGAGAAACTACACTACATCGCCCCCAAGATCTGGTGTGCCGGCGCTGGTACAGCCGCAGACACCGAGTTCACCACCGCCCTCATCAGTTCCAATGTCGAGCTGCACTCACTATCGACGGGCCGTGACCCGCGAGTGATCACCTGCATGACGATGCTGAAGCAGCACCTCTTCCGGTACCAGGGCCACATCGGTGCGTACCTGGTGGTTGCTGGAGTCGACCCGACCGGAGTCGGCCTGTACACTGTGCACGCGCACGGCTCAACGGATAAGCTGCCGTACGTGACGATGGGATCTGGTTCTCTGGCAGCCATGTCTGTGTTCGAGTCGATGTGGAAGCCAGACTTGGATAAGGAGGGCGCTGTTAAGCTCTGCGCCGAGGCGATCAAGGCCGGTATCTTCAACGATTTGGGCTCCGGTAGCAATGTCGACGTGTGTGTCATTGAGAATGACAAGCCCACTCAGCTGCTCCGCAATTACGAGAAGCCTAACGAGCGGGGCCAGAAGGAGCGCAACTACAGATTCCCTCGTGGTACTACTGCTTGGCTGAACCAGAAGATCATCAGCAAGGATGATATGAAGAAATTTGTCACCATCGAGACTTTGTCTGGGGATGATAACATCGCTGCTGGTGAGAAGATGGATGTGGATGCTTAAGATGGGATTTCAGGATTGGTGGCGCAGACTAGTGGTCTTTGTTTCCGAGACGACTTAATATACACTTGGGCTTGTGTCTCATTATTGTATCATTTGTATTCTGGTTCCGCTGGATCTATTCTTGGATTCACTATTACAGCTTAGGGTATCAAGTACGTCGGAAATCAACCAGTATTGAACACATTTCGCGGTTCTATACACATGCACTGCCATGACAGGCGAAGTGGGGGTATCTCTTATTTTAGGTACAAATGTTTTCCATTTCCCCAAATTGCTTCTACGTCTCCATACCAAGCCAAAGTCTGAGGGTAGGCATTGAACGGATCTCCACAGCTTAATCACGCGGTCGGCCATGGCAGGATCTCCCAATCTGAGGCGCCGCTGTAAACTCCTTCACAAACGCACGCCCTTCAAACTTCTCCATTATCCACATAATATACTCATACCGCGTAGCCGAAACACGACGTCCCTCACGACGGTACCGCACAACCCCAGCATGGTACATAGCACGCACCAGAGACGGGTAAACAGGGCCGCCATGTTTACGCAAGTAGTCGTAAAGCCAGTGGATGAGATGGAATGAGCGGGATGGAGACAATTGTGGACTGCAGGAAAAGGCAACGGCCAGTTGGTGGATCAGGTTCACCGCGACGTAGGGGTCCGGGCAGTAGCTGTCCCTTGGGCCAGGATGATAACGCACAAGGGCCATTTCGTCGGGGTGTGGGATGGATACCCAGGCCTTGTGGAGACACAGTTTGAATGGTGTGTGATTTCCCAACAGTCTGAGGACTGACCAGACGCTCTTTGAATCTCCCTCCCTGGCGAGACGGAGGAATTCTTCCATCGTGGCGGGGCTGGTAAGATCCATACGGCGGAGCATTCGATCGAATGCGCCATAGAAAAAGACTCGGACTCCGTTGTATTCAGCTGGCTTTGTCCAGACTTCTGCCAGGGTAGTCTTGGATGTTTCCAGTTGCTCGAGGGTTTTGCGGGTTGTTTTCGTTGTCAGCTTTCTCAATTTGAGATCGACTGCCAGTGGCAGAAGACTGTTATATGGGATGTCCAGGCTTTGGACTCCACGCAAGAGGTCCGCGAGAAAAGACCCTTCTGTGTTCTGCACAGTCGTCTCGAAAAGGCCGAACAGGAAGTAAATGGGACGATCTGTAGCTTTGAGGTCTTGGTTGTACATTGGTGCCAGAGATCGAGTTAAACTTCGTAGCGCCCACAGGCGTAAAATGATCTGATCCCGAATCGAAAGATGCGAAGGGGAGGTAATCTGTCCTTGCTGAGGTATTTCGGTATAGGCAAGTGGAAGATCTAACCAAGTCTGCGAGCTTGCAATGGGATCGATATTTGACAGCCTTGTCAAACATTCACGCCATCGTTCAAGCTGCTGGTTTCGATCCTTGTTTTCCCGTGAGGCAAGAGTTAAGAGCTCGGTCACGTTGACGATGCATTTGGCTGCACAATTTGCATCGAGCTGGCTCAATAGTCGGTCGGGTGAGGGAAGAAGTAATGTCGTGTCGGGTCCATCCACAGCCTTCAGCCACGCCATGACCATGGCCGAAGGCCAGTAGTTATCAAAGCCTGCATCATGGGTCGCAACAATGATTTCCTCGGCGAACCGGAACCCCCGAATACTCAAGAGCTGCCCTAGCCAGGTATCCGTAACTTTCTTGTCAAGATCACGATAGCCGAGGATATTGCAACGTCCAATGGCTTTCCACAGAGCCCGGTAGTGTTTGAGCAACGCTTTCTGGTCCCATGTCCCAAGAGTCTTGCCCCGCTCGACAATGACATTTGGGAGTTCTTTGACAATTGAGCAGAGCTCTTCAGTGGGAACCAGGCCCAGCTCCAGAGCACGAGTAACCGCATTGAGCACGGCAGTACGGTTGGATCGTTTTGTCTTCTTTTGAGCGAACAATTCCACAGCAGCGAGATAGTTTCCGGATCCTCGAGTATTCAAAAAGGGGTCATCCAGGAATTTTATGACCTGCGTCAAGTCCGTTGCAGATCGCGTAAGCAGTTTGTCAAATATTTGCCGGCTGTATTCAGGTTCCCGTTGAAGGTCGATATTCAAATAGCGAGCAAAATCACGGGCATCTTCAATTCCCCAATCGTTCTTGTCGAGGAATTCTGCCCAGATAGGAGCCTTGCTTCTCGGCTCTGTGTCGTATGAGGTGGGAGAAGGATCATCGGAGATGTGCGACTCGATGGGTTCAGGGTTGTGATCGTAGAAGGGCAGAGGAACTTCGTGTGAGGCAATTGCGTAACTGCGAAGATCTTTTGAGGAAGTTAGATTCGGAAACGCACCAATTTCGTTCTTTTTTCCCACTCACCTTGGGTTTCGACCTGCGCTCTCTGCCACGGATGGTCGGTCCACTTCATGTGCTCCCTCCCATTGCGGCCAAACAGACAAGCGATATCCTCCGCTCCTCCAATACCGGCCAGGGCGGTATTCCTTCTCTTTGCTAGACGCCTCCGTGCCTCCAAGGGGCCGGGCACGCAGCTTCCATGGCGTCGCTGGCCGTTCGCGAATCGACGGAAGGTGGCTGCCAGCAGGTCGTCGCTGATCCAGAGATGATCAGAAGCCGACGAACCGGGTGGCTTCAGAGCATGCCGATAGGCATGCCTACCGAAAGACATGGATTCAGGAATGGCGCATGCGAGCCAATTGCCAAACTCGGTCGTGATGATCGAGCGACGTCTGCTTGGCCGCAGCTTCAGCGCGGAGTCTTGGCGTTTCGTGACTAAGCATATTGGCCAACCAATCCGCGAGCAGGAATTATAGCAGCGACGAAGTAGATATTCTTGGATCTCATTCTAATGTATATGATGCTTGGGAGCTATGTACTTCTTCTCGCAGGTCCTCACGACCTCTTATGCAGATAATCATGCCTCATGGCGATATGGAACTGTCCATATTTTGGGGTCGTCCAAGGACAACGTGGATTAAATCCAAGAAATCAGAATGCAAAAATCTAAAACTAAAAAATAAAAATAAACAGAATGCAACCGTGCGCCAATGCAGTTCCATGCAAATTCTCTTCCTCAGCAAAGGTATACCATGCTAATCATCTCAGTAATGAAGTGTTCGAAAGGTGCATAGTGGATCGGACAGAACGTCGTCAAAAGAACGGGGTAAGAATCCTTTCTTGGAAATTGTATCAAGAAGTTTCTTCCCCAGGAAGGGGCTTCCTACCCGTCACCACGTAAAAGTCCGTATACGCATGGATAGTCTTGTCCTGGATGGCTTTCCTCACGTCGACGAGGAAGACTTCGATCTCGGCCTTCGACCAGCCCAGAGCAAGGAACGGTTTATATGACCAGCCAGAAAGAGCTTCGAGCCAATTACTCTCACTCCACGTCCCAATCGTTTTCAGGTGCTCGTCTGTCGGCCAACCATTCGTCGGAACTTTAAAAAGTCGTTGCTCAACGTCCACGAACCCAACCTCCTTCATCCACCGCTCTATCCTCGGAGCGATGCGGAACTGTCTTGATGGCTCCAATTCCTGGCTCGAACGCACGTTCAGGTCGAACCAGTCATGCAGGGCGAATTTGCTGAACCCGTCGGGGTTTTCTGGGGGCATGGTGTCGTCGTCGCATTTTGGTTTCGGATCTAGTTCGTGGCATTCAACGTATGCTCCTGCTTTGAGATGTTTGAAGGTTTGTTGAAGTAGCCTTTTAAAAGACGGCATGGCGCCGCTCATGTTGCCGATGTGAATGAAATCAAAATAATCCTTGTTCCAGAGCCATTCGTCTTCGGTGGCGTCGTCGACTAGGAAATGGACGTTCTCGGGGACCTCTGTCGGCTGGACTGGAGAGAGGTCCGTTCCAGTGATGGCCGCGTTGGGGAAGAGGGGCGCTGTGAAATGACAATGAGTTCTCCAACCATAATAGCTCAACCAGCACCTCCTTCGAAATAAGCAAACATACCCATTTCTATTGGCCATATACCGGAGCCGGTACCGATGTCGAGTATTTCTTTTGGGTCAACAAGAGGAACATTATAGAGCTTGTCTTTCATGACCATTTTGAACATATGGTGTTGCATGTCAAGGCGATCGAGCTCCTGTTCATCATTGGGGTATGGGTAGGCTGGTCAAGTAGTCAGATACATTCAAAGACCCGTGGGATATGGGGAAGCCATGGCGACATACCTCCTTCATGGTACCTGTGATACCGTCTTCCATTTTCTATAGGATAGTCCGTTACACTGGCAGTCAGAGACTGCGTGTCACTATGGTCAATTCGTTAACACGAGTCCTTCAGATGATATGACAAAGACAAGGCAAAATTGTTGGAGTTGCTCTTACCATTGACTCCTATGTTCCTGCATGGCTTATATTAGCACCTATCGGCAGCAATGATCATATGATAGCTGGTAATGGACGGTGTGCAAGGTCTAGCGACGGTGGGATGAAATCGACATGACGAGGGGCAGAAGAATCGGATTAAGAAAAGGTCGGACGGGGACGTACAGAAGATTTGGGGCCCATCCTGATTGCCTTTGATTAAAAGAATCGTGAGGGTGGGACGGGGGAGTCGGCAAACTCCAAACCAGAACGAAAGTGGCTAAAGCAAGCAGAGTGAAATGTTATTGTAGGTTACTGTGGGCAGATAGTGGTTAATATCCGGGAACCCAATCACCCGGGAGCGTGGCCCCGGTATGATACACGTTGGTGGGGAGCTAAGTACTTAGTTAGCGTGCCAGCAAATTTGGCGATCATCCCATGTCCCACACCACACCGGACGAACAGAATAAAGCAGGGACGGGTGAGCAGGGGAAGAAAGATTCCAAATCGGAGGTTGCAAGATGTGTTTGGGAGCGTCTGTGGAGAGCCCGACAGCTTGGGTAAAGTTATAATTTGGCAGGACGGGAAGACGATCAGGACAACTATAAATCAATCGAAAGCCGAAATGGGACCGCAATGTCGTGTAAACCAGGACCCGCCGGGGGGGGGGATAGGGAGTGGAGTCCAGTGCATGGGGTACAAAGTTGAGCCGGACAATAGCGGTCTCTCTAGTGGTGGAAATCCACGGATGTCAAAGGGTCGGGCATGGGTTTTTGGCGGGGGCAGAAAGGCGCCTCGGGCAGCGGGTAACCACGCAATCCAAAGTTAGGGCTAGGGGGAAAAAACAGGGGTTGTATAGTCGAAGATTCCTTTGTTCTACATGGAAATTCAGAGATCAAAAAAATAAATACATGAAAAGAATGGAACTGAAAATGACGGGGCGTTCTCGATACGACGGAGAGAGGGTGTGATTCACGTTCTCTGGGGCGGAAGCTGAAATACGCTAGGAAACGCACATCAATCCATTTCCTGTTTGGCGCGTGGTTCGAGCGCAAGTCGATCTTCGCGTTGGAATCAACCCCTCCCCTGCTCGCCGGCAACTAAACCGACGCGTCCCAAAGCACCGGGAATCGGAGGCTCGGAGTCAATCCCCGCCTCGGTTCCAGCTGTTCTCTCTGGTGGACCCTGCGTGACGGACGCATTTGTAAAATCCTCGGACCCCAAAGACCGGGCTTCACAGGTAAGATCAGCCAATAGCCGGTGGTTCCATCCTGGTGGGAATTGACAACCCACCCAGCCGCGGGCCGCTCTCACCCTTTGTCCTGGAACCTTTCAGCTATGCCGATCCAAGACCGTTCTTAACATGTGTAGAACCCTGTACGGACCTTCCCAATGCTTTTGATCCCCGACCTGCCTTGTTTCGGGTCTTTGTAAAAGGAATTGAGAATAAAAATGACGTAGGTGTTGTCTCCGGTGAAATAATCAAAATCACACGGCTCGTCTACTATACTTGATCGAGGGGTGGAACATCGGAATCCAAATCCTCTGATCAACCACTGATTGAGAATAATCGGATCCGGAGCTCTGGGTGAGGAGGCATAGGGCGGAACCGTCAGAAAACCCAGGAGAGAGGGTGGTGCTGGGATCATACGTGACAGGAGTCTGGGGATGGTCCCCGGGTTCTGGTGCGCGGGACTGAATTGGCCCCGAGCCATCACAGATCGGGGTTAGTTGCCACCAGTCTGCACGATGGGAAATGACTACTCGTCCTCCGGCGTGGACCTAAACGTCGAGCTCCTACCATATCGAGCTTTAGCGGTGTTCAAGCTTGATCTGTCAGAAATCGCCGTGTGGGAATCTGAAAGCCTGGCCTTTCCATCCGAATGTGCTCCTCCAGTTCATATCACCTGGAACACGGCTTGGGAAGTCAATCCTTACCGTGCCCAGGTAGTTCTGGGTAGGGGGGCGAAGACAGATGGGCCAACCCCGGCCGGTCAACGTAATTAATTACTCTGGAGGGGTTCGGCGACCGGGATCTGGAACATGCAGGACGGAATGCACAGAATACTCCGACGATCCGGCTTGCGTGTTACGCCATGCAACCCTTCGTTGTGGCTGACTCGCTTCCCACCGTTTGTCCGAATCCTTAGGAAATTTCAGGGTCATCGGTCCCCGTTCAGTGGATCAACCCCGAGCTTCGTGTGCAAAATGTAAATCCAAACTCAAAGCACGCGCGCATTGCTCGTCACCAGGGGGAGCAGCCTGTCCCACATCCGATTTGTTATAATATGGGTCTTTGTTTACGGTGTACGGTGTACGGGAGCATCGAAAGTTGTCAGGGCTAGGATTGTACTCGGAGTTCCCCGAACCTAGGCAGTAAATTACTACAGGCAGAGGCGAATCGGACGGAGACCAGAACAAGGAGAAAAAGCAACGGTGCATACGAGGCCCCTGCACCGATCTAACGATCCAAAAATAACGCTGCTGGCCACGGTGCTGGGATCCCATACATAGGGAACCCGGGCCACTTTGTTGGCAATTGGACGAGTCAAAACAGGGCGCCCCGACCCGACTGCTGGGAAAGTGTCGGGTCCCAAAGCGTCGGTAACGCCGGCGTAGGAGCCAAATTTCCGAGTTACTTTGTTCTTTGACATGCATGTCTTCACCTCGATTTGCCTCGCGCGCAGAGTGCTCTGTTTTGCTGCACATCGTGGTCTTGGTTCGCGGCCGATGATTTCCGCGGTGGAGACGGTCTTGTGAGGTACTGAGCTCTGAACTATGTGGAACCAGGCACTGGAGCTGACCTGCATTCGCGGAAGGGCATGTGGTTTGGAGATGGGATCTCCGCGGTTCCCTGTAGTGAACTCTGCCAAAGGCCAGGATCAAACATCATATTACGCAAACTGCGGAGATGGTCAGCAGATAACACCTTGTAGGTCTCACGAGGAAACTGAGAAAAGCATATATCGCCGTATATATAGAGGCTCAATTATCGCTTAAAGGCTGAAACGATGCATTTGCTTAGCAACAATCGTTCACACGCACCAATCTGTCCAATACCCGCGCGAAGCAAATCCCGAAATATGCCAGTGATTCGGCCGGAACAGATACCCCAAACCTCCCGCATCATTCACCGGCTCGCAAAAAGGCTACGGGGCTGGTAGGACAAGCCGATTACTCACGACCGCTCCTTGTGACAATTCCTAGCTTCCCCACAAAGACGCCTGCCATTGGGTGCTTGAAACGAACTCCATTAGATTTGACCTGGGAGACCCTACTTGCAAAAGAAAACGGCTACCAAGGAAAATTATTTTAATACGGGTAACCCTTCCCATCCAGTACCGTGATAGAGGGAGAACGGGCTGCGGAATGAGAACAAATGGACCTGCGCCGACACATTGGAAAGTACGAGTATCAGCTGGCACGTTCCCGCCCGAGTGAGTGGGAAAGACTAAACTTTCGGCCCTGGTATTTGGAATTGGGAATAAATTTCACAAGTGTGCGTCTATCAACCTTTCCCCAGTGGAGAGGCAGGTAGCCAATCGGCAGCGCCCATACAAATGTGACACGGGTCGCCGTCAAGGACTACTGCAGAGAAAAAAAATTTCTTGTAGATCAGGCGCCTGTGCCGGTGTTTAAAACTTAGCCTGCTCGGCCAATGACGTCCGCTTTTCGCCCGGTTTCACGTAGGAACTACACCCCCTCTTGACGAGCCCCGCTGTTAGGACGGGAGGACGCCGAGTGGCTCTTATGTACATTTCCGTGCTTGAACACAAATCGTTGGGCTCGAGACTTGGATTATTTGTCATGGTTTAATTCAGATATCGGGGGCTTGGCTCTGCCTCGCCCTCTATTTGATATACCTCCTTGGGAGTGTGGGACCATGAAAGGCTATCTGGTTTCGCCCAGGATCATCACCGCTCTATTTGGGAATCTATCCGCCTCGTTTCGTCACTGTGTTGACTATGCAGTGGGTTCACAGTTTGCCGAGTATGAGCTATTTGATAATTCAATACGTGGGGGTCGTTAAAACTTCCTTCATTGCAGGGTTTGGTTGAGGCAGTAGCAAGCCAGTCTTGGACGCAGACCTCTAGCAAGCGATGTAATAAAATTAGAGACATCAATGGTCACGTAGCATACCCGCTGGTAGGAAAAGCTTCCGAAATTTTGATTTCGTTAAGTGGCAGACAAGATTGCTTCCACCGAGGAAACAAAGCCCTCCATCGGCTGGACCTTGTCGGTTCTGTCAACAGTGTGAGTGTTGGAATTGTCTGAATATCGGTGCAAGGGTAGAATTATACCTAGTTTGAACGCGAATATCGGTCTGGACCCTGGCTATTCCTTCTTGGTGGACGAGGGTGTGTGCGAATCCGATCAATTGGGAGACTTCGTCCCACGTTCCCTCTGTATTTATTCCAACAATGAGTCTTTTGAATAAAATTTGGAATGCCATTGTTGGCGGACAAGGACTTCATGCAGAATCAAGTTTCCGGATGCTCATGTCCGCCCCGGGCAGTAGCATACCTAGTGTTGTGCCCGTAGCGTGCATTACAAACTTGAGGCCTGATTGTCGGATGAGACGCTGAATATCCGCAATTTGCCGGGAGAACGATGCATTCTGAGAGCCAATCTGTGATTGTTTCGGCTTAGTAACTTGATTCTTTTTTTTGGTTTTCCTGTGGGCTTCTATCACCGGAATGAGAGAAAAGTCGGCTGTGCACCGTGAGGGTGTTGCCAGGGCTGGAGGTGCAAAAGCCATTGTTATGAATCTGGCTTGATACGTCAATGGGAATCGATGTACAAGTCATGTTCAAATACATTCATTTCAAAGATTGCTTCGTTTCTTAATTGTGAAGGGCTAATTATGACGTTGTGCTGCATATAGATGCACGTCAAGAGGATGATTTATTGGAACTGTATTAATGGTTCTATGGTTTGTCTCTCGGGACCTCCGTGTCTAGTAAATCGTTTCGTCCACGGTCCTTCCACGTCTCTGATCAGGTTCACTTCCAGGGACGTAGATATCCTCGAACAAGATATCCCACCTCTGTTCAGGCGCAGGCATTTGCTCAGCTGCCTCAACTTCACGACTCACCATTCCTCGGACTTCTTTATCAACAGCCCGTGCCTCATCTTCCGTCATGATACCCCATTCTAACAATTTCGCCTTCAAGTTGGAGATGGGATCGTTCGATCGCTCCGTCTGCAGTTCTTCACGTGTACGATAGGCAATTCCAGGGTCCGACATGGAGTGTCCAGCATACCGATAGGTTGCGTACTCGTAGACCAGCGGTCCGTTTCCTGCCTTCACCCATTCCCGACCATGTCTCACGGCAGCCAGAACAGCCAGAACGTCCATTCCATCAACCTTGAGCCCCGGGATATACTGGCCACGCTTGTAGTACTCTGTTGAGGCAGACGCTCGTTCAACCGACGTTCCCATTCCGTACTTGTTATCTGGGATATTTGTTAGTGAAACAAGGTCTTCCCCGATTCGGCGGAAATGGCTGCTTACTCTCGCAGCCAAAAATGACGGGCAGATTCCACAGCTTCGCCATGTTGAACGCCTCATGAACTTGGCCTTGATTGGCTGCCCCGTCACCGTACAGGTTGATCGTGATGTTGCCCGTCTGGTCATACTGCTGAGCGAATGCGATACCGGTTCCTAGAGGCACACTTGCGCCCACGATGCCATTCCCACCGAAGAAGCTCTTGGCGTACATGTGCATGGAGCCGCCTTTCCCATGTGCGATACCGTCGCGGCGACCGAGCAGTTCTCCCAGAATCGATTTGATGGTGCCACCGCGCATCAGCGTGTTACCGTGAGAGCGATAGGCGGTGATAAGCTTATCGTCTCGAGTAATCGCATGCTCGATTCCCACTGCGACGGCCTCTTGTCCGATCGATAAGTGGCAGAATCCACGGATCTTCCTTTGTTTGTACAATCCGTCCGCGGCGAGTTCCATTCGTCTGTAGAAGCATGAGCTTTGAACTTATCCATTTCGTCCTTCGCAAATGAAGCGCACCTGATTGTTGTCATGTCACGAAACAGCTGTTTGAGCTGACTCTTGGTGGTTTCTACTGAGTACGTTGGTGGGTCGAAATGATATGTCTCAAAGCTCGTGTCCGCGATGGGGACTGTGAAGGGCTTGTCATCTTCCTACTTCAATAGTTAGGTCAATCATCTTGTTCCGTCCTTCGGATAATTACAGTTGGTATGTCTTGCACATTTGCGACCTGCGCAAATCGACGTGTGCTAGTGCGTATTGGGAACGTGGGAGTTCCGGGGCCCGGGATTCGGGCCCTCAAAGATAGCAAAGAGGCATTGAAGGGCCTCATTATCCTCAGTGGTAATGAAAGGACGAGTTGGTAGTTCTCAGGACCTTCTTTAGTTGTGGACAATCGCAATGTCAGCTTTTATCAGTCCGGCATGGCATCCTATGACGCAAGTGTGAATTCATAGCCTGATTGACAAGTTCCATCACAACTAATCAGATACCGCGCAATACATAAATCTGATCATTGGTCTATTCTTAAAGTGATATGTTTTAAAATTAATAGCTTAAAAACCCCTATCGTTCTCATCGGATGTCCGAGCGGGCTACATTGTATATTTAGCGGCTCTAGTATCAAATCACCACATTATCAAGTCCATACCTCCAGGGCTGCCCAACGACCACAAACCATGGATACATGATAATTACAACGCCCTGGGACCCAGATCTCTCAGACATGATGGTTTATTGTACTCACTCACATATTACTCTTTCATAAGCTTTGAAGGCTCATTGAAGTGAACGGTGTTGACAAGCTCGGATAAACCTGCTTCCGCTATGACGCACCGGCCCCACCGGCAGGCACCACTCTCACTTGACCTGAGGCTCGACTCTTATCGAGCTTATCCAATCTGTACATTAAACCTTCCAAGGCTGTCAGCTCTGACTTACGCGTGACTCCTGACGCGTAAAGCAGTATTGTTTGAAAGGCTGGAACCGATTTCTTCATGCACCTCAAAAGCCCAGCCGCGCATGGTGCGTCAGTCTCAGGCCCGTCCCCCCCGGGGCAGGGCATCTCGTGGCCGTCAGCCAAAGCGTGAGGCATCGCGAAGACGATTAAGTCCAGATGTCTACCAGGAGATGTTGGAAGAGGCTGAAGCACGAGACCCAGAACAGTTCCATTCAGATCGGCCAATCAAAAGACGAAGAGTTGCAGACTCGAAGGCTATCCCTGTTGTTTCACCGGAACCAGCGCAGACCAGCAGAGTCGCAGATCCAGGCAAAGAAGAAGAAGGGTCGGCAAGAAAAGTGCAAACAGTCTATGATCTCTCGGAAACAGATGAATCAGATGTCGAATGGGAAGATGTGGATATTCAGCAGCCAGTACTCGAAGCATCTAGCGCGACTGCCGTGTCACAAGGCAGCAACGAGACACTCCAAATTACCCTTGAGCAAGCGCCAGAAAGGCGAAAAAAGACTGTGCATAGGAGAAAGCCGGTTACTGCAGCCGAGAAGA
Organism: Penicillium sp. S103-07; assembly: GCA_037042055.1. Taxonomy (NCBI): domain Eukaryota; kingdom Fungi; phylum Ascomycota; class Eurotiomycetes; order Eurotiales; family Aspergillaceae; genus Penicillium; species Penicillium sp. S103-07. Next base: position 929,159 of record JAXQJQ010000002.1, read on the forward strand.
AGATCCGGCTGGATGTTCATAAAGTCCATCTTCTTTGTCTTTTGGCTCATGTCAACATACGAAACGGATGGTGCAATGATGACTCGGTGCAGGTACGCTTAAGTTCTTTTAGTAGAGACCGTGCTTCCGGCCCCTAATACTCATTTAGAGTTACCTGAAGCGAATGTTGCCCAAGAGAATTGTTGCACTTTTGAACCCAGATGACGACAAACCACAACATGTGCGGTCTACTACTTTCCTCGATGGTTTGAACCAAGCCGGTGACATTTTTACCCGGAGGTTTCGAGTCAACAAGCCAGGCTTGAAACGTTCGCACTGGGCTGAAGATCAGAATAAACTCAAGCAGAGGATGGTACGCCCTCTTGAGTACAATTTGCATACGGTAATAAACATTCGCTGACATGAACCAGGAGTCAATAATGTCTAATCTCGAAGTCTTTCCATCCAAAGCGGACTTTCAATCCCAGGCAAAGACCATGCAAGGCTCTCGAGACTTCGGCGCACAGTTGTTTTGTGCGTTACTGCGGTCAGTCGCAGTGGAAGCCCGACTAGTCTGCTCATTGCAACCATTGCCATTTTCTGGTACCGTGAAGGACATGACACCATCCAAACAAGCTCCCCAGTACATTGTCGTTTCTTCTGACGACCATGAAACGTCGACGGATGAGCGCCAGAAGTCCGTGGGAGATTCACCAACACCATCGAGAGTAAAGCGGCTTGCAAGGCCTGAGTTCACTTCACGGCCTGGCCAAACGTCCGTTCGCCTAGGTTCTCTTCCAACCCCCCGGGAATCTTCATACCCGGTGTTCTGGGTAGAGGCCTTCAATGAAGCTGTGCAAAAATGGCTCCCAATTGACCCGATGGTCACGAAGACCCTGGCAAAGCCCTCCAAGTTTGAACCTCCGGCAAGTGACCCGTACAACAACATGAGCTACGTGGTTGCCTTCGAGGACGACGCTTCCGCAAGAGATGTCACTCGTCGCTATGCGAAGGCATTCAATGCGAAGACGCGCAAACTCCGAGTCGAGTCAACGCGAAATGGTGAAAAATGGTGGAATGCTGCACTGCGAGTATACGAGAAGCCTTTCCTCGAAGATCGGGATGAGCTTGAAATAAGTGAATTGACTTCCAAATCCGCAGCTGAGCCTATGCCGCGCAACATCCAGGACTTCAAAGACCATCCAATCTATGCGCTGGAGAGGCATTTACGTCGGAATGAGGTGATCTTCCCCAGAAGAGTCATTGGGCATGTCGGTTTGAGCAAAACGACTTCAAAGAGCGATAATTTAGATCCCGTCTACCGCCGGTCTGACGTTCATATCGTTCGCAGCGCTGATAAATGGTATCGCCTGGGACGAGATGTCAAAGTTGGAGAGCAGCCTCTCAAACATGTTCATGCAAGACAACCCAAAAGCGGATTTGACAGCGACGATGAAGAAAATGAACCGGAGCAGACTGCCCTTTATGCCGAGTATCAAACAGAGATTTACCGGCCGCCCCCAGTGGTTCAAGGAAGGATCCCCAAGAATGCCTATGGCAACCTGGATATCTACGTCCCAAGCATGGTACCACCAGGAGCAGTCCACGTCCAAAGACCAGAAGCGGCTAGAGCTGCAAGACTCCTGGGGATCGATTATGCGGACGCTGTAACTGGGTTTGATTTCAAAGGCCGGCGCGGAACTGCCGTTATCGGGGGTATCGTCATCGCCTGTGAGTATTACGAAGCTCTGGAAGAAGTTCTGAGGGGCATGGCGGATGAAAAGCATCGAGCTGCACTTGAAGCGAGAAGTGCGGAGGCCCTACGGTTCTGGCGACTTTTCCTGATTAAACTTCGGATCGCGGAACGAGTGAAAGCATATGCCGCCGAGGATGAGGGAAACGGTGATGAATCTGCCTCGGAAATGAGTGTCGATGATGTGGAAGAAACTGGTGGAGGATTCTTTCCAGACCCAGACCAGCCCGCATACAGTCCGCCCCACGAAACTCGGGAGAGAATACTGGGAACTGCCGAAGCGCATGACGTCGACGTTGGCACAAAAGACAATGTCGGAGGAGGGTTCTTCCCAGATGAATCCGTTTCGAGTGGGGTTGACGCAGTCAATACTGGGCATGAAGACGGCACTCTCTGGGGAGGGTTTCTCCCTGACGAACATATTGATAAAGGACCAGCCATCAGCCCTCCGACAGCCAAGAATGGCCAGGAAGATGGGGTTACTGGGGGAGGATTCATGCTTGATGATTCTGTGAATGCTGACTCCATCCCCAAACCCCCAGCCATCTCCCAGCCATTGAAATTATCAAGGGCTAAGAGATCAAAGGCTCCAAACATACCTCGCTACGAGTTGATTGTGATTCCTAAATCAACTACGGAATCTGAGGAACAGCCAGCCACAACCGAAAGATCGACATTCAGAGAGCTGGAGGGGTCATCCGAAAGAGCCCCGATTACAGTTGATTCGTCAACAAATGGCGACTCCAAGTCTACCAGTGCGGTGGAAATTATGTCCCGACCACCATCTCCTTATGGCGAGGAGCCTCGTCAATCTCGATCTCAATCCCAACCACCACAGGACTCTGATAGTGAGATTGAGAAAGGATCTCTACTGTCTGAAGACCCGGATGATGAGGATGCGGTCCCTGATTGGCTCATTTGATTTTTAGCTACATACTTCCGTAAACCATGAAACGCATATTTGAGCAATTGAATAATACATATGGGCATTCCTTTTTGGAAGATCGACGTTAATACCATTTTACGCGAGATGTCGTGGCCGTAGCACAGCCTTTAAGTTTTCTGCAGCTAGCAATGGTCACAAAGAAGAGGAATCATTTCGCCGCTTGGTACTAGAAAGATTCAATGCCGCATTAACGTGAGAAACTTGAGATCGACAATTCACCTACCGCAATTGCGTTCTCCGGGATCCTATATCAAAGGAAAGACATCGGGTCAGTACCTAAAGAATTACCAGCCACGTTACCTTGTGCTTCATAACGTGGATCTTTGGATCGTGACTCGCGGTATATGATAACCTGCGAGAGAAGTTTCTTTTGAACTATGCCTAATGATTACGCAAATTCATAGATCTATATTCATCACGTGACCACGTAAATTGAAACGCGTCGACGCGGTCTGCCTGAGGCAACACACGCGAAAACGTCATGGGCACAAATGACCACCGTTATCACCAAGCTACCTCTGCTCCAATCTTCATGTATTTCCAACCGGAGCTGCGATGAAGTCCCAACACACTCCCGATCTATTGTCAGAAACACACTGTGAGAAATTTCGAACTCCACGACGACCTAATCGACCCAGTCCTCTGGGGACGTCAACAAGCTCGAGGAGCACCACATCGAAAAGACCAGCGCCTCCAAGTGTATCAGCATCCGGGAGACCAAGGAAAAGAAGCTCCGTCCCAAGCTCGCGAGCGCAATCGACCCTTACCCAAATCGACTTCGTGACGCAAACTCCACAATTTGACGATGACCAGCTCGATTATCTTGACGAGACTGAACCGCGAGAAGATGTCAACACAAGGCATGCACAAGTTGAAATAGACGGCGAATCTGACGATGATACCGACTATCGGCCACCGCTGCGGAGCCGAGCAGGCCCTGCAAGATTCGAACACAATGACGATCACCCACCACGACAAAGGAAAAGCGCAAAAGTCAATGCTAGAGCATCTGAGCGGAACCAGAGCATACGGAACAGTATAACGCCGAAACTGAGTATCAGTGGTAAAGGGAAACGAAAATCCACCGAAAAACTACCTGCGAAGCGTGATAAGACCCTTACACAAATGGACTTCGTGCGACGCTACATCACTATAGATGATGACGAGGACATTAATATGGGATATATACAGCAGGAGCCTCAAACGAATCCTGCCGAACATGGGGATCAAGCAGGCTCGGTTGAGAACCAGGCTGTTCAGCCCAGACTGCCTGCGTCTATCAAACGAAATCGCAGAGCCCTCGAAGCGGAGCTGGATCTTTCTACAGGTGAACCACTCTCTGCGGGTCTTGGAGATAATCAAGACACGAATCCAGGATATGATCCCGAAAATCCGCCGACAGTTGATACGCCAGTCACACCTCAAAAACCTCGAAAGCTTGAGATCCCGTCTTCACAATCACCAGAAAGCCCGGGCTTGGCGATAATAACATCGTCTCAATTCCGCAGCGCCACCAGATCTCCTCTTAAACAGAAATCTACAAACCTCGCACATCATCCGGAAAATACTATCAAGGAGGAATCTTCCGGGCCACGGCCAACTGTCGAGGATTCGCAGGATGTCGGAGGCGGATCAGTGGTAAAAGCCGCGACCCCACTATCTTCCAGACTGCTTGATTCCTTGAAGCACCACGCGTCACCCATGCACAATGGGGCTTTATACGCACCATCCGCAGAGTTGGGGTCCCGAGCAGTGCTGCTTGAAGACCCAGGGTTAAAAAACGAGCGGGCACAAAGAGAAAGAACCGTTGTTTACGAAACCGATGGGGACACCGACAATACCGACTCGGAAGATGACATGAGCAATGATCATGGAACGCCATCTCGACTTCGTGGCTCAAGGGTAGAAATACCGGACTCTACTCGACACGTACCAGAGCCATCAAGCGACGACTCCCAGGAACTTCCTCTGCCAAATATTCAATCTTCCGCAGACCCCAACGACGAACCGCCGTCCGAGGGACCGATGTCAGATGCCTCTATCTTTTACCAAAGGCTGCAGCCAGCAACACAATTCCCTTTTGAACCCATTCCTACCCTAAACACCCAAAAGCTTTCCGAACTGTTTCCCAATTATGGGAGCACCCAATATGCCAAACCCGCAGCCGCGGATTCTTCTCAAAAAGCCCCAGGTCCGTCCTTGCAGGCTCAAACGCAAAGTCAAGAGGCAGATCAGACCGAAATCGTGCCAGAGTCATCTCCCATCCGGGAACAAGATGAGAATAGCGCCGAACCTGACGCAGTTTTCCAGCGACCTCAGGTCCCTGAGTCGGTGGTCCAGGTCGAGTCTTCACAGCCAGTCGATAGGGGCAATCATGTACCAGGCGGAATCCTATCACGCAGCCAGCTTCTTACTTCGAGTGTCATGGAAAGTGTTCCTCTCCCCAATTTCTGGATGGGAAGTCAGGACAGTGTGGGTGAGCCATACAGTTTGCCGGATCGGTGAACAGGCCAGACATTTAATGAATTATGGAATCATTTTAGCGTTTTGATACAAGTTTATTCCCCTACAGTCTCATTGTTATATATGCCCTCTACAGTCCTCTGGTTCCGTGAACAGATACCTATGAGGTATACTTTTCAAGCTATACCTAGTAGAGCTGTAATTCTGCCATGAATGAGTAGTGCGCGGTGTGTGAAGAAGCGGCTGAGATCCTCTCTCTCTCTTGATCTTGATTCGTCTTCTAGATATTTTATATAATGATTTTGAGCGACGGCCCTTATCGGCTGGCGTCAGGCGGTGTCGATCAGTGTTTAGGTGAGGCCAAGCACGGGAAGCGGGGCGGTCGGCCCGTGAACGAACGCGGAGGTGCAACCGCAATGGCTGTTTTGAGAAACTCCTTCCCTCCTACAACACCGCTATGGATATCGCCTACGACCACATTCAGGAGGAGATCCTCACATCCAGGGAGGACACTTCCTCTGATTCCAACAACACTCAACCATCCAACATCAACCTCAATACAGAATTCCAAGAAACCTTCCGCGCCTTCTCCGCCAGTCCGTGGGGCACCCGGATCGGAGGCCTTTGGGATAATGTGCGCAAGCAGGGAGAAACCTACTACGAGGGCGCTCGTCAGGAATATGCCGCTGCTAGCGAAGAAGCAGTGAAGGGGTTCTCGGATCTGCGGGACAGCATCGTCGATCGGACAAAGGGGCTCTCTCTCAGCACTGCAGCTCTGACCGGCAGCGGCGAAGGGCAGAACGACGAGGCGACTACACCCACAACTTCGACGGAAGAGAGCTCCAAGGGCCCGGCCGAGGCTGGTTCTAGCGGAGAGGGCTTCATTTCTCGATTCAAGGCCGAGGCTGCCCGACGACTGAAGGAGATCGAGAAAGCGGAGGAAGCGGCGGACGAGGCGATCATGCGGTTCGGACTCAGCATCGGCCAAAAGCTGCGCGAAGCCGTGAGCATTGTACCTCCGGAGACGGATGAGTCCGGCAAGCTTCTTTTCGAGAGCAAGGATGCCGATGGCAAGCGCGTCATCCATGCGACTCGGTTCGAGGCCCAACTGCACGTTATCCACTCAAATCTCGACAGCTTCACCAAGGACCCCATCAGCGATAAGTTTGCGGAATTTAAGAAGGAGTTCAATGTCGAGAGCAAGACAGACGAGATCGCTTCCGATCTCGAGAAGTACCCTGAGTTGCGGTCGGCCATGGAGAAGGTCGTCCCTGAAACCGTGGAGTATGCTGAATTCTGGACTCGGTACTATTTCCTCCGCTTGGTTATTGAGACCGAAGAGAAGAAGCGCAAGGAGCTCTTGAAAGGTATAAGCGCCCCCATCTCACCCGTGTACGATGCAATTTTAATGTTTGTTTTATATCTACAGGTGCCCACGCCGAAGACGAGGAAGAGGTCGGCTGGGATGATGACTCTGACTCCGAATCCGAGTCCCCCTCTACCCCTCAAGTCCGCCACGACAGCCAGAAACTCGCCACTGGAAAGGATACCCAGAAGACTGAGCCCCGCCGATCCAATGACCAGCAGTCCCAGGCCGACAGCGAATCAAGCTACGATGTTGTGAGCGGTGCCGCCAGCCGAACGCCTGGCAGTCCCAAGGAGAAGAGTCCAACCACCGAATCCAAGGCGGAGGACAGTGATGAGGACTGGGAGTAAACTGTTTCTTCCAATTCAAGGGCCCCATGAAAGAGAAACTCTTTCCAGGTCCAAAAACGACCAATTCACTTGCTTGCTTCGCGGGAGTTTGGTGTGACTTGGTTCATTGGCGCTTTTTGGATTGTTTATCCGTCTTATTCCCAATTCCGTTTCTCCTATCTTGTCTTCAGCGATTCACCTCCCTCCTTGCCCTTTTTCTGACTGTTCAATTGTGACTGAGATGCACATTGCTCGCTTTATTCACATATTACTTGGCATGGAATTCAGCCGTTGCGTACTATTTTACTTCCTATCACCTCCCCATTAGGTCCTTTTAGCTTGAATCCATCGCAAGTGAATCGATGAGACCCAAACCAATAGATTATGAGACTTTATTTCTTTGAAATATGTGAATTCGGATATTGAAAATCAGGTCTATGGCACCGCGCTAGTCATACATGATCATTAATCATCGAGCAAAGTCCATCCTACTCCGCAGTCCCAGATCCAGCACCTCCATCTCTCGTAGCACCGCCCTTCTTTGCAAGCGGCGAACTTGGTCTGGAATCCGACTTATCTGCGTACGCTGGCGTCATACCCCGCAGTCCACTTGGACCTCTCCGATCTGAGCGTGGCCCCCGTTGCGGTGTCTCGGGCGTACTTTCCCGCGATCGAAGCTGGAATCCACGCGACGAGTCTCCAGGTGAATAGGGCTCTTCGCCTTCTCTAGGGTAGCCAGAGGGACTGCCCGGTTCCCAGCCGTACTGGTAATCCTCACCACGGCGTTTGACGGGGCTTTCGTCGTACGGATCCCATCCAACACGCCGGCGAGCCTCGTGACGAAGACGTTGGCGGTGCTGTTCGTCGCCGCCGGCGCCAGTCGTGGATGATTCCTCGAGGAAGAAGTTAAGGAGTTCGTCGCTAATGGAGAGGTGCGATTGTTGTTGGAATTGTTGGAGAGAGGTTAGTCGGAGAAGGGTCTCGAGGAGTGAAAGTGAGGTGCGAATGTTTTCGAATAGCGGGTTGGTGACGGTCGTGGCGGCTGCGGCCTGTGAGGATGAAGTGGGCCGGGAAGGTGAAGGCGATTGAGTATGTCTTTCCTCTTTGAGAGACAGTTTGGCCATCTTGTCGATATTGGACTCTGCTGTCGGATTCTCTGCTTCGGACTCGGTATCTGAGGTTTCATCTTCGTTGTAGACTTCAAATGCGATCCATTCTGGGTCGAGACCAGGCGGGAGTCGCCATTCCTCCGGGATCGAGTCTTCGTGAAGAGAGCTGAAACTTTGGTGTGTTGATTCATCACCACCGTGCAATTGGGCGTCAAGTTGTGCCTGCTCTTCGTCTTGTTCTGGATTTCCCTCTTCTCGCGCGGGTACAAAGTCATCTTCAGAATCATCACGTTCCATCATGCGGCGAGGGGGCAGAGCATTCAAATCTCTCTTGAGTAGCAACACTGGGTTGTTTGTCTCTCCCTCAGTGCTGATATTGAGAATTCTGCCTGTATCCGCATAGAAGATCTTTGAGATTTGATGAATTGGAAGAATCTCCCGGATACCAGCGGTAGCGACACCTTCACAGGCTTGAGGTTGGGGCTCGCCTTCTTCAAATGAGTGAACCCTTCCGTCATCGAAATCCTCGATAATGAGAACTTGATAGGCATATTCATCCACACCAGCAGAAGCTGGAAACTGAGGTGACTTGGTCTGATCATCAGAGTAATAAAGGTTCATTGGCACACGTCGAAGTTTCAATCGTGCTTTGTGCATTACTTCTTTCCATGTGGCCTCGCGGACAGATTCTTGGTCATGAGGGCGTACGTGGCTTGCAAATAGCATGTACATCGAGAGGGTGAACGTCGGTCCTATTTGAACGGCGTGGGATTCGGACATTGAATATTGCGTGTCACCAGCAGTCAAGAAAGTGCTCGCTTGGAGAAGCCGAGATGGTGACACTGTTGATGGTAAGTTGGTGGATAGCTTAGCACCAGAAGTGGTGATGGCCAAGTTCATAAGCGGAACCGCATCCTCGATCCGAGTGAGAAGTCTCTTGATGTCCATGATGATCGCCTTCACTTGGGCATCTATGACCGCCTGATCTCTAGAGGATTTGGGGCCCTTGCGAGAGACTTCCTCGGATGAAGCGGTTTTCGCCAATCGCTGCCCAAGAGCCTGAATGTCCCATCTCAAAGATTTAGTGAGAGTAACGGCCGACTCAAGAGATGTATTGCCTCGAGCAGCACTAAAGCTCGGTTAGAATTCCACACTGATGGCCGGTCATGGTTTCCTCGTACTCACATCAACTCAATCATGTCAATGGATGGAGAAATAACCTGTATTGCATGTTAGCAAGATGTGGAATTGACCGAATGGTCTGTGCTGACCTGAATCTTACTCTCTAGACGCTGCTGCAAAGAGAGTAGCTCCTCGCGATCTTCGCTATCTACATTCTGAGCCACAAATCAGCTTCGCCTGCTTCACATTGAGCATTCGATATTGCGTACTTTGAGCAAACGCGAAGACTGGCGTATCGCATAGCTTGCGGTAATTGCGATTCCCGAGCTGATTGAAACTGTAAGCTTGCATTCGGGTTCTTCTAGGTCTGTTTGTGTTACCGTATGGCATAATTCATCGCCTGCTGGGTCAACTGTGCATGATAGAATCTGTTAGAATTTGCCACACTCAATTCCCAAATGACGCATTCAACGTACACGCGTCAGGAAGACCTCCATCTTGAAAGATAATATCCACTTGATCTCTCAAGATCCACTGAGCTGAGGGGCTGGGCTGAAATATGCCCCTGAGCAATAAAGAACGGGGAGGGGCTTATCGATAGCGAAGGTTATGCCCAACGGTCAGCGATGAGAGGGTGAGCCCAACATAAAAGACTCAAAAGCCCTGGCAAAGAAGGTTGGAAAATTTTTACTCTTCCAATAATAAGAGAGCACCACGAAGCTCTCTTCGAAGTAAGAAAACAAAATTGAAAGTCGCTTTCATATCATTTTCCATATCGCGCACGTGACCAGGAACAGCATCGCGGGGCGCTGAGTCAGCTGTGCAAAATCAAAAAACCCCGGCCCCTCATTGTTTAACCTCCATCCCCGACTCTCGTGTCGCCTGCGCTGTCTCGTTGATTGCGTCTCGGATATCATTTCACGATGTCGAACCAGACTCCTGAATCCTGGGAGGATGAACTCTCCCGGCAGACCGAGGGCGTCAACCTGAACCAGGGCCGCCCACAAGGCCAGATGCCTACGTTCACGCCTGGTGCAGCGAGCTTCCAGCCTGGTGCAGCTTCCTTCACTCCCGGAGCTTCTTCTTTTGTACCAGGGCAGCAATACCAGCAGTACGGTGGCTACCCGTATGCCCAATACGGTCAGCAGCAGGGCTACGGCTACCCCCAGCAGCAGGCCTATGGCCAGTACGGCGCATACAACCAGCAACCCGGTAACTACAACCAGTACGGCGCATACAACCAGCAGCCCGGTGGATTCCAACAGCCGCCTCGCCAGAATGCCCCCGCTGCCGCTCAACAGCCTGCTCAAGCCCCAGCCCAGCCCGCCTCGAACGCTTCCGCCGCTCCGCCCAAGGCTAAGGTCCTGTCGATTGGCGCTACCTCTTCTAACACTGCCCCTAAGACCAAGGTTCTTTCCATCGGAACTCCCACTCCCGCCGCTCCTGCCGCGAAAGCATCAGATGATACCAGCAAGGGCGATTCGAAGGGCACTGCGGCCGCCGAGGCTGGCGCTAAGGTGACCGCTGCCAAGGCCATTGACAAGAAGGCAGACACCAAGGCTGCTGCTACAGGCAAGGCTTCGCCTACACCGTCCTCGGGCCGCTCCAGCCCCGGCCGCTCAAGCCCAGCTCGCGGTGCTGAAGCCGCCAAGGCTGCCCGTGCCGCCGATGCCGTCGCCAAGGCACAGCAGGCCGACGTCGATGAGGCAACTCTGAAGGAAATTTACGGTGAGAAGCGTGAGCACATAAACGTTGTCTTCATCGGTCACGTTGATGCTGGAAAGTCTACCCTAGGTGGATCTCTGCTGTATTGCACCGGCATGGTGGATGACCGAACGATGGAGAAATACAAGAAGGAGGCTAAAGAGGCTGGCCGTGAGACCTGGTATCTGTCGTGGGCCCTGGATCTGACCAACGAGGAGCGTTCCAAGGGTAAGACCGTCGAGGTTGGCCGCGCGTTCTTCAAGGTTCAGATCCCGCACCCCGAGGGCACCATCGAGCGTCAATTCTCGATTCTTGATGCCCCCGGACACAAGTCCTACGTTCCTCACATGATTGGCGGTGCTTCTCAAGCAGACCTTGGTTGCCTTGTCATCTCTGCCCGTAAGGGTGAGTATGAGACTGGTTTCGAGAAGGGTGGTCAGACCCGGGAGCACGCTCTTCTTGCCCGTAACACTGGTGTCCAGAAACTGGTTATCGTTGTTAACAAGATGGATGACCCAACCGTCAATTGGAGCAAGGAGCGATACGATGAGTGCACAATCAAGGTTATCAAGTTCTTGGAGGCCCTTGGCTACAAGAAGGATGACATCTTCTGTATGCCCATCTCCGCCCAGCGCGCGTACAACATCAAGGACCGTGTTGGAAAGGACATCTGCCCATGGTATGATGGACCTTCGCTGCTTGAGTACTTGACCGACTTCAAGCTCCCCGAGCGGAAGATCAACGCTCCTTTCATGATGCCCATCAGCGCCAAGTACCGTGACATGGGTACCATGTGTGAAGGTCGCGTTGAGTCCGGTGTCATCAAGAAGAATGGCACTTATCTCATGATGCCTAACAGAACCGATGTGTCAATTGCTGCTCTCTACGGTGAAACTGAAGATGAGCTTCAAACCGCCACTTGTGGTGACCAAGTTCGCCTGCGTCTGCGTGGTGTCGAAGAGGAGGACTTCTTCCCCGGCTTCGTGCTCTGCTCGCCGAAGCGCCCCGTCCACTGCGTGAGCGCCTTCGAGGCCAAGATTCGTATCTTGGATCTGAAGAGCATTCTCACTGCCGGTTTCAACTGTGTGCTGCACGTCCACTCTGCTGTTGAAGAAGTTACTTTCGCTCAGCTACTTCACAAGCTTGAGCCTGGTACCGGCCGTAAGAGCAAGCGCCCCCCGGCGTTTGTCAACAGGGGTCAGACCATCATTGCCCGACTTGAGGTCACTAGCACCGCTGGCGCTGTCTGCGTTGAGAGGTTCGAAGACTACCAGCAATTGGGTCGTTTCACTCTGCGTGACCAGGTATGTTCAATTCCTTCAACTCTATCCGTTCCGGGATAATTAATAACAGTTAAATTTTAGGGACAAACCATTGCTATTGGTATGATCACCAAGCTCATTCTCCCCGAAAACGAGGCGTAAATGATGCCCTTAAACGTATAACGGAATGCATGATGCAAAAAAGAGAGCCCAAAAAGATATCCAATATCGCGAAGGCCATTTCTCAAACCTTCGCTACAAAAAGTTGGCTGGAATTGAGCAGGGCCTCTGGACAGGAAGGTATATGGGTGGGCAGAGGTCGAGCGATGATACACAACAGTCCACCTCAACTGATGATGATGATTTTTTTTTACGCCTTTCTGCATAGAACATAGCTCCGCCTTCAACCTATGAAAGTATTTGAGCTGTATCCCGGACCCAACCCCCCGTGCTCTGTCCTGTATATGTATTTGCCCTCAAGCAAACTGCGTAGTGGGTGGTTTATTTCCATTCAAATTCAATTCGTCTATGTGAAAAAGGTATCATATCCATGGATGTATTCGCCTCCATGACAAATCCATAAAGCAAAACACCCCCGAGATGCATGCGCGCAGAATTTACCTCTTCTTCTTAACCATGGTGAATCCATCGTCATCGATCTCAGGCTCGGCCTTCTCTCTAGGCGCACGCACCAAAGCAGGCGCATCGCCCATCTCAACATCCTCACCCTCTTCATCACTCTCGTCATCAGTCTCCTGATCCTCATCCCTAGCATCGACCTTCTTAAACATAGCCGCGGAAGCAGACTTTTGCTGGATCTTCTGCTGGTATGCCTCCCACATCGCCTGGATTTCGGTAAAGTTTCCACGGTCCGTATGTTGCTTCATTTCCATGATCTCCACCGCCACGACTGCGGCACTTTCATCATCGATCACAACGTCAAACTCGTCGTTCATGACCTGGATCAAGACATCTTCCAGGTCCTCGGCGTCAGTCTCCGGCCGCTCGGTCAGCATCTCGGAGATAGCACCGCAGAGCCAGGCGCGCTTGTCATCGGATGTAGGACCGCCCCAGTTTGACTGCACGGCGAGGGTGAGCGCGGGCCAGTTGTTGAGGGCGAGTGTGATACCCAGGTCGAGGTAGGACGCGGCGTCATTGGCCGCCGGGGCCGTTGCTGATTGTGTGCTCATTGGGAAATTTGCGGTGGGAAAGACTTGATGTCTGTTCTTTTTAATCTAATTTCTTCGAAGTTTGTCGATGCTCGATACCCCGCAGATTTGGTGGGAAGGATGCGTTGGTCGTGATTTGATATCGAGATGTGACAGCTAGGACCCGCAAGTGGAGGTTCAGGTAAAGGTGAATGTTTTCCCACTGGAGTCTGGAATAAAGGTATTGGAGCAATTGAGGGAGAATTGAAGGTGCGCGTTCGTGTTTATCGCGAGACTTCGATCATCCAAAAATTTTTTGGAGGCGCGATTAGATACGATAAGGTCGGTCATGTGACTTTCGATCCCCTTCCCAGGATGCCAAGATTTCAGAAACCAACTCGAATAAAAGAGACAAACGCTACTTGCTGTGTTGAATATGATTTAAAAATCTCCAGGAATGAATTTTAACATACAAAAATTTAAACGGGAAGGACCGAATATATGACAAAAAGTAAACATTTGCTCCGATAGGGGGAATCGAACCCCCGGCTGCCGTGTGAGAGACGGCGATGTTAGCCACTACACCATATCGGATCATGATTGGAAAGTGAAGCCAGTTTTAGTTTCTTGAAATTAAAGTGTAGCATCTCGTGCGCGTACAAAGCCCTAGCTAGCAGCGGTTCCTCTATTGAATCCATCAGGCGAGTGTGCAAGCCCATGGATTGAAATCATTCCATAAATTCTCAGCACATGTGTCTTCTTAGGCGAAGCAACGAATAGAACATTGATGAAGTCCCAGATTTCCCCCTCGCCTCGCTCTCTGATCAAAGCGAAAGTATTGCCATCCACAGAGAACGCCGGATATGGATTCCACACGTCAAGATCCCTTTGCACCGACTCGGTAGCGATATCCCAGAGTTCGGGGCTCCTGGCCCAGATACCAACAACCTTGGAAGGCCTTCCCATCTAGTGAAATCTTAGGACTATACGTAGAATAGAAGAACTCGAATCACGGCTACCGAAATAATCGTAATCACAAGCACGTTCAAGAAATTGTAGCAATGGATCCCAGGAATCTTTCAGATCGAAAGCCCATTGGATGTACGCAAGCCTGTCTTTTCAGGGGAAGGCTTGGTTTTTATTTGGTCGGATACAACGCAAGAGCTGCACCATAGACCTGCATTAGTACACCTTCGATGGTTGCCCAGGTGGTCGGAATCTAAAGACGAATCTTTGAGAGTCCTCCAGGGTTCCAAGAGAGCAAATTACTTCGACAATACTGTTCTTATTTGACCGCGAGAAATCAGTACATGCGTGTGGCTTTGAATACATGCGACATACCTCGGTGGCGGACAAGAGCTTTCTGATTTACTGTACTCCAGCTGAAGAGTTGCCGATTAAGCTTAGAGTCTCAAGCTAATGTGGAAAAGCCTTTGAAGTAAAGCAAACACCTCCGCTTTGTCGCTGGAATTTTTCCATTCTGGAAGCCCCATGTGTTCATTGCTTGAAGACAGACTGCCTGGGCGTGGGAGCTTCACATCCTTCCGTAGTGTATCAGACTGAAAACGGCGCAGATAAGCCGAACCAATCTAATATTATTCTTAATATATTAGATAGAAATAGGTGCGCTAATGATAATAATAATGATATTGATGATAACAACGAATATACATTATAGGCCATCGCCAGAGGTTCTATCTGATAGTAGCACTTTTTCTGCTTTTGATGACTTAATAGTATGGGTTCAAAACAAAGAAAACGGCACATTAGAGTATTTGCGTCGGGTTGAGGCACTAATGAAGGATTTTAAAAGAGTGCAGGTGGATGAGAGGAAATAGACAACATTCGATATTTTCCCAAAAAGGGAATAAGGGCTTAGGGCCATCTGATTTGTACCATATCATCATTTATGCTTCCCATAATTCACTCATAAAATGTGGTTTCTCTCTGAAGGAGGGCCATGTTATAACTGGAAGTTTACTGTATTTTATTCCATTTGACTCCTCTGCAGACGCAGACTTCCTGGAAACCCTTTCCATAGGCAGGCTTTGCCTTTCAGTCAGTCATGGTGGCAATGATTAATGGATCACTCGCATCATCTCTGTCCGGTTTCTTTTCATTCATCGTCGCCCAAGAAGACGCGGATTGGCATCCATCCATCGCCGACCACCTTCGTCCGAGTCTGAATTTGACTCAACGCTGCCATCTCATCTTCTAACAGGCTCCAGTCATCCATTTCAAAGTTTGATTCGATCCTTGACGGCGTCACACTCTTTGGAATTATACTGGACCCGCATTGTAACCCCCACATCAACCTCATTTCAATTAGCATGTTCCTGACAGCGGGAGAGAGATCCAAATCACTCACAAGATTTGAGCTGGTGTTTTATTCTTCTCTCCTGCAATTTTGAGAACAACGGGATCCTCGATCAGATTCGTGTGAGCGTTTATAGTGGATCCTGTGTTACCACCCAAGCAGGAGTAGGCGGTGCAGTGTATGCCCTTGCTCTTGCAATACTCCACCAACTTGGGTCTAAATTTACTTAGTGATAATCTTGCAAATGCCTGGAGAATTGACTTACGATGGATTGTGTGGATGCAGCTGAGCAATAGTAGATAGGGTTAGAGATATGCCTTAATAGGAGCGAGACACATACCTCGATTTGATTGACAGCCGGGACAACTTTGCACGACGGGTCACTGAGAAGTCTTTCCAGGTGCGAGATCTGGAAATTGGAGACACCAATTGATTTCACCTTGCCGGTGCCGAGAAGCTTCTGCATTTCTTGCCTATGTTAATTAGCATCCTCCACTCGAACGTAACTGGGGTCCTGGTGAAATCAGATGCTAACCACGTCTTTACAAAGTCCCAATCCGGCAGATGCTTTGATCTGTCCGTGGGATCGGTCGAACATGGAAAGTGTATCAGATACAAATCAACATAGTCGAGACTGAGGTCCCTGAGGGAAGATTCAAGCCCTTCAGATACCCGATGATGCCAATGGTTGTCCAGCTTCGTTGTCACCCAAATTTGGTCCCTCGGCACACCCGACGCCCGTATACCCTCACCGACCTCCTTTTCATTGCCATAGTTCAATGCCGTGTCGATGTGGCGATAGCCATGCTGCAATGCATATTTGACCGCTTCATGCGTCTCGTTATCTTTGGACTGCCAGGTTCCAAGCCCAATGGCTGGGATCGAGGCGCTATTATTCAGCTGAAAGGTGTGGGAGGTAAGCTTTGGAATCGGCATGGCGAAAGCGTTTGGCTGCGATATCTCTGGAAAAGCACGGTGATTGCTGTTTGATAAGGACTTTGAAATTGGGGTAGCAATTTCTATGATCGGCCGCCACGATAGTCTCGCTCTGTTCTCCGACGGTACGCCGATCTCGCGACTCCAATTAGTATCTTTGTCGGCAAATCCTCCTGTCGGTATCACCCCGCGCCTCCTCGCAGATGCCAGTCAGCTTGTATGGAGCCAACTGCTATCAGACACTCCGTTGCGGGGCTGATCGGCCAAGTGAGATCGGCCAACTTGAAAATACGCGAGTTGCCGCGTGAGGGGACACAGGCCAATGATCACCGCCCGGTGATTCGAGCAATGATAAGCTGCAAACATGTAAATGCCGACATGCAGGCCGTTCTTCGTGACTCATAGTTCTCTTCCTCGTCACTTCGCACAAGATGGGTTGGTCATGGCCGGAGATCAAGCACAAGCTTCAATGGTGAGTGTCAGCTCGCTGCGCGACTGCGTGTCGCTGACGATTCCCCAGCCCCGTCGATGAAGACGCACAATATGAAAACACTACTTGGTGTAATCGTGATCTCATTCCCATCCCACCGGACCGCCAAACGTATGGAGTTTGGTCTTATTTTGGTACGCAGTTGTCTTGGATCGTCGAGATGACCCCACCCACTAATGGAACCCATCAGGGTACTGGACCGTTTCGGGGTCCTGCATCTCCGCTTGGTCCACCGGTAGTACGCTACTGGCCTTTGGACTAAGTCCGCAGCAGGCTATTGGTGTCGTGGTAAGTCACCAGCCCATCTACTTGTTTTAGGGGTGTTAACAGATTAGGTGGTCGGGGGCATTCTTGCTGGCCTCCTTGCTGTCGCCTGCGGGTGGATGGGCGAGAACCATCATATCGGGTTCACCGTGTCTAGTCGGTTCTCCTGGGGAATGCGAGGGTCTTATTGTAAGTTGTAGAGTTGTTTGGTGTTGTTCGAGGTACTAATGGTTGAGATATAGTTCCGGTTATTCTGCGATCTTTTGTCTCCTGTATGTGGTTTGGCATGCAAGCATTCTGGGGCGGCCAAGCCACGAGGGTCATGATAGGCTCTATTATCCCCGGTATGATCAATCTACAGACTGAGACCGTGGTGTCGCTGATTATTTGAAGGTTTCGCTCATATGCCAAACTACTTTGCTGCCGGCTCACATCTTCAAACGAAAGACTTCATCGGCCTCTTGATATGGATGTGTGCTTTTATCCCCGGACTTTTGATCCGCCCCGAGAAGCTACAAATTCCTTTCCTGGTCTGTTTCACCTTCTTCTGTGGATCCTGTTTCGGACTCTTGATATGGTACGTCTATGTTGACCACTCCGCGGGGTCGTCGCTAATAAAGTGAGTAGGGGGGTTTCTCAAGCCCACGGGCCAGGAAGCATGTTCCATGAGCCTGCAAGCACACCGAATGTCGGCTGGGCTTTCATGTTTGGTATAACAGCCATCCTCGGATCTTGGGGATCCGGAACCCTGGGTCAATCAGATTGGACTCGATATGCCAATCGGAAATTTGCTCCAACTCTATCGCAACTAATCGCCTCCCCGTTAACTATCGCAGTGACGGCTACTATTGGTATCATTGTGACCAGTACCTCTCGTGATATTATGGGAGGTGAGATTGAATGGAACCCAATTTATCTCTTGGCCGACATCCAGGAATTTTATCACTCGAGCCCTCGTGTCCGTGCGGCAGTATTCTTCGCTAGTATCGGCATGGTGTTCTCGCAGTTTTCGGTACATATCTACGCTACCAGAAGTGGAGAAATGGCCGCTGACAATTTTGTAGATTTCGGTGGTTCTGAACTCGGTGTCTTGCGGTATGGACTTGGCTGGGCTGTGGCCTCGCTATATCAATATTCGAAGAGGTGGATACATCATGGCGTGCATTGGTATTGCAACTCAGTATGGCTTCAACCCCTTGTCCGTGAGCTAGCCAAACTCTCCGAGCTAACGCATATCAGGCCATGGCAACTGCTCGCAACAGCGGACAAGTTCCTTTCTGTGTTAAGTGGGTTTGGAGTCTTCATGGCCCCCGCAACGTAGGTTTAATCCCAACTACTCTTTTGGTAAAATCAACACTAACTCGATGCAAAACAGCGGAATTATGCTAGCGGACTATCATCTTGTCAGGCGCTACAAGCTTAAAATTGGCGATCTGTACACCGGCGACAGCTCTTCCATCTATTGGTTTTCCAACGGCGTGAACTGGAGGGCATTCGTTGCTTTCCTCGCAGGAATGTGGCCACTTCTACGTACGGAGTTCCTTTCAACCCTTCTAGATTTGACAGCTAACTCTTAAATTTAGCTGGAATGGTTGGAACCGTCAATTCATATTCTGGGGGTCTGTGGACAGGCTGGGTTCGCCTGTACAACTTGACGTTTATCGTCGGGCTTGCTATAAGCTTCCTTGTCTTCTGGGTATTGAATCTTTCCTTCCCTCCCACGGCTCTGGGTCAAGAGGGCCCCTTCATTGGAGAGGAAGTGATATATGGTATCGCGAAAACAAGTGGAGAGAATGATACCGGGTCTCGGGATGAAGAGAAAAAGGTGCCATTTGCTAGTGTCGTTTAAACTTGTTTGTTGCCCTTCGATGAATGTTATCCTTTTGTTCAGAATTCACCTTGACTCAGAGTGTAATAATGGTGACTGTAAAACTGCCGCCTCGGGAAGTGATGGGCTCCCGGAGCACAGGTTGAGCTGGTCACCCCGCCGCCCTGAGCTGCTCACTGTATGCCGCTGAGCGAGGCTCCGGAGGGCGTTCAGGCCTGGTTCATTTACGGGAATGGTCTTCGGAATAATGAGGTTGATCTGGCGATCTGGCGAGAGTGCTTGCCGGCCGCACTGTCGCAGGGCAAGTACAAAGTTGTTTCCGAGCCGGAGGTCGTGGGACATGGCTTAGAGTCAGTCGATTCAATCGGCCCTGGATTGCTTAGGGGTTGCTTCAAAAAAGCTGCCTGTAGTCACGCTTTAAGCAGACAGGTTCTTTACAAATTCGCAAATATATATTCCCCTTTAAGAACCTTTCTCTAACAATAGATACATCTTTGTTTGTGAAGCCATTCTAACTTATTCTCTTCGTTTTGGTAGCCAAGCAGTGTCACTCTGTTACGGAAACTTTCAAGGCCACCTCCTCGATTAACATTTCAAGGCGTGATGAAAGCTATGGAGAATGAGGTAGCTCGTACCATTTGGCCAGGAGTATCTTTAGAGAAACTCTTCCTCCATTTCCCAATCATACAAGAACCTTGTTTGCAGGCTCCTGCCCTTCAGAGAGCTGACCTCAATCTCCACTGTTTCCCCGGGAACAAGATCCACAAAATTATCGCCAAAACATGCGTCCTCGCCAGATTCAGACATTGGCACCGAGATCGTCACTCCTTTTGCCGGGGCGTTAGCACACAGCAACACCTTGTCACCCGAATCTGTCACTTGCGTAACAACGCGTAGATCGGGAGAGAAATGAAGCAGCCTCAGAGGTTCGGGCCAGGAGATCCAACGAGCAAGCCGCTCGGATGTCTCACTATCGTCCAGATATGCGGCAACGACAGTGGTATCGGGATTCGGAATGCTGATGGTTATAATCTCCGTCGTCCGATTTGGAGCCAGCTGTATGGTATGCTCTCCGAGCTCTTCAGAAAGCTTAGCTGGCGACCCATACTGAATATCAAAAGCGCAGAGCTTCAACTTCACTTCCAGAACTTGGACTGTACCATTTACGGCCCAAATATCCAATTTGTGCTTCTCGGGCGGATACCCTGTAACAATATAGGGAGGCTGCTTTGTCACTATGCGCTCCATTCCCACAACCACCTTCGCAAGTGCTCTCTTAGTGATAAAGAATGCTGGCTTGCACTGTAACGCATCATCTACTAGCGCCCAACTAGTACCAGGCCAGATGTCATTTAACTGCCAAACAAGTACTCCAGCGCAATATTCCTGCTCAGGACCTCGGAACTCTCGACGCCAGCAGTTGTATGCGTATTTCATAGCCTCGGCTTGCAAGAACTGTGTGCAATATACGAAGTCTCGGAGGGGGTTCATACGAAACCGGAAATTCTCTCCCATATACATAGGGTATCGTCGAGTGTGGCCAGGGCCCTTGTCGTGAATGTCAAAGAGTCGAGATTGCGAATGTCTCTCCGAGGGAACAGTGATGGCCCGGTGCAAAGTTCGCAAAGAGGGACAGGACTCAAAGCCAAACTCGCTTATAAAGCGAGAGGTATAGGATTTGTAGTCCTGGTAGGCAGATAAGTTGCCGTGCCAAACTAGAGACCAAGAAAAGATCAATCAACCCATAATCATAATCCCTTCATACGATACCCAAATGTGCGTAGAGTGATGCAACTTACCATCCCAGACATGTGTATCTCCAATGGTGGGATCATTCGAGTGCGATCCGCCATAAGGACTACTCCTCCAATAAGGTACATCGCCACCAAACTCCTCCACAAGACGTGGCAGCAATCTCCCATATATTTCTCTTGCCGGGAAGTTGGTCTTATCCCAAGGACCATTCTCGTCGCTGTAATCAATATCCCAGCAAAATCTGTCCGCGAGTAAGTAGTCCTCATTGTTACCAGCCCAAAGAATTCAAAAGTATATGCACGTTCTTTTATAGAATATTTAAGATATTGTGAAAATTAGTAGGGACGTTTCCTAGAGGTAGTGTGTTACACTTTATTCAGGTGATCAGACTGCTGATCTGAGTGATCTGAGTGATCTGAGAGCCGCTCGGAGACATGCTCAGATCAGGATACTCAGAGAACAAAAAGTGACGCTCGCTGAGCACTAAAGGGGTGGAATAAAGCCAAGACGTGGCAGAGGAAATCTCGCAGGTAGAGGAAAGTGCAGTGCTTTCTGGACTATTTATATAATACAGGGTCCTCTACTCGCTCATCGTAAAGAGATTTTGGAGAATACTTCGAACTGAGAAGTCATCAAGATGGTGACCTCATTGGTAGACTAGATACTAGACACAAAATCCCTAACATATGTGGTTGAAGAAAAACGGGGTATATGGTAAATTAAGATTGAGGGCGTCAAGACATGAGCGCGGGAAGGGTGTTGACAACATTGGGGAGAAGCAGAAATGGTAGGAAGTATTAAGTGCAAGGTAAGGAAGCCCATCAGGCGATTAAGCTGCTCGACTTTTCTGCTCTAGCTTGCCGATCAACCGTTTCATGCCCTGCCACTCCTCGGCAGGTACCTCTTTCGCAAACCGTGAAACCCCCATTAATGCGACTTGTAGCCAGATGAAGGCCTTCTCGCTCCTCTCACGCAACCTTGTTGAACCGCGAGACAATGCGCCGCCAGCGCCGCGAGAGGGAGTTGTATATTCCAAGCAATCTACGGGCGTTGCGCCCATGTAGAGATCTCCTCTTCCCAAGGAACAACTCGAGCGCCACGAGTGGAAATTGTGAATCAAATCTCTATTCAATCTAACTTGACTAAAAAGGTTTGAGGGTCTGGCAAGTCATGTTTATGTTCACTCAACCGAAGACTTCAATGACGCTTCGAGGTTTACTATACTTTCCAATCGGGACATACTTGACCTCTTCAAATCCCATTGAGCCCGGTCCTCCCAGCTCCATTCCCCTCTCTGTATCTGTCCACCGAGGCGAAGCTGCGATAGCAATAATGACAACCTTGAGTCCATATTTGTACTCGGGCGTTCCAAGCCCCGCTCCAGTCTCGGCATCAATGACAGCAATCAGATCCGGTACGGAGGCCAGAATTTTCGACTCGCCATTTGAAATCGCTTCGACATAGGCATTCTCATTCTTGAATGGAATCTTCATGACGGCCTTTTTGCCGTCGTTCAAAGTTCCATCGACTTCCAAAACACCATAGGTATGACCGGTCTTCAGAACCCGTTCGACGGTGGTGATCTTGCCCTGGCCAAGGATTGCCGCACTTTCCAACCCACCGACTTCATCGACGATGCGCTGAGCTTTATCCGTGATGTTTTTCTCCAAGGCCACCGCTCGTCCAATCCACCATGCCAATGAGACAGTATTAGTGACGGCCTGTTCCCTGACTGCTTTGGCGGTTTTCGGTGACAGAGACTTTCCTGCACGACATCCCATTTCCACGCACGCGGCTCGCAGAATCTTGTCAACCCCTCTATCCGTGCGAGATTTGGTCATCGTTACGAACGATCCATCGCCACTCGCAATTGTTGCTGGTACCAGAGCATCGCCATTTGGAGATCCGTAGACATTTGGCGTCGTTTGCCAGGTTGTCGGATATGCGCGGCCCATGAAGTCGGCGTCGATACAGGGCACTCCGAAATGTGCCGATACACTTAGATTGACAACACCATTTCCTCCGCCAATCTCCAGGGACAGAAAACCGGACACAGGTGGGCTTTTGATGACTCGCATGAGTTCTTCGTGCGCCTTGAGGCATTCGTCGTTCTCGAGCCTCTCCATGCTCACCTCTGGACTGCCCATACAACCAGTCCATCCAACCAAAGAGTCATCTGGCAGATATTCAGGCGAAACCACCTTGACCGTGCCGGGTTGACGGTGGACAATTGCTTTTGCCTTGAGATACTCTTGGTAGGGATCACCGCCACCTCCGCAGCCAAGAATTTTACACCCTGCAGCGATGAATTCCAGATCTGTAGTAGAGATGATCCACTGTCTGTCTCTAATTTCAGGGCGATACGTGTGGATATCCATTTTTTGGGTGTCCGAAGAGATCGCATGATCTTGTCGAACTTTCTTCACATCGTGCGCTTCCTCTTCGTGGCCCGTTATATCCAGCAGTGTGAATTCCTTTCGAGGCACCTGTTGTTGAGATACAACATCCAGTTGACCGACCGCTCTGATGAGAATCCGGGCTTTTGCCTCAACGTATTGAATTGGTAGCATGGTGATTTCAACAATTTGAACCGTCTCTGGCCTCGCACCATTTCCAATCGCCTTTTCGATAGCAATCTTCGACACAGCTTCTTGGGCCTCTTTAAGTGTCTTATGCGAAGTGTCCACGACGGTGTCAATAACACCCGAGACCCGCGAGATGGCAGCACCGACAGCGTTAGCGACTTCGCCACCCTTTACAGTTCGCACCATGCGCACTCCGGAGAGAGGTTCATCTGTCCTGATGATAGGTGCACCACCACCGACAATCAAGACATCTATATCGCCTTTTTGAATTTTTGTTCTGTCGATGAGCTCTTCGATCTTCCGTCGCATAACAATCTGCGCCCTTTTCACCACTTCAGGCGTGACATCTGCAAGGCGCTCAGGATCTCCCATTCCTCTGAAGGGGTTGTTTCCCGTCGGTGAATGCATCTCCGATGCAGCAACGATATCGGTTGATGTCAGGTAGTCGCCACCAAAAAGCTTAGCCTTCTCAAGAAGATCCAAAGCGACGCTTTCCGGACCAACGGACAGATCTCCATTCTCTAGGCCCCGGATGATCGAGCCCCCACCCAGCCCAATGCTTTCAACTGCAGGAAGAGCAAAGTTGGTGCGAACTCCACCGACCAGACTCATGACCGAACTCATTTGCGGGAGTCCGTTTGGAAGCAAGAGTCCACTATCGGATGTGGTGCCACCGATATCAATAACCGCGAGAGGTTCGGTACGATCGCCGCGCTTCTGTCCATCTGCCTCGGCTGCTGCGCGCCAAAGGAATTCTCCGCCACGAATCGAATTCGTTGGACCGGAGTTAAAGGTGCGAATGGGTAGTTCCACGGCCTCTGAAGCGCCGAGGACACTTCCATCGTTTTGAGTCAGGTAAAGAGTATAAGAGTTTCCCTGGAAGATGTCTTCCATTGATTTCTGGAACCCATAAATAGTTTTTTCAGCGAGTGGGCGTAGCGTGGCATTCAGAATTGCCGCATTTTCACGAGCAAGGAACCCGAGCCCTGACACCTCGTGAGACAGCGTGATCCGGGTCTTGCAATTGGGTCTGCCTTTCTTAGCCATGCTTTCCAGCAAGACTTCCCTGGCCGTTGTCTCTTGCAGATGGTTCAAGGGGGCATACATCCCCGAGATCACCACGTTCGAAACATTATTCATTACCAAATCCTCAGCCACGCGTTCAACCTCCGCGCGGGCTAACGGGCTGATTTCATCCCCGGAGATCTGGTATCCACCATTACAGTAGTACACCTGAGGGGACTCGATACAAGCACGCAGATCTGCAGGGAAGTCAATAAATGGCGGGATTCCTCGGCCGAAGCCCTCCTCGGAACCACCGCATAGTCTGATGACGGCTACGCGTCGTAACGCCGGTGAACGCTGAACGACTGCATTGACGAAATGAGTTGTGCCGATGATCACGCAGCCAATTGACGAGAGAGATACATTTGACGAGTCGATTACTTTCCGAACGGCAGCGGTGATCCCCGTGGTGACATCCGAAGTGGTCGGCGCTTTGTGACAGGCGATGATGGAGACAGGATCAAGGGATATGAGAACCGCATCGGTGTTTGTACCTGAAGATTGGTGGTTTAGCTTTTGTGCTGCACGACATGATACATTCACACGCACCTCCGACATCAACCCCAATGCGGTACTTCTGCTCGGCGTTGCTACCCATGACTAAAGTAAGCAATGCGACGACTGTCTAATGTCTTTTGATTGAAAAAGGCCGGGAAATAAGGCATTCGTCCGGCCCATTGATGAATATATCGTGATCAACCCTCTCCAGACAAAGCCCTATCGGAGCTCATGCGCTGCGGGGTATATCGTCGGCCGACGCGAAGCAGTTCGCCGATCGCGATAGGCGAAGTTCGATAACGCCAATCCGCTTCAAGAAGGTCAACCACAAGCCTCGGCCAATCCCAAATGAGACTATTATGTGTCTTCTGCAAATGCGGAGACGGAAATAGGAGCCCGCATCTCCACATAAAAGAGCCGATTGCAACCGTTCCTACGCATCCCAGCTGAAGATTGTCAAGTTGACCCATGCAACATGATCGCGCCAGTCGATACTCTCAGCATTCCCATCATCGACTTGGAGCCAGCTAGGACGGGGACGCCTGAGGAAGCTGCCCAGGTCGCGAAAGACGTTTACGAGGCCTTCAAATACGTTGGCTTCGCCTACATAAAAAACCATGGGATTCCACAGAAGCTCATAGATGAAGCTTTTAGCTGGGTATGTATCTCATCTTTTCCATGATGTTCAATCTGAACGTGGACTCACACATGAACTTGCTTCCAGAGTCAGAAATTCTTTGCCCTTCCTCAAAGCGACAAAGACAAAGCCCCACACCCCCCAGTCGGTTGGTACCACCGAGGCTATTCAGGAATCGGCCGGGAGAAAGTCGTGCAGATGGTCTTCGACAAGGAAGGCATTGAAGAGAAGCGAAAGGTGCCAGATGTCAAGGAGTCATTCGAGCTCGGCAATGAGAACGACGAGCGCATGCCAAACATCTGGGTCCCCGACGAAGTCCTCCCCGGATTCCGCGCATTCTTCACCAAATTTTTCGAAACCTGCTACGGCATCGAGCAACTGATGTTGAAAACAATTGCCGTCGGAATGGGTCTTCAAGAGGACTTCTTCCTGGATTATCACCGAAACAAAACTAACCAATGCCGACTGCTTCACTATCCCCCCGTCGAAGAAGAGTTATTAAGAGTAGGAAAGGCGGAGAGAATCGCTGCACACTCTGACTTTGGGACAATGACCATTTTGTTCCAGGATGAAGTCGGTGGTCTGGAGGTTGAGGACATCCATGAAAAGGGAAAGTTCAATCCGGCGCCATATATCCCTGGAACGGCGGTCGTCAATATCGGTGATCTTCTTATGCGCTGGAGCAACGACGAGCTCAAGTCAACGCTCCATCGCGTCCGTGCTCCGCCTTTGGTTGAAGCCAGCGGTGACAGCAGAGGTCGGACGACCCGCGCTCGATACTCAATTCCTTATTTCATCAGCCCCGACAGAGAGAGGGTCATCGATTGTCTGCCCGGGTGTCATGGGCCAGATCGTCCGAAAAAGTATGAGCCGATCACCAGCAAGGACTACATTTCCATGCGCATGAATGCCACTTACTAACTCGCCTACGTTGCTTTTCAACACTTTGGACTCTGGATGTACTTGAACATTGATTATCACGATACGCTTGACGAAATGGAATCAGATTGTCTTGCCCAACCAGGCGCCGCGTAAATCCCTTTCATAAATCTTATTGGATAAGCGTGCGGGATGGACTGGGCTCGGTATGAGAATCCAATTCATAATGGACCCACGTGCGATCGAGGCCCCATTCCGGTCCTCATGATACGCGCCGCTTGGATGAAAAATGAATCGATTCGCAAGGCAACGGGCCGAACAAGCGCGAGGGATGCGTCGTCATCTGCCCATTCTCGTAGTCTTTGTAGAGATTCGTGGAACCTTTCCAGGACAGCGAAGGCACTATGGACTTGCTCTGGCGTTGAAGCGAGAAGAAAAAGGTATATCAAGAAATTTCCACACAACGTCAGCTGAGAACGCGCGTCTGATGGAGATAATTGTAAGCTTGGTCAATATTGGAACCCTGTGGTGGACTTACGACCACTCCAAAAAGCATGCAGACAAGGTAGAGTAATGTCATTCATGAAATGGGTGAAAACTTGGAATTCATTCACGGCCTGTTCAAAGTATCGACGCAGCGAAGAATTGGGATCTGATTTTGCGGCCGTCGTGGCGGGGCTCATTAACGCTCGATATAAAAGAGCTTGTATTGCGAAGAAGGCCAGGTGTAGTGGCGCTATGCAAGTTAGCAAGTAAATTGTCGCCGATAGAAAATATATACCGTTGTTTCTGAAGGCTGGCGAGCTCTGTGAATGTCGCATTGTTACACACTGGGGAACCATCGAGGCCCAGTTTTCCAGTTTTTTCTTGATTTTCAGTAATTCTTTCTCGCGTTCCAGGGGCTTCGACATTGTTTTTTCGTATCCAATATCAGTACTAAAAATCGCTGTCAGCATAGATACCTTTCCTTGAGAAATTTGCCGGGCATACTAAAATGAATCAATTAGGTCATGCAATATCCGGCTGAGGTTTACCATCTGTAAGAATCGTGCGCTGGTGGAAATATCAACATCTCTGCTGGACTCATCCACCATATGTCGTATCCCATCGGGGACGTCTTCATCAAATGCTAGGTCTTCGATACTAGGCGCAGCTGTTGTAAACGAGTCTTGATAAATGAGGGGTGGGTTTCCATGGCAAACCGATGACCAAATATCGGCGATGTAAGTAGACCACCATAATTTCTTGCGTAGCTTCTTCTCCCACGGCCCGATTTGCCAGGACGTAGGATCTCTATGTAAGCCTGTCATCTGAGCACACGCCACGGTATGGGCCGAGAAGACCCATGTACATGGCGTTTCAATCGTCGCATTGTCAGCCGGTCTCTCGTATAGAAGTAAAAGGCACGCTTGCAGTTTCCACAGGTTGGGAGCATGAAACTCCCTCTGAAGTGACGAGTGGGCTGCCTGGAATAGGTCGTGCAGGTCGAACTGCAAGGTCCCGTCTTGAGCAAGCTCATGCTTCCAAAACATCGACCCTAGACCGTAAATCGCGCCACGTAAAGACGCAGGTATTTGTAGCTTGTCTATTGCGTATGCCTGTAGGAAGCGGGTCTTTGAGACGACACAATATACCGGATGGACATGTTTGAAGAAGAGCCGCACAAGGGTAGCGCCATGCGGAGATACCATGGCCTCGATTGTCTCCGATGCCTGCGCCTTGGCAACATTATCGGCGGGTTGGAATTCGTCGTGAAGCACATTAAAATGGATTGGGGGAGCATTCTGGTCTGAATTCCCGGAACTGACTTGAATGATGTCTGCGCTAACTCCGTCTTTCTCATTCATGATCACTGATCGGAATGAAGCCAGGAGGTCAGTATCTTGTTCCGCGCATAGCCCCATGCTATGGGCAGTCCGATTCTCATTATCTTCCAGCGTGTACATTAATGGCATGACAGAGGCAATTCCAAGCGCCCCAGGTGACACTGCTGTTGGCGATGATTCTTGTCCTAACCAGGACAACGGTTCGGCGTTGGAGTGTCTCAGGGGTAATGGCGTCTCTCCCGGTAGGGATCTGGCCAGGACAGGCGACGTATCCAGCGGTGATGTTGAATCTTCTGGTCCGAGTGAAGACCCGATGGAGTCTTCAGCCGTTGAATGCATCCTCGTACTGCATTCTTGATCATCGCGACCCATTTCCGTCTCGTCTTGCGGAGACGGTGGGTGCGATTCATCGTCAATGGACCGACAGAGCAAGCCCCTAGACCGACAAAATCTACCTATAGTACTATTAGCCTGTATTCTCATCGATTTTGGGCCTTTCTTTACATGGGGGGCTTGATTCAATGACACACGCCGTCTTTCTCCTCCGACACGTATCGCATGGCCGGTTCTTGCGACTCCTCCACTGACGGGCATTGCCGAACTTTGTTCTGATTTTGAATGTGCGTTTCTTCCGTAAACGACCATCCATGTTTGAACAGTTTGAGGTTCTAATGAAGACGGATAGTTCTGGATGAGGCCAATCTGGAGGGTGGAGATAAGAGGGGAAGCTCGCTCCGCTTCGGCAATCTCACGTCTGCACCTCACGACGCCTGAAACGCAATGAGACAAGTAAAAGCACAGTGAACAAAACCATGTTCCCTATGTCACAATCACCCTTCACTGGTACTTAGTCTCCTGAGTACCAGCCGATGGAGACGACCTCGGGTGGTATATAATCAATCCACTACAAGCGAACAGGAAATATACGAGAGAAGTCACATTTGTCCACGGCCGTTATAAGGGGGATCTATCCTAGACCTGTGCCGTGGATGGAGGGCCATACGTCCCGTCTGGAGGCCTAAGCTTGTACGGCTTTTCCGGCACGGTCTTTCGCATTTCTGTGGAGGTAACTTCTATCTTGTACAGTTTTCAGATGAACAATTCCATTGATGATTATGAATTATGTATGTATCAGGCATCGCAAATGCTATCTGTAGAGCACAAAACACCGTATGCCCATTGCCATCCACGCCAATGCGGAACCCACGGGATGCGAAATCACCATATCTTCTTCGCAACCATTTCATACCGGTGGACATGATCAATCTTCAAGTCCTTGTCCTTATTTCTATCCCTATCCTCCTTCTCCTTAACACGCCGCAGGCCATCGGGATCATCAGCATAGATCCATCTCCGCTTCTCATCGCCGACCTCAACCATACCCCAACCCCCTGCGCGACGACTTCCTTCAACAGTAAACTCGTCTTTGCGTGCGGGAGTGTCGGCAGGTGGTTGTGGGTGGGATGATGAATGCGAGGACTTGCGCACTTCTGGCTCCGTCGCTTTCATTTTCTTGTACCGGGAGCGGGCAAATGCAAGGAGGAGCATTCCCAGGAGAAGCTTTAGGATCAGAAGGACGATGAAGCCAGTGAGGAGAAGAATGGCGGTGAAGATTTGGACGGACTGAGCAGGTGATGGGATGGCATTTTCAAGCAGGGTTCGGAAGAAAGAGTTGATGTGTGCTGCTGAGGCGGGGAGGATGGTTCGGAGGGATAATGGCGGTGCTGATGGGAGGGGAAGGGGTGCATAGTGGTCGTGAATGGAGGATAAGGAGGTCGATTCCATTGCGGTAGAGGATGGGTGTTGAGGCAGTAGAGAGGCTAGGAACATCTGATACGTCTGCACTGAGACTCGGAAGAACAGACAGGAGAGGGGGATGACGGGAAGACCAAGGCGACGGGTGAGGTTTTGGTCGCCGAAGGCATTCGTATAATAGTCTTTGGCGAGAACATCCAGATATCGGCCGTAAAGAGCAGGGCGGTAGTTGTTGAACTTGTTGATGTATGCGTGTTTCAGCCAGTCCACAAACATCTCGGAGCCCAGGACAACCAAGAAGGGTCCAAGAACCTGAGCCAGAGTTGGGATAAAGGAGTTGACGTTATTGAAGGACGACAGAATGGATGATGGGAAGAAAGTAAACGACTGAGGCAAGATTGACGATGCAGTTCGTGGAGGCGTGGACAAAGGCGTACTGTTTGTGCTAGTAGAGGACTGACTAGAAAAGCCAGATCCCAACCCGAGATCGCCGATGAAGTTGAAAGCACCAGTCTCAACGATGTTGCGCGAGGCAATGATTGTGAGCATAAGCCACAGCTGGAACCGCTCCACGACATCAGCGCAGGTGAGTTGGAAAAGGTTCTCCTTCTCGAACTTCCTGAAGACAGTTGACTTGATCTCGACAAACTGATTGGATAGCAGCAGCGTGATGAGCGCGTTCGAGTACGAGTTCACAGCCACATTCAGCGTCATGACCTGATAGAAAAGGGACGTCGCATGGGCCACCGTGTATATCAGTGCCAGCAAGAATAGCCAGAATGGTCGGAAGATTTTGCTACGTCCATCGGGACGACGCTCAAGGGCTTCCCGAGAGAACAGGCACTCGAGGACATCTTGACCGAGGGCAGCCAACAGTCGATCACTCACTTCCAGCACGTTGTAAATAACATATAGCTTGATCGCCGCCTGCCCACGAATCCAGTGATACATCCGACTGGCGTCAAAATACATCAAAGCCCAACAAGTCGTAATCATGAGCAGACCCGTTAAGATATCTGCTTTGTCGTCTGGGAGCAAGGCCGAGGGAATCGACTTCTTCCTCCGATGATGTCTGCGGGATTCAGACGCCCGGTGTCTCCGTTTGGGTGGTTCCGAGTGCCGATGTCTAGCCTCTCGATCAGTCGATGTCGCACCATGTCCAGTGGATGAACCATTCGGTATGCGAGGGGTAGCATCAGGCTCGCTCTCGCGCCTTTCAACATAGGCCTCTGCGGGTTTCTGGTTCCTCCTTCGCCACACCCGACCAACGCCATTCAGGACAAATTTCCAGACAAACTTCATCTCAGCATCGATGTTCATCACCCAAGATTCAAATAGCATATATACAGCCTTTGCAAAGCGAAGGGGGAGAATCGTGAACGAATAGAGCCATGAGTCGAGACATGCGAGCGTTCCAAAGCAGAGAACCTGCTCTAGTTGCACTGGAAGAAGCAAGACATTCAGCAGTCTTTCAATCTTTGCGCTGGATGATTCGTAAGGGAAATCGGTGGTCGAGGAGCGATGAATGTATAGAGGCGAGGGACGACCGGATGCAAGCTCGAGTTGAAGGTAGGTCGGTATAGACACAGGTGGTAGAGGGATAGCTGGTGGCATAGGTGATGTGAGAGGCGACTCAGTGATCTGCGGAGATGCTGCGAGTTGACTCTTTAGATCTTTGAAATCTCTGTCTGCATCCAGTCGGTCTTGTTTCGAGCGCAACGCCCACGTCTGGGTCAGTCGGTCATTATTGGGTGTAGAAGAAGCTGGACGTCGCGAGAGACCAGGGGTGGAAAATGTTCGTGACGGATGCGGGCGATTCCGCACCGGTGCATTGCTGGCATTGTGGGCAGTAGCCGGGCTCGCGGGCGCCGAGGCATCAATATCAACATCCTTGATCGGCCGGATCTTGTCTGCTGGTGATGGTCCTTCGCTGAGAGCCTGCAAAATCGAATCATTTATCTCCGGTCTGGTATGTGAACCATGTGAATGAGTATTCTCCGATACGACTCTCCTTCCATTGTTGTGTTCCGGTGCCACTGCACGGTATGGAATAGATTCAGGTGAAGATGTAAGTTCCTGGATCTTCTCCGGGGAGAGCTTTAGGACTTTCTCTTTGTCATCCGCGGGCTGTTTTGCCATATCTTCGGCAATTTCCGCCAAAGCAGCCTTGGCTTTTTGTCCTCCAAAAACATCCACAACAGACGTCCGATGGTCCTGGTTGCCCTCCCTTTGCGTGTGCTCGAGAAGGATGCCGAGACCCTGCTCTGGTGATCCAGAAAACTGTCCATTTGGGTGATTTCCATTTGTAGCATGTTCTCCCGTAGCACTGTCGGAATCATTTGGTGCATCGGTCGGGTTGCCGTCTCCGCTTTTCGCACTCTCGGTGGTGTCCGTCTCGTGGGTAAGTGTTGAAGGGCCAGAGTCATGTTCGTCGTGACTTGATGACCGGGGATCACCGTGATCTGCAGACCTCACTTTCCCATTCCCCGGCATCTTCAATTCCTGGTTCGGCATGGGTCTACCGTTCTCCATACCGGGTGCCATACTGCCTGGCTTGCCAAAGAGCTGTTCTACGGCAAGTATACACCGTCTCTGCTGTTATCGATGCCCTGGTTGTTCCTTAAGCCATTCAGAAGTAGGCGGACGGTGTTTGCATTATCCAAGCTGGGGGGATCCGACAGGGCTGGAACGCTGTCAAGCTTTCGGTTCTGGACAAAGGGACGAGGTTCAACGCGTAAATTTGCGACGGGAGCAATTTCAAGTCGGCGGATCGATTTGGAGTCAACAAATGTACATTTTATGCTGCTGGACGCGCACGAGATCGGACGTGCAGCGGAGATGCAGGCGGTGAAGTCGGAGCAGCTGGGGAAGATAAGGCGGTTGGGTTATCTGTCCACACTCCGATGTTTGTGGCCTCAGGCATACAGGGGTTCCAACACCGCTGTAATTGTCCTGTTTTCGCTACAGCTCTCTTGGTTAGAGTTACAGCTTACATATTTGATAAACCTTTAAAAACAATTCATTCAGATCGAGGAAATATTCGAGGCGCCAGACAGGGAATCAAGTAATGGGGTATGTACAACGGTCCAAGAGACTTGCTCGCTGGTCATGAACGGTATTAACAGGACATCCGGTCATCAGATGCAGTAGATCCAGCTTTTCTGCATTTTGTCATAAGGAAAGTTCAGTGCAAATACACTGGTTTAGAATTGGTCGGTGTTTGCGCGGTTGAACGAGTATCCCGCGGGAGAACCGTTGCGCTGCATGGCCGACGGCGATGCAGTGTTCGCACGGGTGAAAGGCTGATATCCTGTTGGTGGAGGTGGCCTCTGCATGCGATTCTGCGGCGTCTGGGATGGAGTTGGGGGATTGAATGCCGCATAGCCGCCGCTTTGAGATCCAATAGGGCTCACTGGGCTGACTGGGGTAAAGGTCCTTGATTGAGGCTGCACATGAGCGCTGGCTTGCGGACCTGGTGTGCTACGATAGCTTGCCGGAGTCATAGTCCTCTGAGGAGGACCACCAGGCGATGGGCGCGTCGCAGTACTCGCAGGAGTGTAGGACCTATATCCGTCCTGAGGCGGATACCCTGACTGCGGATGCGACTGGTTGATGGAGGCCACGGGCTGCTCTCCGTAGTCATCCAGGACCCCATCGTATGCGTGGTCACCATAAGTACCTTCAGCACCATAGCCGTTGTTCTGGGCCGCGTAGGGGTCCTGCCGAGCCGGCGTATGTGAGCGTCCGTAAGAATCATAAGAAACCGGAGCGCCGGGTGTGTTCGATCGGGCGTACGGGTCGGCGGCAGGTGTATGCGGACGTCCGTAATAGTCATCAGGAGCACGAGCGCCTGGCGTTTTCGATGGAGCGTAGGGACCGTTGACAGGCGTGAATGTGCGATACGGTTGCACTCCCGCATCAGTCAAGTTGCGATACCCACCTGCCGGGGTACCACGACCAGAGTCATTGGCGAACGGTGTCGAACAAGGAATTGGTCGTGACATCGCCGTGCCTGTCCTTGGAGGGGGCACGCTGGCGGGTAGAGGTGGGATTGGAGGAAGGGGAGAGGCCTGGCGGTCAAGAGGACTATATCCCATTGTCGCGGCATTGCCCATCAGGGAGGCGGACTCGGACATCGCGGATGACTGGGTGGTTGTACGGGTGAGCGGCGGCTTGCTATCAAACTCGAGGTTCGGCAGAGTCGGATTTTTCTCCGTGGCGTTGGAGTTCGTCCTGGTATAGGGTGGCAGGGTAGTCTCGGTTGTGCTTCGAGACAAGGTCGTCACAATAGGGCCCTTGTCTAGGTCGGGCAGCGTGGGCTTCGAGTCTGCGCTTGCGACACTCGGTTGAGTTGGAGCGCGATCTTGCAGCTGGAAGCCCTTGGCCAAGGCCTTGTTGACCTTGCGCTGCACAATGCGCTTTAGCCGTGTGCTAATCTTGCGGCGGCAGTATGCCTTGAGTGTACCGTCTTCCTCGGGGATGTGGTGGAAGAGGAAGACCAAGTAGAGAATGACAGCTGAGGCCAGCTTCAAGACGGACAGTACCCAGATGATCAAGGTGAAAAGCATACCGAATAAGACCACGGCTTGCAGGTTGTTGTCTTCGGCGAGAATTTTAACGTTGTTGAAGAATTGCAAGACTGGGGAAGTACCATCGTCCTTTGATGCATGCTCACCTCCCGGAAGCAAGTCCAATTTCATCACCGAGTAGAGAGTGATTGCGTTGATAACCTGGCGGGGTCCATCGGCAAAGATGGTATTCATCCAGAATTGAAAAGAGAAGTATGTGTACAAAGCCACGTATTCGGCGCCCTTCTTACTCTTTGTCAATTCGGCGAAAACGAGGAATCGTTTCCATCCGGCCCCCTTGCTCGTGAAGACACGAGCGCTCTGCACGCGCATTGCAAGAGGGTCCAGGTAGCTTCGAGTAATACTGCCGGAACGGATCGCGCGATAGGCGAGAATCCAACGGTACGCGAGAAGCGCGAACGACGTGAGAATGCAGGCGGCGAAGATCCATCGAGAGATTCTGATTGGTATAGCAGGTTCGACGCGGCTAGACCAACGAGAGAAGGCCAACAAATTGACCGCGGTGAAGGTGTCAACACCATAGACGGCAAACGAGACAATCAGAAACACCCAGAGGAAGAAGTAGGAGAATCCGGCCCAGCACGAGTCGGACTTGAAGTCGTTGAGGTTCTAAAGCAGCTAGTATCAGTACCAGGTCTTGTATCCATCGCCATCGAGTCAACGTACCACATAGTCCCATTTTTCCTCCAGTGGGACATTTCCTTTTTCACGATCGCCCGTGCACCCCATGGTGTGTATGGACCTGGGCCTGCCAGGAAACGATCGGTCGTTGAACGAGAGTGCTGATTACCCGATGAATGGGTAGACTTCCTCGGGCCAGCCGGGAGAAGTCACGATCGGAATTGCGAGTTCGGTATAGATAAAGAGTGAAGGAATCGAAGAAGCACCGTGAAGGAGTGGAAGGTATCTTAATCGCAATGGCGCATTACTGCGACTGGCTAGGGGGGAGGCTGGCGCGAAGTCGAGGGCGCAACATGCGCAACAAGTGAACAAAGCGCTGGTGTTTCAGAACGGCATTCATGCACATATGCATTCACGACCGGAAAATGCAAGCGACACAGTGGACACCGATCGTCAAGCGCGAAAGGGCAGATCTCTGTGTCTGAGCGCCAAGAAAGGGGGTGGATGGAAACACCGAAGATTGGATTGCGGAGAAGGAATGTGTGCTTTTTGAGGCCGGGGAGAAAGAACGACTTGTCAAAGACGACAAAAAATGACTGTGAGGTTGAAGTTCGAGGTGAATGGAACCGAGAGATTGAAAGGGGGGGATGAAACACGCCAGGAGGAGAAGAACCACAGAGTTTGGCCGGTGGACTCCCCGAGCGGGAGCGGGACGCCAGGCACGAACTCGTTCAGGGCTGAATCACATCTCTGCTGTTTCTATCCCTTTCTCGTTGTTCATTGGCTTTTGTGTCTGTCTTGAAACCCACCCTGCAGAATCTGGCGCCTGTCACTGTCGCGTTTCGCCCTTGATACTGTAGCTAACCCCCAATCATGGGTATACACAGGGTTCCATGGGCGACAGCCTCCACAACGATCCACTTTTGCTTTGCGCCCCAGACGAATAATACGGGGGGCTCCTTCACGCACTGACCAGTCTCTGGAATGCGATGGCTCTCTCTCTCGATATACTACTGCAAGCGCCCATTTCCTCGGTGCTACCTTCTATAGTGACCGCCCAAGCCAGCTCGCATGCTCTTATGCTCACCTTCCAGAACGGGGACCCTTGCGAGCTTTCGTTGATGGAACTGCGCGGAGATGTTACGTGTCGCCGGTCGCAGTCCAACAGTGCGAGAGTGGGGTCTTCAATATCGGCTAAATAAAGACCGATATCATGTTGGACCACATCATATTCTACTGAAAGTAGTCATCAATACAAGATGATTTTCTACATACCGACACAAAATGTCTCATCTTTCAATTGGCTTTCTAGAGCGCTCTTCTATTGACTCCACTCCAGCGTAGACCACAATGGTGAAAGAACGAGAGTGGATGGTTCGGATGAAGGCTACAAGCCCCGCCATCGCCCAAGCAAATCCCGGAGAGAATCTCCGAACTTGAACGACTGAGTCCATGACTCTGACAAGATTGGTCCACGCACGCTCCAATGACGTCGACTATTGGCCGGAAATGTAGGAACTTTGTTGCGAGAGCTTGCATTTATAAGCTGGTGGGGCATTCAATGGCAAGCTATAACTAGAGAACAGGGTTACGGCAACTACGAACTCACATAAATTGGAGATTGCCTTCTTCTTCTCGTCACACTAGGTTCATAAATTTCCCAACTGCAATCATGGCACACCCGAATATTGAGAACAAGGCCGCCGCGGGCATCTCCTACTACACCCCGGCGCAGGAACCTCCCGCCGGGTCTGCCGCGATCCCGCAGTCTGATGGATCGCAGCCTCCCAAGCTCTTCCAGCCGTTTACAGTGCGGGGCAAGACGTTCCACAACCGCATCGGAGCAAGCTACTTCCACCCCGGGTACTTCAAGGTACCTCGTCTTGATCGGCTGCTAATTGCTGTTATCTAGCTTTCCCCGCTATGCCAATACAGCGCCGACGATGGACATATGACCGACTGGCACATGGCGCACCTGGGCGGTATTGCCCAGCGCGGACCGGGTCTCTTGACGGTGGAAGCCACGGCAGTCCAGCCAGAGGGTCGAATTACCCCCGAGGACCATGGCCTCTGGAAAGATTCTCAGATCGAACCTCTCCGCCGCGTGGTCGAGTTCGTGCACAGCCAGAACCAGCTCATCGGCATTCAGCTGGGCCACGCGGGCCGCAAGGCAAGCACCGTGGCCCCCTGGTTGAGCGCGGCAGACACGGCCACCAAAGCGGTAGGCGGATGGCCCGACAACGTGAAGGGCCCATCGGACATTCCGTTCCAAGAGAAATTCCCCACGCCCAAAGCCATGACCCTGGCCGATATCGAACAGTTCAAAAAGGACTGGGTGGCCTCCGTGAAGCGCGCTCTTAAGGCCGGCGTGGACTTTATTGAAATCCACAATGCCCACGGCTATCTTCTCATGAGTTTCCTGTCGCCCGCTACCAACAACCGGACGGATGAATACGGCGGCAGCTTCGAGAATCGTATTCGTTTGTCCATGGAAGTTGCGAAACTGACTCGTGAGAATGTTCCGGATGACCTTCCCGTTTTCCTGCGTGTCTCGGCCACGGATTGGCTGGAAGAGGTCATGCCTGATCAGCCTAGCTGGCGCGTGGAGGACACGGTCCGTTTCGCAAAGGCGCTGGCGGATAGCGGCAATATCGATGTTCTAGATATCAGCAGTGGAGGTAACCATTCTCAGCAGCACATCCACGCCAAGGCAGCTTTCCAGGCGCCGTTTGCTATTAAAGTGAAGGAGGCCGTTGGGGACCGACTCAAGGTCGGCTCGGTCGGCATGATCAACTCTGCCCATCTGGCCAACTGTCTGCTGGAGAATAACGGTCTGGACTTTGTGCTGATTGGCCGTGCCTTCCAGAAGAACCCCGGCCTGGTGTGGACTTGGGCGGAAGAATTGGATGTCGAAATCTCGATGGCTAATCAGATCCGCTGGGGCTTCGCCAGTCGTGGTGGCAGTGTCTATTTGACGAAGAAACAGAAGGTGTGAGCTGCAGTAGAATGCACCAATTATGACAGTTGGCTAGCGTACAAATGAAATGAATGATATTTTGTGCCATTTATTCGGAATGAATCCAAATTGGGATTCGGTTACTTAGTTACGATTTAGGCCGCAACGTAGTGACGTCTACGGATGCGCTTTGTCGGCTCGTCCGTCCATTTCGTCCGGGGACACTTCATCCGGACTTCTCCAGCTTCTTTATGGTTCGACAACGAACATTATAAATGTAATATGCGTGTAGATAAATATCCAGTGACCCTCGGAGAAGTTTCTGGTGTAAAAATTCTATTCCAAAATGGTCACTCTGTCCGATGTCCAGGCATCCAATGCCCAAATTCCCATCGCGCTTCCATCCGGCCTTGTCGCCGTTTTCGTCGGCGCAACAAATGGCATCGGCGAGTCTACACTGATAGAATTCGCGCGCCACGCCCGTCAGCCTCGCGTCTATTTTGTCGGTCGCTCTCAAGCGGCAGGCGACCGAATCGCTGCCGAATGTCGGCGGTTGAATCCGGACGGCGAGTTTACCTTCATCAAAGCGGATCTCAGTCTGATGCGAAATGTCGACGACGTATGTCGCGAGATCGAAAGCAAGGAGAATGTCATCAATCTTCTGTTCCTTAGCTGTGGCGTTACGATGACGGGCGTCGGTTTGTCTCTATGTCCAGCCGCGGAGTTTTAGCGCTGATATCCGTCTAGATACGAGCGAAGGCCTGCATATCATGCTAGCCGTGGGATACTACGCCCGCGCGAGATTTACTATCAATCTGCTCCCTCTGTTGCGACGAGCCACCGGGCTTCGCCGCGTCGTGACGGTCCTAGCCGGAGGTCACGACGGGCCAATCTACACAGACGACTTCCAAGCCCGTAATATATCCATATTCTCACTACGTGGCCAGGTAGTCTCGATGACAGACATGCTCCTCGAAAGACTGGCGGAACAAGCACCGGAAGTGAGCTTCGTGCACGACTACCCGGGCACTGTGAAAACGGGGATTGGGAGAGATGCCAACACCATGCTGGTGCGAATCGTGTCCTGGATAATGCCGGTCATCGGAATGTTTCTGTACATCCCTATCAAAGAGTCCGGAGAGCGACATTTGTTTTTCGCGACCAGCGCCAAGTACCCGGCACCATCGGGCGAGACGGCTGGAGTTCCTGTACCGGGCGGAGTTGATGTGGCTAATGGAACCGATGGCGTGTTGGGCAGTGGAGTGTACAGCATTCATTGGGATGGCGAGAGTGCTGGACCCAAGGTGGTTCGGCTCTTACGTGGGATGCGTGAAGAGGGAATGACGCAGCAGGTGTGGGATCACACCGAGGGGGAATTCAAGCGGATCTTTGGTTCTAAGCCTTCTTGCGACGAATGAAAGTTACCCCTAGTCAGTAGGTAGTAGCAATGCAGATAGTGTCATTGATTTAGAGATGGGCAAAAGCAAATACACATGCGACGATTGGAGCTAGCGCTAAAAGGGGAATCTGTTTCGCGGAGAACAGACCCACGATCATCGCCTCGATCGGGTATCGATTGCGAGTCGGCTTCCCTGCCAACTCCGTTCCGGTCCAGAAATTCAATTTTGTTTTATTCAAATAGCGGTGCCTATTGCACGTGTGCAAACTTTCCTATATATGTTCATTGCTGGACTCGCGGGGTTTCGTCCGTCTTCCATCGCCCCTGTTATTGGTAGTCAGCATTCGAAAGTTGAATGTCAGAGCGCATCCCGCCTTTATCACGACAGGGGTTCTTCTGCATCTGACTGTCGCTAAGATCTGCCAATTGCCACGAGGGCTATTTCGGGGATACTGAACCGCACGTGCGCAATTTTTCCCTTCATCGCCAACACCCACGAGATTCTCTGTCCCTCATAATGGGTCACTTCGGGGTGCTCTTCCTCGGTACGGCTGCGGGGGTTTATTTTAAGCCGCAATATGCCATATACGACTCAAAGATTGCGACCGTCGCCATCTTATTCTTGATCATCACCGTATCCAAGCTGATGTATCAGCTATTTCTTTACCCTGCGCTTTTCACGCCGATCAAACATATTCCCACTCCAGGAGTTAGTCCGCCCTGATTAGTTGATTGCATGACTGAAGACTGATATCTCTAGAAACGGCATTGGCTTGTTGGAAATACCACTTCGTTTTTCCTCGAGACCCCGTATGAAGGGCTGCGAGAATGGGTCCGCACCATTCCCAATGAGGGCCTCCTCAGATACTACATTGTCGGGAACCTTGAGCGTGTCATTTTGACCGGCCCCAAGGCCTTGAGTGAATTATTGGTAACAAAGGTGTACGACTTTGAGAAGCCGTTGACGGTTCGACAGAGTCTGCGCCGCGTGGTTGGCGATGGTATTTTGCTTGCCGAGGGAGACGAGCACAAGGTAGGGACATATTACCCGTATCAGACGTGCCCCTACTAACGTCAGAAACCTAATGTAGCTTCAACGCAAGAATCTCATGCCTGCATTTTCCTATCGCCACATCAAGGACCTGTATCCTGTCTTCTGGGCCAAGAGCGCAGAGATGGTGAAGCTGATCCAGCAGGATATCGAGAACAGAGATTCCACTGAAGATAACACAATCCAAGTCCGCAACTGGGCCAGTCGGGCCACACTTGATATCATCGGGGTGGCCGGTATGGACCATGATTTCGATTCCTTGCGTGACCCGAGCAATACTCTGAATAAATCATACCAACGCATCTTCGTGAGCCCGAATCTGGTAACCAAAATCTTAATCGTCATGGGATTGATGCTAGGAAACGTGGATATGCTCGCGAAGCTTCCCACGCAGCGCAACAAAGATATCTCCGAGGGCGGCGCAGTTGTTCGTGACGTTGCCCGCCAGATGATCCGCCAGAAGAAGGCCAAGATGGAAGACCCAAACGCCACGACCGGCTTCGACATCATCTCAGTCGCCATGAAAAGCGGCAACTTTGACGAAGAAAATCTGGTCGACCAATTAATGACCTTCCTGGGTGCCGGTCATGAAACAACCGCCACCGCAATGCAGTGGGCTGTCTACGCACTCTGCAAGAACCCCGAAGTCCAGACTCGCCTGCGCGAAGAAATCCGCGCCAATCTCCCATCTATCTCCGCCGAAAATCCAAATATCGATGCCACGGCGATCGACAATCTCCCCTACCTGCATGCCGTCTGTAACGAAATCCTCCGCTTCCACCCATCCGTCCCCAACACCGTCCGCATAGCTGTCAAGGATACAACACTTGTCGGCAAGGCCGTCCCCAAGGGTACATTCCTCATCATCTCACCCGAGATCCTCAACCACATGGAGGAACTGTGGGGGCATGACGCAGACAAATTCAACCCAGATCGATTCATGGGCCCGGGCAAGGCCAATACTGGCGGTGCAAGCAGCAACTACGCCTTCTTGACTTTCCTTCACGGCCCGCGCAGCTGTATTGGCCAGGGATTCGCAAAGTCAGAACTTGCTTGTCTGCTAGCTGCGACAGTCGGTCGCTTCCACATGGAGTTGAAGTATCCTGATAAAAAGTTGGAGATTCGTGAGGGCGCGACTGTTTCACCAAAAGACGGTGTTTTGGCTAAATTTACTCCGTTGGAGGGATGGTAGATTGTACTATGATTTGAATTTTTTGGATGTCTTTGCTTTATGAATTACTTTTTACGCATGAAATTACCTTCACACTCACTCGGCAGGTACACGAGTAGATATGGAATTCATCTCAATGCCGAGTCAGTATCTACTCATCGCTCCAGTTTTGATAAAGATCGGCTATTTTGCACGACGTTCTGGGCGGTACAATATCAAGCCGACCCGGCACAACATACCATCCGTCAAGAATGCGCTAGAATATCTTTCTTTTCGATATGACTCGCCTGCAATTTACTTGATTTTCTTGATATCCGTACTTTCCAAGCTTTTTGAATCGATCATAGCTTAACGTTTGCATCATGTCTACCCCTAACTTTAACCCCGACAAGGACATCCCTGATCTCACTGGAAAGTCCATATTCATCACAGGGGGTCAGTATATTCCTCGCCTCGAATCAAACCTTAGAATGCACGATGCCGCTATTGGTATCTCAGCTCGTACTAGATCTAATTTTATGCAGGAACCAATGGCTTGGGCGCACAATCTGCTGTCTACCTCGCTAAACACAACCCAACAAGCATATATATTAGCGGACGCAATGCGAACGCCGCCGAGAAAGTCATTCAGCAGATCCGTGACAGCGGCTCCAATACCGAGACAACATTCATCGAATGTGATCTCGCATCCCTCGCATCCGTAAAAAAGGCTGCCGAGGAATTTGTGTCCCGCGCACCACAACTCGATATCCTAATGTGCAATGCCGGAATTATGGCCAAGCCACCCACGCTCACAACAGATGGATATGAGCTGCAATTCGGTACAAATCACATGGGCCATGCACTTCTCATTAAAAAGTTGCTTCCGCTCCTAGAGAAACGATCAAGTGAAGGCGGCGATGCCCGCATTGTCAGCCTTACATCCCAAGGCCTCATGCTCCATCCCAAGGGCGGAATCATCTTCAACGAACTCAAGACCGTTCAGGACAATTTCTGGGCCGTCGGTTCATGGCGCCGGTATGGACAGAGCAAGCTCGCCAATCTCCTCTATGTGCGCGAGCTATCCCGTCGCTATCCCGGAATCACGTCCGTGGCGATTCATCCCGGCGTGGTCGCGACCGATCTGGTAGGCGGCCAGACGTTTCTTCAAAGGGCTTTCATCCACGCATCGCAGTTTGGAAACCTCCTCAAGCCCGAAGAGGGTGCTTTGAACCAGGTCTGGGCGGCTACGGCTGACCGCGAGAGAATTGAGAATGGATCTTACTACGAACCTGTTGCGAAATTGTCAGAGGAGAAGTTGGGTAAGACAGCTAAAGATGACGCGTTGGCGAAGAGATTGTGGGAGTGGACCGAGAAGGAGTTGAAGGATTATTGAGATTCTGCAAGGCGAGGACTGGACAGTGGTTCTTGTGTGGCAGGGCTGTGGTTTTAGGGACAAACTATAGTACCTATGTCCTCGGATGGAAATCCATACTGGACGAACATCCACAGCTTTCGGTCCTGTCAATCTTTCATACAGTCAATTGGCTTCTGAGCCAGGAATGTCAATTTACTTGTTGCATCGGAGGCCTGGAGCGCTATATAAGAACCCTCAAAGTCAGACATTGTATTATATGCGTTAAAGACTCATTTTATTAAACGCGTGCTACTGCATGAACAGTAGCTGAGCACGAAACTTGCGAAGGCTTATCACGCATTTGTTTCATGAACATCCTCTAAGTGATCATGAACTTCCTCTAAGTGATGATCTTGACTCGGTCTCTTCTCGTTAGTAGAAAATCGAGATAAGCGGCGCTGCTTTGTCTGCTCCATCATGTGCTTCGCAAAAGGGGATCGTTCACGAATTGCGGGACCGTGGCGATAAAAGTAATATATCGGCGTTGTAACTAACACGGAGACACAAGCGAGGATTGTTGACGCATATTCGTACGGGAACTTGTGTCCAATATTCTCGAACATAGGCGTGGAATACAAGGCCGCAATACCAGATAAGAAATCGCGCGCAAAGTCATTGCCGCCCGTGGCAGACGCCGCATACTCTCCATAAGCCGCGACTGTATAGTCAATAGAAGATTGATAGATCGAATACTATGAGAGATTAGAATGTTACTCAGTAAGGGGATAAGGACTCACATTGCCAATGCCAATTACCATCGTGAAAATCATAGGGGCAATCCAGTGTACCCTTGGTGGACCAAGACTTGTCCATGCAAATCCAAACAGACCGATAGGCAGACATGGGATCACTTTTATATGCGTGAGATGTTTGCTTCTGATATTGGTAGCACAACTGAGCAAAAATAGAGCTAGCTTACCATAGAGCAGCCACCATAAGCGTGCTTCTGGAGGGACGGACTCGGAACCATGTCTTCGTCGCCTTCTCCTGAAAACATGAATAGATGGTAGAAATGAGAGGTAAGCAAGGAAATATCCAATGAGAAGTCTAGAAACGGTCAAGGATTCTGTCAGAAAACCAGTATAGCTCGCGAGCCCTGTCAGGGAAGTTGTCGGAGAACTCACGGGATGAAAGCGAGGCTAATTTGAATTGTTCCGAAGCCCCATTGCTTATAAATTGGTTGAAATCCCTGAAGAAATGTAAAAATCAAAGAGTCGCTGAAACCGCTTAGGAGCGAAAGCCACAGGACGATGGGCTCGGTGAGTAGCATGTAGAATGGTCGCCTCCATACCATCCAGATGTCGTGCAGCGACAGTGAGTACCCGTGAATCTCATGAGGCCCCCAAATATTGACATTTCCTGGGCCGGCTTTTCGTCTTTTCTTTGCTTCCCTGTCGAGTATAATGGTA
Source organism: Penicillium sp. S103-07 (assembly GCA_037042055.1). Classification (NCBI taxonomy): domain Eukaryota; kingdom Fungi; phylum Ascomycota; class Eurotiomycetes; order Eurotiales; family Aspergillaceae; genus Penicillium; species Penicillium sp. S103-07. Next base: position 973,767 of record JAXQJQ010000002.1, read on the forward strand.
GCTCGCGTTTCCGGTACCAGGAAAAGGTGCATCAGTTGAACAGCTCCACCGGCGATAAGCTGGACCCAAAAGATCCAAGCCAGCGGCTGACGCACTTCCACAAAGCCGCCTACCACCGCGCCAACAACCGAACCACCCACTGAAGACAACACCAGAAACGCAACAGCATACTCCTGGTCATCGGGTTCCCACATATCTGCGATAACTCCCAAAGTCACCGAGCCACCAGCCGTGCTTAGCCCACCAAGGAGGCGCACCACGACGTAAGTTGCAAAGTTGGGAGCAAATGCACAAGGTAGTTGCCATATGTTGACCAGTAAAAGGCTAAGCTGCTGCGTTGGCCATCGTCCAAGCTCTTCACTCCATGGCGCCCAAAGCTCACAACCGAAGGCATAGGCGCAAAGGAAAGTCAGTTGCGGAATCCGTGCGACTTGTTCGCTGACGTTATGCTTTTGGGATATGGCCTGAACGCCGTTGGCATAGAGACTGGCGTTCAGGTTGATCGAAATCTGAATGCAAAACATCACACACAGAATCTGCCACTTTCTCCATACCGGAAAGCTATAGCCCAGCTTCTCATAAGCCGCCACTTCTGTCAGCTCCTTCTTTTCAACGGTCGAATTCGCGCCAGGCCCATTGTTGCCACTTGCATCTTGACTGTTCTCAAGTCCAGATGTCAGTCCTCTATCCGAAGCAGGATCATTACGATCCTTCTCGGGCTGATGAGTTGCGGCCATAATAGAGCTTAGAGTGAATTTGACTGTGCTTTCATGCGAGAGGCGGGATGATTTTACGGGGCAATATTTTAGTTTTCTACTGATAAGTTATAGATGCCAAACATCCATAATGCATGACGCAGAAGGTCGTTGGAACCATGGACGAAACGTCCGGCGATCTATCAGATCTGTTGCCACCATCCGGGGTGATCCGATATGGCGGTGGCGCTAGGATACCGGAGGTGATAGCAGCGAATGATTTTGCTGCCGGAAAGGTAAAAAAGCATTATGCTGGTAAGAACCTAGATAAACCCGGAATGCGGGGTCCAAACGAATACGAGGGTGATCGGGTATATTGATTATCCGTTGGATTTTATAATCAGGTGTCCTAACAAATTGCCGGATTCAGGAATATCGCAAAACAGGTTTCTCTTCACTTCTGATTGACCGATATTATGCACTCCGACAGTTGGTAGCAGGTCACCTGACCTAAGTCTAAGCAATCTTAGAAAAGGATCTTTCCAAAGGTGCGAAACAAATTAGCAGAAAAGCGTTGCGCACTAGATCTCAACGCGTGAATACTCCTCAATAGGAGATTGAAAATGCAATTTGTCTCTCACAATGAATAAAGGAGACTCAAGTTCTCCTTTTTAGTCTTCATGATAAGTGATACGTCCCATTTACGCATCCCTTTAGACGTCAACTCGTCGCGTCAACGACCCAATACGTCAAGGGGTTTGGAACAAAGTTGTCGCAGGCATACTGCCCCTATCCAAGAGATCATCTTGTGGCGGGGGAGAATTACTGATCTCGCACCGCCCAGTCAATTACCGAATTCACATCTTCCGGTAATGGGTTTCGCAATCAGGTCACGAAATTTACTCTGGGCTCGTCAACAAAGCTCGATATATCGAATCTATCTTCGCCAGACACGGTCCTCTTCGCTTTGCTATCCCTATCTTTGGAAACCTTCTCTTGGTGAACTTGCATGCAGGTCGACCTTGGCTTTCAGGAACTTCTCATCCAGAGCTGAGTCTGGTCCACTCCCTTTCAAGTACATACCGATAGAAGAAGTCGAGAGACTTGAAAAGTACCAGCCTGGTGGATATCATCCTATCCTGATAGGCGATGTTCTTCAATCCCGATACCGAGTAGCCCACAAGCTAGGCTACGGAACATATTCAATCACCTGGCTCTGCCGAGACTACTAGTCTAATGTATATGTGGTAGTCAAAGTTGGAACAGCGAAGTCAAACGCTCGAGAGGTTCATGTCCTAGATTATCTCAATCACCCTTCACTTGATCACCCGGGCAGAACAATGATACCCTCTGTTAAAGACAGATTCGTCCTCCGTGGCCCTAATGGCACCCACCCTTGCTATGTGATAACCCTAGCAATTTGCAGTCTCTCTGGTGCGAAGAACGGGTCATACAGACGTATCTTTCAGGACAGGATAGCTCACTCACTTATTGTGCAGCTTGTACTTGCCCTCGAGTACATCCATGCTAGAGGCGTTGTTTATGGAGGTCAGTCCACATTCTTGATAGATTTACCACCATATGCTAAAATAATACCTATATCAGACCTCCACATCGGCAATGTTCTTCTACGCCTTCCAGCCGATTTTGATCAACTCTCAATTAAGCAGTTATATGAAAAATATGGCTCACCCACGTCAGAGCCAATTATTCGTTTAGACGGCTAACCTCTTGGGTCCAGCGTTCCATCTAGCGCCGTCCTTCCGGTCTGGCTTGGAAAAGCTTCGAAGGAATTCTGCCCTTCGGAATCTAGAATCTTACGCGGTGATTTTGGGGAGGCATACAGACCCTCAACAGAGCATCGACGTGTTTCGCACGCCCCCCTATCCTTTGTGCCGCCTGAAGCCCGATTTGAGCCAGAACAGAACCTCTCTTTCTCAGCTGACATCTGGGCTCTCTCATGTACCATATGGATAATACTCGGCCAGCGTCCCTTGTTCGAGGATATACTTGCCACGCCGGATGACATCACAGCCGAGCAGGTAGATACTCTGGGGAGCTTGCCTCTGCGGTGGTGGGGGAAATGGGAGGCGCGACACGAATATTTCGATGAAAATGGGAAACCAAATCGTGGTCGACAGGCGAGGTCTTGGGAAGACCGCTCTGAAAAGCAAATTCAGCTCCCACGACAGGATGCGGGAATCCCATGTTTTGATGTAGAAGAGAAAGCTGCTGTCATGGATATGTTGGGGTCGATGTTGTCTTTTGAGCCGGAAAAGCGGTTAACAGCACGGGAGATACTAAAATGTGAGTGGATGGAGAAATGGGCATTGCCGGACTTTGAGAAATCTCATTGACTCCGGCTCGTACCGCATCCCTATCGCTCTTCTGGTTATTGTGATTTCATGGACTCTGCTCTTCCGAGATTCCTTCTGTAGTTGTAAATAGCTTCGCTCGGTATCTTAGTTTGTAGATAAATACCGTGCTTCGGTCATTCATGCTGCTGCAACAGTCTCGACTAATTGCGCAACAAACATAAGGAACAAAACACGGCATCAACATGCACGCAATAACCCTCTTGCATTTACGGGCCAAATCCACCGAAACGTAAGGTTCTCGGCAGATCTTCGGAGCAAGCAATCGCCAAGCCCCTTCGAACACTATTTCGCTTCCAAACTTATCTTGGCATTCGCGTTCCGTTCCCACGAGTACGAGTACACCCCAATAAACACAACCTCAATTTCACCAAATACTCTTCGGCAGTATCTCCGCCATCTCGATATTGAAGGCGCTTGGCAGAAATTGGGGTTGTCGCAATCCTTTCCTAAATACCGTCTCTCAGGCGGGTCCCCCGCCAAAACCCAACGGGGCTGCCAAGAACGAGGTACGTATGCTGAGTACGTTTATCCAAGGCACCGTCATGGCCCGGGGCCTTTGGGGTGTGTTTTAGTCTATGCATTGAAATTCTCATGGAAATGATCGGCTGGTCAAATATCGACATTTCCATTCCATGCTTATTGTCCACGCGAAGCTTGGCATGTTCTTCATCTGTGCCCATGTCATGTTTGAAGCGAACGCGACAGCTGGATGGCTCCGCGTCCACGCAATCCAACCCCAAATATACTCACGGGGCTCTCCATCCTTCCATACAGAACTACGGGATATCTCTCATTAAGCTATTGGTATGAGTGATACGCCTACCGAGCTTAGCCTCGTCGTCACAAGCCGACCTCATTCCATTTTCATTTCTGTACTATATTTTCTCGGAATGGGGTTCGGACCTGTACCCCTTAATTTTCCGCGTGGCACATCCTCTCCAGATCGGCTCACAGCATCTTGGCAAACCCATAACGCTCCATGATCGTCGCCGGATTCATCAGCTCCCCGTCAAGGCTGAATCCAATGGTCGGTACTTCGGCTCTAATGCAAGTACCGGGTCCAATCAGCGGGATTATGATCATTTAGTCTACTCCAAACCGGTGTCCTACGGTGCGTTCTGGATCAAAGACGGCCTCCGCTGTGGGTCCCGTATTTAGGTTTGATGTGCGAGGCAATTTGTTGATGAGCAATGTGAGGATTATGATTTGAGGGATTTTTGGGTTTGGATCCGGTGCTTCGTCAGTTGGATGTTTACTCCACCGGGTATTCTTCATTATGTTTCAGCTTGCGGTTGTTGTTAGGGACTGGACTTGGGATGTGGGTTGTTGATGATGCCGAGCGGTGGTCTTGGGATGGAGTATAAAGGTTGCGAGATCACCTTGCGTTGCCGGAGATCACCATCAACTCAATCTTCTTTTTTATCCTTTGAAAGCCATTCTATTTTTATTATATCGCAATGGTTCAACTTATTTCTATTCTGGCCGCAGGCTTTATGGGTCTGGCCAGCGTTGTGTCCGCTCACCCAGGCCATGACCACAATGCTGAAGCTGCTGAGCGCGCTGCTTTTATCAAGAGCTCCTCGCTTCAGTCTCGCAGCCTTGCTCAATGCGCCTCGCAGCTGAAGGCTCGTGGTCTTGAGAACAAGAATGTGGCTCGTCGGCAGGCTGCCTTTAAGAACATTCGTCGCCGTCGGGGCATCAACACCAGTATGCCCTACCCATGTCTCTTTTATTGGAAGCTATAAAGCAAAAAATGCATGCTCTAACATTTGAAAAGATGCCCACTTCAACAAGGCCCGCTCCCTCGCGGACACCTTGAACACCGACCACCACTCCAACCTGACTAGAGTCTCCCAGTCCACCGACCCCAGCATTCTCTTCGGCTCCGAGGCTACTTGCATCCTGGGCCCCGATGTTACCCAGGGACCGTACTGTTTGTATCCTCAACCGCACTTCTACCAACTCTATACTGATAAATACAGATGTCACCGGTGAGCTCATCCGCGAGAACATCGTCGAGTCCCAGAAGGGTGTACCTCTCTACATGGACATCCAGGTGATTGACACCAACACCTGCAACCCCTTGCCCAATATCTACATGGACATTTGGCACTGCAACGCCACCGTAAGCCCACCAATCTTCTTATGGCTTCGCCTTATCAAGCAAGACTAACAAGCAAAAGGGTGTCTACTCCGGCGTCCAAGCCAGCGGTAACGGTAACTCAAACGACGCCACAAACCTCGACGCGACCTTCCTCCGCGGAATCCAACCCTCCAACAAAGAAGGAATCGTCCAGTTTCAATCCATTTTCCCTGGCCACTACACCGGCCGCGCAACGCACATCCACGTGCTCACGCACGCAGCAAACGACACAAATGTCCAAGCCAACCACACCCTCTCTGACCTGTACACCGCGCACTCTTCGCACGTCGGTCAGCTCTTCTTCGATCAGGATCTTATTTCTGCTGTTGAGGAGACTAGCCCGTACTCCACTAACACCCAGGACCTGACCACCAATTCTGAGGATAGTATTCTCTCTGAGGAGGCGGATACTATTGATCCGTTTATGGAATATGTTTACCTTGGTGATGATGTTAGTGATGGTATCTTTGCTTGGATTACTGTTGGCATTGATCCTATTGAGGATTCCGATGTCACCCCTGCCGCTTATTATACTGAGGAGGGCGGTGTTGAGAATGAGAACTCCGGTATGGCTGGTGGCAGCGGTATCGGTGCTCCTCCTGGAGTCTCCAACACTATCAGTGCCACCGGTAGCAAGAGCACGGCTTAACTGGACTTGAATGCTTTTGGAGTGCTTTAAGATGAGCAACGTGGAAATTTTATTTCTCCGGTCGCTGGATACTTGTCTACCTTGTCTCTGTGTAGGTGGTACGATAGATGACATAGCCCCATATCGCTTCGCTTTCCAAAGCAGCATCAAGGCGTTTGGTAAGCCATGGTACCCAATGGACAATCATTTTGATGGGTTTTGGAAATGAAAGGACTAAAACCCGTTTAAAATTTAAGGAAAATTTAAAGGCAAGGAAAATGAACATGCTCCATAGGAACTGATAAGTGCTTGTTGAGATCTACTGCGTAATTCGGCGCGGAGAAGCGCCGATGATGCCAAGAATGGCCTGTATTAAGACAGATTACCTGGGCAGCAATTCTCCCCAATCCGATAAGGCAGGGGAAATCGAATCATCACCTGTCTCCCAACATTTCCTGCCAGGTCAAGAATATCAACCCGAATGCAAACATTAAAGCTCCCGTGTATCCAGTCCTCCACATCGACAACACGACACATATCTGCAGACGTAAGACCAAGATGATGGGCGATGAGTGATTTGATCAGCTCTCGATTCCGGGACAAGTGGGTGAAAAATTGGATCTTCTGATCTCTGTAGCCCAACTCATGGAGAATGTTTGCGTCTTGTTCCTTTGCAGCGGCATATGTAATTTCGCCCCGTAGCAGGCGACGGGGCTTCAACATGGCTGGCAAATTATGGTCCTGGTTCTGAGGAATTGCACGATAAACCTCTCATTATTTCTCAAAAAAAGAGGACCAGAGCCGGAACGACACTGCGAACAAAAAGCGGATTGATATTAGAGTTGAGTTGGAGAAAAGGAGGTAAGCAAATACCATCTCGGGTAAACATTTTTTCCTTTCACCGAATCGCCAAGCATCTAGAGTGAGTTACTACCTCCCAACCCAATTTCGACCCAGCGATATATCAGTCACGGTCACTCTCGAATATATAAACAGGCGCTTACCCCTATTGAGAGATAAGAGGTAAATGGTCATATGTTTTATCTCAAAGCTCCTGAGATGACTAACAGAGGAATGGGGATCTGGGCATAATCATTTTTATTCTAGTCACACGTCAAGTTTAGTTCGAAATCATTTATTTCCCTTTCATCGTAGAATTAAAGGTCCTCCAGTTCTCTTCAAGAGCCGGCTGTCCCAGTATTTCATCCAATCTGAATGCAATACCCCTTGTGCGGTCGCTCTCTCCTTCGGCCGGAAGGCCAGCATTGACCGAAGCATAGCCTCGAACACCCTCTTCGCTTTCTCTGTCACTGGCTCTAGGCCCACCTCGACCCGAGGCTCCTGTGTGCAGTAGTCAATCCTCTGGTCCCAGTCCTGCGCGCACCATCGTGGACCCTAGACATCTCTGGCTTCAAATCCAATTCACCTTCGTTGAACCATGCCAGTCTTCTGGTCCACTTTCCCCACCACCCGGGAGGTAGAATTCCAAGGACTTCGACTTGCTCCGCAGTGACACGATCTGCAGATAGGCAAATAGCGTTAAAAAAAAAGGCCTTTGGCCAAAAATCTCCCAGATGGTACAGGCAAGTGTCCAAATATCCGAGGCAAAGGAGAGCGGCTTATCAGAGAATCTGACCTCAGGTGTCTGGAGGGGAGGAAGGGTCTTCGATGAGAATCTAAGAGTGTTATGGGGATTGAAAGATTCTCCAAAGTCGTTAAGGATAATCTTCTCCTCTCCAAAAGCAATATCATTGCTGCGAACGCCAAACCAACCTGGCATAAATGCACGCGCAGGTATGTATATGCTTCCTATTGGGGCCGGCAACTCAGAATTCGTTCATAAGGGGTAGAATGACTTCTTCTCCCACCTTATATTATGACTGAGCGGGACCCAGGAAATTTTGACTATGAGTGACTCAATGTCTATTCTCGAAGTCCGGGTGGACCTGCCGTAAAGCCAAGCCGTAAGAGATAGTGTCCCCAAAATTATTGGGAAATTGGGGGGCATGGGAGTCCTAGTAGATTTCTGTCCATCTAGGTGTGTACACTAGTGCGGGTAACACCCTAGTACATACAGTCACAATGAAGTAATTTTCCTGAGCCACTATTAATGCTAGTTGATCCCTCCTTTCTTCGCCCTCTTCCTATACACATCTCTCTTCTCTCAAGACAAAGATGGTCGAGCTTTATGACAGCGCCACCCAACATGGCCCCCGGGATATCGAAGAACTACCTCCTTCGGTTAACGTATATCACTACAAGGGTATAGACGACTTTGGCCGGGTCGTCTCACTTGAGCGTAACCGTCTCTATAGCTCTCTCCACGCCGCAGGAAGTAAAATAGCACAGGCCACAGGTGGAAGTTGCCGGCAAGACGATCTGCTTAGGCTGCCACAGAGGGAAGGCACCCAGAGCGATCACATTATCTTCATCATTCAACCTTTGACTTTCGCACACGACTTCCTTGACTCAACAGCAGACCGTCCTTTCCATGACAGGCTATCCTTCAATCCGCAAACAAATATCCTCGTCGTGAAGATGCCTGTCCCGGCGCACGAGCAAGCCGCTGTCTCTTTTAACGATATGCTCAAATTTCTCCTTCAGGAAAGGGGCCTACATACATCGATTTCCTCATGGGGATCCACGACGCTTACTGCCGCGGATGGCACACGCAAGGAGGCAGATGGAGGATGGGGTCCACGAAGACCCCCCCCGGGAGCTCCTAAGAGACCCTCGGTAGTTTTGGAAGTCGCATCGTCAGAGACTCCCGCAAAACTTCGCCGCGATGCCAACTACTGGGTAGATCCAGCAAGAGGGCAGGCCAATATGGCCATCGGAATCAAGGTCAACGCCAATAATCCCCACATCAACATCACGCAGTGGGTGTGGAGCACTATGCTCTCCCGACCCATCCAGACAGCAGAGTTGACCATCGCGAAATCCGATGGTAAAATCCAAATTGATAACAACCAGCCTACGCCACAGCTTGTGATCCCCTTTGATCTTTTATTCCGACGGGCAGCGGTTAACAACGGAGAACGCGACATAGTGTTTGCGTCACAAGAACTCATCGAGTTCGCATCTGGAGTATGGGAAATGCAATTCGAGAATGAGAGAGACTGCATCAATACTTTGAATAGGGGTTTCAAGGGAGTCTGCGAGTGCAATTGAGTCCAAATGGAATAAAATATCTTGTCTATCTCGAAGTGTATATCCACATGCGATCGTCAAACGTACGCGTCAATGTCGTCTCAAAGTGAAGATGTCCCGTCTATCTGGCGGGACAATGTATACGCTTAAAAGTAGCCGGGGAAGAGCCACTCCAGCTTCTTCTTAGCCTCGGGGCTCCACTCCGTTTGAGGAGTGCTGACACCGAACTTAACACCGCCAGCCAGGTGCTTAGCCTGCACAAGATCGGCGTGTTCATCCGCCGCCAGGGCATCGAGGACAGCAGTGACGAAACGACGAGCGTTGTCGGCATTGGCCTTCATGTTGCCCATGACCATCTCGACTGTGACATCCTCGGAGCTGTGCCAGCAGTCGTAGTCAGTGGACATGCAGATCATCTGGTAGGCGATCTCGGCCTCGCGGGCCAGCTTGGCTTCAGGCAGGACCGACATGTTGATCACGCTGCCGCCCCAGGCACGGTACATGTTGCTCTCGGCGCGTGTAGAGAATTGAGGGCCCTCTATTTCACGGTCAGTTTTATCACGGAAACCAGACATTCACTAATGATCGTCGGCACATACCCATGCAGACAATAGTACCCCGGTCGTGCAGGATAACACCATCGCCCTCCAGGCTGTGTCCACACTCGCGGACAACCTTGGCGATACCCTCATCGAAGGGGTCACCGAAGGGAACGTGAGCGACCACCCCGCCCTCGAAGTAGGTCCACGGCCGCACACCCTTGGTGCGGTCGATGATCTGGTCGGGGATGACAAAGTCACGGGGCTTAATTTCCTCCTGGAGACTGCCAACCGCGGAGAAGGCGATGATGCTGCGGACACCGATGGAGCGCAGAGCAGCGATGTTGGCACGGGCGGGGACCTCGTGAGGGGCGATCTGGTGGTGAGGGCCGTGGCGGCTCAGGAATGCGACAGCAACCGTTTTATTATTGTGCTTGCACTGGTGGTGCAGGATGGTAATGGGGGAGGAGGGTTCACCCCAGGGAGTCGAGATCGACAGGGAGGCAACCTGAGTAAAGCCAGGCAGCTCACGGAGTCCAGTGCCGCCGATGACAGCGATGGGGACAGAGCCTATGCGATATGCGATTGTCAGCACGATAGTGGGGGAGAGGTTGGCGGCGGGGTCAAGGGGCTTGGGATATACGCACCCTCGTAGGTGTTGGGAAGAACAGCCATTCTCCTAGCCAATTGCTTTGAAGACTCGATCCGACGAAAGGGTTTGGAAATTGAAGAGAGTTGACGAAGCCAGCGCATCTCTTGCCATCAAATTTCGGACGAGGCCCCGCTCCGATTGGGTCGCCGCCCCACGTGTGAGTTCCTCCGCCTGCCGCTTCTGGCTCAAATCTATACACCTTGTTCCCACCGAGGAGTTTGAAGGTATAGCCGCGTTGAAATTGGGTTCAAGTTTCCGGTCTGGAGGAGACCTCGTCACTGCAAATTCTGCTTATCTCCATTGCTAATCTTTCGTCCGGCAGATAAGCTATGCGGACAGAATCATATCCTACAAGGTAGCTCCAGGGACGGCATCTAGTAGGAAGGCAAGATAGTCGATATTGCCCTGCCGAAGTAAAGGGTGAAGAATCCGAATCGTCGAGATTTACCAGGTCACTCAAAGTCTTCGGTCATGTAAATCAAGACGATCTGTCGAAACAAGTTGAGGTATCTCATATGGGCCGGCCCGCTCCGGCAGGGTCTCCCGAGACGGGGCATCATCACCCTCACAAGCCTCCTGGTGTACAGATATTTGAAACCGAAGCAAGGGATGGTCATCTAGCACGAGCTTTTAGCATATATTCGCATCGGGCTCTGATCTACCAACGAGCTTAGGCGAGTGGGTATCCTCGAAAATTATGTTTCCAAATAGGTAACAGATCAACACCGGAAGGCTCGAGGGGCATCAGCATCGGTCGTATGGATACTGAGATACACCGCTTCCTTGGCAATTGCATTGATTGGTCGTATTTCTGGTTCCTCGAGGAGACAAGGACTTGGCTAATATCCCCAGATGGACGGAAAAATGCCTGGGACGAACGCGTGGTGCATCTATGCTGCAAGTTGTGCAGCTAGCACTCACTAGTACCATGCAGGGTGACGCGATTTAGATTCGATCTTCAGCTCAGCCCGCAACAAAACAAAGCCTGAAATATTTAAATACCCACTTGCGCAACATCCCTTATTTTTTCGCTATGATTTATTAATCCTACCACAATGTTTATTGCCTCGGCTCTTGTGGTGCTCAGCACCCTGACCGCGCCTCTTACTGCCCTTCCCGCGGCAAAGCCGGCTCGTGCCGATGTATAAGAATCCCCACTGAAGCCCGCACACTCACCTCGAGGGAGGATGCTGACAATATTGGGAATAAACAGTACAAAATCCCCGAGCACTGCTACCCCGACCCCTGCGCCGGCATCACTTCTACAAACGAAACCTACGTCTGCGGCGACTATCGCCTCGGACCCGTCAAAACACCCAGAAAATTCCCCTTGAACAACGAGCTTCGCACCTACGAACGTTTCGGCACGCTATGCCCAGCTGAATTCCTCAAAAAATGGGCCGGATCCACCGAATCCAGCGATTCGTACGAATACCCACCAAGCAATGGCTTTGTTGTCACCAATGCTGGTGCCCCGATTTTGGGCAACACCACGCTCCCTGTCGGTCAGAAACTCGACCGCTTCGGCTCTGAGTACGGGTCATTCCTGGCACCGCTGGGCGCACCGTATATTGAGCGGTCGCTTCCGCCCAGCAACCTCAACACCTTTGATGGCGACTACCCGTTCAATTATCATGTGTACCAGGTCACCAAGAGCTTCGAGGTTGGCTTGGGACCTATCGCGCCATGGTTTGAGCAGCCGGGTATGGGAACGCAATTTTTGGCTTATGAGCCTGTCAAGGACCTGTTGGCTGGTGGATTCCTGCGTCCATTGTCGCCGGAGGATTACGATGAGAAGCCGGAGTATTCCGATAATTATACGCCGGGCCCGACACCGCGCTCGACTTAGGCGGGCAGTTACAGAGTCAGGCGCTGCGCGCCGGGAATACATTGATCCAAAAATTCAGATTCTCAGGTGCTATCAGCACAAATTTACTCGCCACTTGCTACTTAAGTGTTCGATATCCACATGTATGGGTTTTGCCTCCGGTTGGTCTTACGGCCCGAGAGTCAGGATAGACACTGCATATATGTATCCACCCCCAAGGAAATTAATATTCTTAGCATTTTTAATAGGTTGCTTAAAAACGTTAAAAAGGTCCAAGGATACTCATTCTCGCGAATAAAGTGTTAGGTACCTCGACTCCTGTTTAGGGTTACATAGAATTTCGGTCCCTCTGGTGATTTGAATTGTCCTAAATTCGAAAAAAAAAAAATAAAAAAAAACTTGGGTCTGCTATTTTATCAGATATCAACCACCAGGGCTGTTCCTGCACTAATTGCCAGGTGCTTGGTTACCTTTGCTGGGGATATGATACTGGCAGGGCGGTGAGTCCGATCATTGGTTCCGGAATGCTAGCCCCGATCTTCTCTCTGCCGAACCACATCCTTGGACCCATGCAAAGCTAAATTCAGCGTGCGGGCAGAGCATGTAAGATCCGTTTTACATTGCAAGATGTCCCTGTCTGCCCGTCGTCCGATATCTGGTGTAATCAACTCTCTCGTGGAATTGGGTCGCAACGCTCTGAATCTGGATCCCTTTGTCTTTGTCAACTCTGGACTCATTGCGATCGGTCTTATTACTTCGCTCCGCTCTGCCGGGAATGTATTATACAGTTATGCCGAAAAGATATGCTTGTCAACAGTACATGTGAGGGCGGAGGATCCTCTCTACGATGATATTGTCCGCTGGATGAACGACCATGCTTTTCGGCGTCGCAACTTTCTCTCCGTCCTAGCACAAACTACCAACAATTCCGACAATGACAAGGCTCTAATACGATCCCCACTGGCGCAACTGGATTCCGACAGGCTGGTCAGCTACCGCGAGGTAGAGGATAACTCCTTTATTGAGCTAAAGCCTTTCCATGGATCCCGTCTCTTTCGCTTCAAGCGAACATGGATGCTTTTCAGCCATACAGCGAGCAGCCCTGAAAGCATGGGTCATCCTCCCCTAGTGGATACCAATCCCCCGTTGAAGTTACAGTGCCTCAGTCTTTCACTTTCTCCGATCAAGAAGTTCCTTGACGAGGTCCGTGCCTACGGTCGTAAAGTCTCAGTGTCTAACATCACAGTCTTTCGCACTAGGCCAAATTCCCAGGACCTCGTCCGTTGGAGCCCCGTCGTTTCGCGGCCATCCAGAGACATCTCCACTGTCATCCTTCACAAGAACAAGAAACAAACTATCCTGCGGGACATCAATGAGTACCTTCATCCGCATACAAGGCAATGGTATGCCAACCACGGTATTCCCTATCGGCGTGGATATCTGTTTTCCGGGCCCCCGGGAACGGGTAAAACGAGCCTCGCTTCCGCGATTGCAGGGGTCTTCGGTCTGGATATATACGTCCTGAGCTTACTAGATCCAACCATGACCGAATCACAATTCATCCGACTGTTCTCCGAGGTGCCCACTCGGTGCGTGGTGCTATTGGAAGATGTCGATGCCGCGGGGCTGAACAGAGGCGACCAGGAGCCTAGCCAAGATCGTACCCTGTCAAGATCAGCGAACGCGGCGTCAGCAAGCACATCTGTCTCTCTATCTGGCTTACTCAATGCAATTGACGGCGTTTCATCCCACGAGGGCCGCATCTTAATTATGACAACCAATGTGCCGCAGCAGTTGGACCGCGCGCTGATTCGACCCGGCCGTGTGGACATACATATTCGATTCGAGCTCCCGTCTCAAGAAGAGCTGCGGGATCTCTTCTTGAGCATATATAGCGACGTGTATCAGAACGCCGAATTCTCTATAGGGGAACGAAAACGGGAGATGGGAAGGCTGAATGACCTGGCAGTGCAATTTGCGGGGTCTCTGCCGGAGAGGCGGTTCAGTCTTGCGGAAGTACAAGGTTTTCTTCTGCGCTATAAACGGCAGCCGGAAGAGGCGTGTGATAATGTTAGAGACTGGGTTGAGGAGATGGAATATGGAGAACTGAGGCTGTAAATGTAGTCTAGGAAATTAGAGCAGGCGTTCAATTGGTTGAAAATAATATAAGGAATTTCATGGTGACAAAAATACATCCAGAACCACCCTTCCATCTACGCCGGCTTCCATTCATAGTGATGAGGTCCCTTCTTAACCGGACCAGGATCTTCACCTGGAACACCGGGCTTATTGTAAGAATGCGAACCGAAGTAGTCCATCTGAGCCTCCATAAACTTGGTCGGCAGAACCATGCCGCCCTCGTACTTGAGATACTCGAGCGTTGCTGCAATGGCCGTCATGTACTGATCAGTCTTGGTGCCCTCGATCACAATTTCCTTCAGGGGCTCGTAGTTGTCGTGCAGCTCTTTGGAAACGGCGTCCACAAATTTCATGTTCATTACCGGCTTTTCTGCCAAGGCCGACTGTAACAGATCCGCAATATACTCGGACTCGATGATGCAGCCTGCACGCCAAATCTGGAGGCAATCGGCCATGTTGATCTCCCAGCCTTCGTCTTCAGAGGCGCGGGCAATCAGCTCCAGGCCCTGACAAAACGACGAAAGAAAAGAGGCGAAGACGGCGCGTCGAAGCTTTTCAATGTGGTTCTTTTGATTCGCGGATGGGATTCCGATGGGCTTCGGCGTAGGCATTTTCAGTTTCTTCGCGACCTCTTGACGCTGGCCACGGTTGCCGCTTGCAATGCGCATAAAATGAGCAGCTGCCAATGTCGGGCATGAAATGTGCCGCTCGGCTGACTCCATCAAAGACCACAAGGGTGTGCCTTCCGTGTTATCGTCATCTTGAACAACTTTGTCGAGCACGTCGTCGAGCACATAGCCGTTGTTCTTGCTAGCGCCTTCACCCTTTTCGTCACCCTCTGGCGTCTTCTTCTTCTTCAGGATATCGGCTCCGATCGAGATGAGAAAGTTTTTGCGCAGCTCGCCTGACTCGTTCCATTGCGCGAAGACGTCTCCGATTTGGCTATAGTCCATTCCCATGCCATAGTGCATGTAGGACCACGCTTCAGCAAGAGAAGAGAGCATGCCGCCCTCGATACCGTTGTGGACCATTTTGACGAAATGTCCCGAGCCGCCTGGGCCGATTCGGGTCACGCATGGTGTACCGTCCTTGGGGGCTTTAGCCGCATACTGCTCAAGGAAAGGCATGACGAGAGCGATAGCTTTGGCATCTCCACCGGGTGACAGACTAGGTCCGTGGCGTGCCGACTGATAGCCACCAGAAACACCCATGCCGATCCAATCGACACCCATAGCCTTGCATTCTTTCTGGCGTCGCTCGGTTCTGCGGTAGTTTTCATTTCCGCCGTCCAGAATGATATCTCCTCTCTCCAAATCACCCTTCAACATTCCCAAGACTGAGTCTGCAGGAGGACCGTGTGTAACAGAGAACATAAACAGTTTCCGGTTGTTGTCGTTTTTGCCCTCGAGACTTTTGGTGAACTTCTTCAGATCGGTGAACCCCTCGACTTTACCCTTGGACGTTGTGGCCTTTTTCGACATATTCATCACTTTTTCCACATTCGCCTTTTCCACGTCCCAGACTGAGACGTCAAGGCCGATTTCGGCAAATGCAAAGACCATCATCGAGCCCATGCTTCCGGCTCCAACGACACCGATGTGCTTAAACGGTTGAGATTCTTTTGCCGAAGACATGATGTTCGACTGCCCCTGGCCCACGAAAGAATGGTAGTCTAGTAGTAGAAAAGAATAAAGGCAGAAATAAAAACAGGATCATGATGTTCTTCAATGGGCGAGTGGCAATCGGATTAGGAACCCGCGATATTGTCAACATTCGGTCAGCGGCAGCCTCGCCACCTCCAGGTAGAGGTAACCCCCGATTGGGATTTAGCCTGGATTTATGAACACGAAAATGGCAATTGCCCTGAGAAATCCTGAATTTTCCAAAAGTGTAAAAATGATATAGGGCTGACGGAAGCAGCCCTCAACGGCCGAAGTCAACATTGCGTCACAATGAACTAAATCATCCTAACGGAATAGCAACTTACATTTCCCAAGGTCTACAGCTCACGCAACTTTTTTCCAACGCTCCCTGCTTGTCGAGCGATCCATCTCAGGTACCCGACTAATATCAGAACGAACTTGATTCCCGGTTGAAACACTCAAAATGACACCGATAACACGCGCCTCGGTCCAAGCAATCCCCTTGTCCTACGCATCCTGCTCAATCGGCTGCGGGCCCAGCGACACGCTCCCCCGTAAACTCGAAGCAATTAGCAAAGCCGGCTTCATCTCAATCGAGCTTTCATTCCCCGATATTCTCGAATACGGAGCGCACCTACAAGGCGAACCAATTTCAACGAATAACTTTTCCGAACTTGTCATGATCGCGAAAGAGATCCGGAAGCTTTGCGATGCTAATTCTTTGAGTATCATGATGTTGCAGCCTTTCGCGAACTTTGAAGGTTGGCCGCGGGGTTCATCGGAACGAGAGGATGCGTTTGCGAGGGCGAGGGGGTGGATTGAGATTATGAAGGCCATTGGGACGGATTTGTTGCAGGTACATATCTATTTGGATCACGGTGTGGATTGTCAAGCTAATGGATTTGCAGGTCGGAGCTACAGATACACCAGCGGACAAGATCTCCATCTCCCGCGAGGCCGTCGTCTCTGATCTCCGCGAACTAGCGGATATGCTAGCAAAGAATAACTTCCGAATGGCCTACGAGAACTGGTGCTGGTCAACCCACGCACCAGGCTGGAAAGAAGTGTGGGAAATCGTCCAGGCTATCGACCGACCGAACGTCGGGTTGTGTCTGGACACATTTCAGACAGCCGGTAGTGAATGGGCGGATCCAACGACCGAATCCGGTCTGATCGAATCGGTACCAAAAGATGTCCTGCAGAAGAACTTCGCCGCTAGCATGGACGAGCTCGCTCGCAGCATTCCACCCGACAAGATCTATCTGCTGCAGATCTCGGATGCGTACAAGGTTTCCCCGTTGGAAAATGAAACTATTGCAGGACTAAGACCGCGTGGTCGCTGGAGTCATGATTACAGGCCTATGCCGTATGCAGGCGGTTATTTGCCGATCGAGGATGTGGCGAAGGCGGTGTTGAAGACTGGGTTCCGGGGGTGGTTCTCTATGGAGATTTTCGATGCCGGGCCGGAGGGGAAGGGAAAGAAGTATGAGATGAATGCTTATGCGAAGGAGGCGATGGACAGTATGCAGAAGCTATTGAAAAACTGTACAGATGAGTGATGGTAATGGGTTTTATGTTTGAATATTTCAATTTCCGAGACAAATAGATATACATGGACTTTTTGTCCTTTATCCAACAAATAAAACGAGGCAATATATGCCTCATGAGAGAGAACGCCGAGGGTGAAATGCAATAGACGCCATGATGTCGTAAGGCATGCAGTATTAACGAGATGAACAGATCGGGTTTACGGCTCACAATCCCTAGTTCGCGTTGCTGGGGTAGGCAACGGTGTAGGTAGGGACAAACTCCTCCTTGATCGAGCGCAAGCTCACGAAGCGCGACAGGAGGTTGGCGCTGCCGGCCTTGTCGTTGGTACCACTGGCGCGGGCACCGCCGAAGGGCTGCTGGCCGACAACGGCACCAGTGCTCTTGCAGTTGATATAGAAGTTACCGGCGGCATTACGGAGAGCCTCGTCGGCCACCTGGACGGCTTCGCGGTCCTGAGCGAACACGGATCCGGTCAAGCCGTAGGTGCCGGTGCTGTCGATCTTCTCACAGATCTTGACAAAGTCGGCCTCGGTCGCGTCGTTGTACGGGTGGATCACGATGATGGGGCCGAAGAGCTCACGAGACAGAAGAGGGTGGTCAGGGTTCGAGGTGCGGTAGACGGTGGGCTGGATGTACCATCCCTTGGAAGAGTCGTAAGAGCCACCGGCAAGCAGCTCAAGCTCGGGGTCGTTCTTGGCCTCGTCGATAACACCAGCCAGCTTGTTGAAGGAGCCCTCGTGGATGACGGGGCCGCAGAAGTTGGAGAATTCAGAGGGCTCGCCAACCTTGAGCTTCTCAACCTCGGCGGCAACTCCCTGGACAAATTCATCGGCGATGGAAGAAGCAACATATGCGCGAGAGGTAGCACTGCACTTCTGGCCCTGGAACTCGAAAGCGCCACGGACGGTCTGAACCACGGCGTTGCGGACATCCGCCGACTTGTGGACCAGGTGGAAGTTCTTGCCGCCAGTCTCACCCACGATGCGGGGGTAGCTGCGGTACTTGCCATCCGCGACACCCTGAGAAATCTTGCCATAGAGGCTACGGAAGACGTCGGTGCTACCGGTGAAGTGCAGAGCAGCGAACTCCTTGTGAGCGAGGATAGTGCTAGTAACCTCCTCGGCCTCACCGGGCACAAACTGGATAACATCCTTAGGCAGGCCAGCCTCGAGGAGGATCTGGTGCACAAGCCAGTTGGAAGCAATGGCAGAGGGCGATGGCTTCCACACGACGACGTTACCCATCAAAGCGGGCGCACCAGCCAGGTTACCACCGATCGCGGTGAAGTTGAAGGGACTGATGGCATAGACGAAACCCTCAAGAGGGCGGTACTCCAGGCGGCTAATACACTGTTAACAATCCAATCGCTCATATAGAATTTTTACGACTGCACTTACTTCCAGACACCGGCAGCGTGGTGAACAGGCTGCTGAGAGTACAGCTCCTCGGCATACTTAACACCGAAGCGGAAGAAGTCGCACAGCTCGGCGGCAGAGTCAATCTCCGCCTGCCAGGCGTTCTTGCCCTGACCGTGCATGGTCAAAGCCATAATGTCATAACGGTACTTGGTCGCGATCAGGTCCGCGGCCTTGAGGAAAATACTGGCACGCTCGGCGAAAGGAGTAGCGGCCCAAGACTTGCGCGCTGCCAGAGCAGAGGCAATGGCGGACTCAACGTCAGCCTTGGACGCGTTGGAGTAGGTAGCAACGGCGGCGTGGGAGGCCGGGTTGCTCTGGGTGAAGGTCTGGGAGCTCTTGATCTCCTTGCCTGCCACGACCAAAGGCACGTTCAACGGAGCCTGCTGCTTGTACTTGGCCAACGCCTCCTCCAGACCTTTGCGGCCCGCGGTACCGGGTGCGTAGTGCTGGTTAGGTTCGTTGTTGATCTGAGGTACTTTGAAGTTGGCGTAGGTGCCCATTGCACGCGAGGTCGAGCTCGGAATGCGGCATGCGAGCCGCGACAGCGGCTGCGCTCTGGTGCGCAGGAAGGACGACTGCATTCTGAAGATTGTGGAACGAAAAGGGTATCGATGGGCTCCTGTCGCTTTCCAGAGGTCGAGGTGAGTTGCAGAAGAAAACAAATTTTAAAGTCGACGCGGGGTACCTGGATATGATGAAATGACCGGCTACCACCGGCGGTGACCCGAAGCTCATCGTACAAAGCTGAACAAGGTACACTGTACAAGATGCAAGAGCCGGTGACGAATGAGAGAGGGCCGGCAAGAGTCCCGGGTGGGTCAACCGGGCCGGAGTCTTCGCCTGTCGGTACATTGGTTGGAGGATCCATCGCAAACCGGTGGATCGCTGGTTGTACCCTGTACTCTATCTACTTCTCCCTTCAGGTAATGGCTAATCAAAAGTAGGGGTATCCCGGATGAAAAATGCCCCGCAATCATCAAGATAGCAGAAGTGCCAGAGATACGAAGAGCGAAGATAACAAGGGGTAACGTGTGGAGCCATAATATTTTCAATCTATTTGCTAGCCACTACGACACTTGGCAGCTTGTGAAGTCTTTTAATCCACCATTGCATACTATACCCTGAATGGAAGTAGCAGATTCCAGCAAAAAACAATAAAAAATCCAATCTATCTCTATTAAGACAATTTATGCAACCCACCACCAGACGCGCTCCAGCCAGTTGCGAGGGAGTCTCTCTACCTCATTTTCACTCATTCGGTCAATCTCCTCTTTACCAGAGATGACATCGATGTCTGCCACCGGAACCATCCAAGGAGTCCGGTACCAGGTTTTGTGACCAAAGTAAAGCGCAAAGAAAATGGCAAATACAATGTAAGACACTAGGAAGCCCGAGGCTGTGAAGGAGCCCGGGAAGAAAACAGCGTAGCCGTTGGTAATAGCTAGCAGTGAAACAACCATCAGGGCATAGTAGGTACCCCACGGCTGGAAAGGAGTCTTGAAAGGTCGTGATTCGAGAAGTCCGTTGAAAGCCAGAGCCTTGCGGAAACGCAAATATGCAATACTTACGAGAACCCACGATATAAAACCTCCGACCGTTGTGATGTTGGTGAACCAGTAGAAGACGTTGGCACCCGAGCTCGACAGATTCAAGAATGCCAACAGGCCAATTGACCAGGTGACCAGCACCGCCGGATAGGGTACACCTTTCTTGGTGCAACGAGTGAAGACTTTGGGGGCGTGGCCTGCACAGGCAAGAGAATGCAAGGTTCGTGAACCAGCGTAAACCCAGGAGTTTCCAGAAGACCAGGCCGAAGTGAGAATGGCAGCGTTGATAACGTGGTTCAGACCCTTGATGCCGGCGTTCTGGATGCCAATGACAAACGGACTGGCGCCAGCACCGGACCCTCCACTGGCAACACCCGATAGAAGGTTCTTGTCATTGTAAGCGACAGTGACACCAATGACCAAGCTTCCAAGAACATAGAATGCAAAAAGACGGTAGATGAATCGGTTGGTGGCCTTGGGGATGTTCCGACGAGGGGAAACAGCCTCTCCGGCAGCGGTGGTGATCAGTTCAGGAGAGAAAATGAAGGAGAATCCAGATTTGATCAAAGCAGTCCAGAATGCAAGGAAACGACCGGTGTTGACATTTGACACTAGGTACGGTTCGACGAAGGCCCCGGGAGTGTCCCAGTAGCGGAACCCGAGTCGATCGCGGTTTGGGCCTCCGCCAAAGAAGAGGACCACGCCGAGGATAATGAGGCCGATGATGGCGATGATTTTCAATGATGCAAACCAAAATTCGGCTTCACCGTACCAGGATACAGCGACGATATTCAGGAAAAGGATGACTGTATGAGAGGCCGGTTTTAGCTCATGTGTTCTCTGCCAAATGCCGACGCCGAGTCTGTCTCACCGAGAAGGACAATCGCAATCCATACGCCAACACTAACTGAAGATGGCCAATACTGAATTACAAGTCCAGCGGCTGTGACTTCAGACGCCGTTAACATCGAGTATGAATACCAGTAATTATATCCTGGACTTTGTTAGCACCAAATATCTTGATTCGGGCATGCAGAGGTGCCAAACGTACCAACAGCGAATCCCAAACTTGGCTCGGTGAATCTGCCAATGAAATATGGCACTGACACGCCACCCACCGGGAGATAAGTTGTCATTTCGCCTAGCATGTTCATGATGAAGTAAACCACAGTCGACATGACGACGTATCCCATGAGTAAGGGAGCTTTCGAAGCAAGTCAGCAGCTTCCATATATTACCCTCATGAACAGAGAGTGCTTACTTGGACCGACCATGGACAATGTCTGTCCACTTCCCACAAACAGACCGGTGCCAATACAACCACCGAGTGCCAGGAATTGAATATGCCGTGAGCTCAAGCCACGCCGTGTTTCTGAGCCCGGTACGTCCACTTCACCCGGTATCGCTTTGGCGTCATCATAGCATGGCTCGACCACGCCGGCCTCGAGGCCCTTGGGTGATTTTTCCATGATAAAGATGATTCGAAAAATCCAGAGAGGTTGACAAGTAGTGGTAGCTCCGGACACCAGAGGATAAGAAAACAATAGGGGTAATGAGCTGAGATACTAGCTCGAGCAGAAAAGAGGTTCAATGCCTAGACGGGAGCAAATCAGGTCTTTTGACACCCCTATGAATGTGCGAAAGGGGGAATATATACAACAATGGACCTGGCCATCCCAGGAGAAAAGACTCGAGTTCCAGTTCCACTTACAGACAAGTCAAAATATCGCATCGCAGAGTCAATTTCTACTCAACGTTCGATTCCATTGGTCGGTCGCCATTATCGGCCGCTTTTTGCTTTTGTTCGAAAGTATATAAGGACCTAAAAGAGCGCCCATTGTGGAGACACCGGTGGACATTTCGGGGCTGGGCGGCTCTTATCAGCCACTGTCTGACGCAGTATCTCGGATTGGGAGTATGTTCTATCGGCTTTTGATAGAGTTTTCTATGCGTGATGCCAATGTCAACTGGAATTATTCCTGCGGTAACCGCCTTAGCTATATGCCGCTTAGGCTCTTGAGCCTCTTTCTAGCCGTGATCGCCGATGCTTAATTCTGAAGTCGAGTTCTGATTGGACAGGCTATTGCGAACATCTTAAAACCCGCAAATGTACAGCGTCTCGTGAGGATTCGCGTAGATCTGGGGAACCGGGGCCCCATAACTTGTTAGTTAGCCAAACGACAATTATCATTGAATAATGGAAACTCGCGCCAGGAACCCATCACCGGCTGGTAGACCGACCGCGTGACCACGTGACCGCAGCCCCGAGATCGAAGAAAGCACCGGCCCGGTGAATTGCTTATCGTTGGCCCGTGCAGTCCCAGTCCGCTATCAAACCGGGCCGTGGTTATCGGTCCCCATCATCGTGTTTTTTTTTTTTGACTGCTCGATTGTATGTTTCGCCCAATAAAGCTGAGATTTGCAGGTCTGCTGATGTGCTATGCAGTCACAACTAGGTGATGCCTGTTCCTACATCACGAATAAAATACCGGCTCTGATCACTGGCGAGTGCCGGTCGGGTTGTGGGTTGTGGAGTATATAGTTCCTTGTCCGGGATAGCCTGCACTCAGATTGAATCTATGAATAATACCGGCCTTCGAAACAGTGGCCGGTTCCGTAGGACTCCATTCGCACCGAAAATTATGCGTGCTTTTGCCGGTTGGCCGTTTATTGGAGTCGCCTTCACCGTACCGGTGTGTCACGCGCTTGCCACCGGCCCTTGTCTCTTGCGGACTGTACATAATGCCCTCTCAATAGTCTAAAAGCTGCCTTGCCTCAACCTCGGGTCTTCGAATCTTCCTACCAACCAGAAGTCTTTCTGATCCCTTCCAAACGGCCTTTGCCTTCAATATTATTTTCTATCCCCCGGTTTCTTATCGACGCCTCATCTTGAATATTCTCGATAAGCACCACAATACTCACATCAATGAAGGCTGCACGCTCAGTACGGGTGCCCCGCGCCCAGAGCACCAACCATGCTGGCAGGCGACTCGTGAGCCGTACTGGAACCTCCAACTCGTCTGTTGCTGCCACCAGCGTCTTCCAACCGCTGTCGCCATCTCACACGGCGCCCATGCCACGGAAGGCGCTGACAGCGCCTCTCTCAAAGCTGCCGCTTTCAACCGTTTTGCGCTCTTTGATGATCCTTTCTGTCTCTTCCTCTTCTCTCCTTCTTAAGCCTTGCATTTATACTCTTTCTCTCTTGGCTCACCCTCGCTCGGCTTTGACGGATGTCTCCAAGAACCCGCTGCTAAATTTCCTTGTGAAGCACACCATTTACAAGCAGTTCAATGCGGGTGAGAACAAGACTGAAGTCCAGCAATCTATCCACAACATTAAGGGTTTGGGTTGCCGTGGTGTTCTGTTGGGCTATGCCCGTGAGGTCCTGGTTGGAGAGAACCAGGAGGCCGAGCTCGATGCCAAGGCAGCTCAGGCTGAGGTCCAGATGTGGCTCGATGGTACCATGAAGACCGTTGATATGGCACAGGAGGGAGACTTTGTGGCTCTCAAGTAAGTTCACCATTGGTCCTTTTTCTACAATAGGGTCCTAACAGAGTCTTCTAGATTCACTGGTATGGGAACCGACGCCCTTCGCCACCTTCAGAAAGAGGCCATGCCCTCCAAATTTATGGACTCGTCAATCCAGAAAGTGTGCGACTTGGCCATCTCCCGTGGTGTCCGTCTGCTGGTCGATGCCGAGGAACAGGCCGTGCAGCCCGGTATCGAGTCTTGGATTATGAAGTACCAGAAATACTGCAATTCCCAGACTCCCGGCCGCGCCATCTTCTACGGCACATACCAAGCCTATCTCCGGTCCACACCCGTCACGCTGAACCGTCATCTCGAGATGGCACGCCGCGACGGATACACTCTTGGCGTGAAGCTCGTGCGTGGCGCATACATGAAGACCGAGCCCCGCCAGTTGATCTGGGCTGAGAAGGAGGACACTGACAAGTGCTACGATGAGGTCGTTGAGGCCCTTCTGACGCGCAAGTACAACTCCATGCTGCAGCCTCCCAACAAGGACGCCACCGAGTTGCCTCCCGTCAATGTGATCATCGCTACCCACAACCGCGAGTCGGTGCGCAAGGCCCACGCCATTCGCGTGCAGCAGTACCTCAAGGGTGAGGACTACGGTGTGGATCTCAGCTATGCCCAGCTCCAGGGTATGGCCGATGAGGTTAGCTGCGAGTTGCTTCAAGGATTCGAGAGCGCCGAGTCTAGCGTTGGCGCTACACCCATGGTTGCCCCCAACGTCTTCAAGCTTTTGACTTGGGGCTCTGTCCAGGAGTGCATGGGCTTCCTCCTCCGCCGCGCCGTCGAGAACACCGAGGCTGTTGGACGGACTAAGGACTCTCAGATTGCCATGATCGGCGAGTTGAAGCGGCGTTGCCTTGCGGTCTTTGGCCGCAACTAGATATCTTCCGCGTTGATTGAAGCTTTCGAAATTATCATTTGGAAGGCTCAAGTGATACCACATTCTGTTTCTTGCGCAAGAGCCCAGTTGGCTCGCTTTGGGGTTTCTTGCTTTCCTTCGCGCAAACTTTGGGTGCATCCATAGAGGGCGTTTAACGTATTATGATTTACGGTAGCTGCAAATAATGATACAATTCAAGATAGATTATTTCCTGACTGTAACCTGTAGAAGTCAAGTATCCGGAACGACTTGCCCCCTGCGGAGTTATCTACGGATCCGTTTGTACTTGGCAAGAGAAGGCCCGCTAGTGCTGGGGTCGAGGGATCCGCCGACCATCGGGGCTGCCCCTCGCCAAGTTGCGGGTGTCAGTTGGCCCCGTCGACCCCAACTTTCGAGGTTCTCGATCGATACACTCACCAGCTGTCTTCTACCAGTTCTTTTCTGTTAGTGGTCATTCCATTTATAGTCAAAAATACCTACCCGGGTCAATCCACTGCTACTGCTATTGTACCAAACCCAAAATGCATATCCTCTCCGAGCCCGACGTGGCTCAGATCTTCCGGAGCTTGACCCAGGAGCAATGCCACGAGTTCATCGACGTCCTGGGAACGTCATTGGTGGCCATATCTGCTGAATCGAAGCCCAATGTCCCGGAATCAGATAAGCTGATCCATCAGCCCCTACGCACCGTGTTTGCTACCAAGGCCAACAACTCGTGCATCTTCATGCCGGTGTCTGACACCGTCAGCACCGCTGTCAAGGTTGTCACTGTCGCCAGCGGTGGTATCCAGGGTGTCATCAATGTCTTCTCACCAGACGGCCGTTTACAAGGTCTTCTCGCAGCCGCAGAAGTGACGGCGTTCCGAACGGCACTCGCCTCTATGACGCTATTCGTCCGCTGCACCGCTCTCTGTAAGGAGAATATCCTTGTGCTTGGATCCGGTCGTCAAGCAGAATGGCACGCCCGACTTGCTTTGATTCTGTATCCGGATCAAATCCGCCAAGTTACATTCGTGAACCGAGGCCGTCAAAGGCTTGACGAGCTGGAACGGGATGTGCTCGGTGATC
Source organism: Penicillium sp. S103-07 (assembly GCA_037042055.1). Lineage (NCBI taxonomy): Eukaryota > Fungi > Ascomycota > Eurotiomycetes > Eurotiales > Aspergillaceae > Penicillium > Penicillium sp. S103-07. The sequence goes on from JAXQJQ010000002.1 coordinate 999,563, forward strand.
TGCGACAACGGTATCCAAATATCAACTTTGCAACATTTGCAAAGGAAGGCACGGCCGATTATGAAGCAAAACTGCTCAGAGAACTACGGGCTTGCGACGTGATCTTCAGCTGCACCCCGTCGATTGAACCAAACTTCTCATTCTCGGCACTAGAATCTGCGCCCAAACAACGTTTCATCTCCCTTATTGGCTCATATAAGCCACACATGCATGAGATTGACACGGAAACTCTGCTTTCTGGCGGTGGCAAAATCTATGTTGATTCGAAGACGGCGTGCATGGAAGAGTCGGGTGAACTGAATACGGCGAAGGTTACTGAGAACCAGTTAATTGAGATGGGTGATGTGTTGGGAGATCTCGGCCCATCCCAGCCACTTGATATTCCGGAAGGATGCAATGTTATTTACAAGTGTGTTGGAATGGGTCTTATGGATCTTGTTGTGGGGAAGAAGGTGCTTGATGTTGGGAGTGAACAGGGACTCGGTACTCATGTGGATGGATTCTAAGATTGAAAAGGATATATGGGTCAGTTACTGGCCCAGTTGAGACACCGATTCTGGATATGCAAGATACACGCTAGTTGGATTTCTACACGTGGGACGCGATGCTAACGCGATCCCTGTTCGCGGTTGCACTCCTGCTGAACGGGAACACAGTCAAAGCACTTCCACACAATCATGTAGACCGACGATGCTGCACATTAGTTTCCCAATAATAGACCCGTGGATGTCTGCTATGCAATCATCTCGATCAAATGTCACTGAAAAAGGGTTCCTCAACCGCCGTTTGCTTATCTCGTTCTCTTGTACTACCGGCCGTGGATGGGTTCGTAGCCAATTCTGGACTCGATTATATTCTCATTTTGTTTGTAAGAAGGTAAGAAGCGAATTTAATCAAGTAGAAATAGCCGCGGTCGATTTGGCGACTATCCTTCATTGTACGTAATCAAAAGTTAACCCCCAATAGGTCCCAGTGAGGTGACACAAACGGAGCCGGGATGGCGGAACAGAGCGTTTTGGGAACAGAGTCTGCCAGAATGCGGGGCCGCGATCCGTGGATTCTCTCGCTTTATCAACCCGATAAGTGAGTGCACTGCAACTCGCCTCCCGCCTTTCTTTTCACGTCCGTCTCGCGCGAGCCCACCTACCCCGGTCACTAAACCCCGTATATTCCAGCGTGCGCCTACACCTCGGGGCCCGTCCGCCTCCGCCTTCTCCGGCACTTCTCCGCAGACGATGCTCCCCCGACGCCCTCGTTGACCCCGGCAATGGACGACCCGACCTCGACACCCACGCAGCAAAAGCGCCCGCGCGTGGCGGAAGAGAATCGCAAGCGAGCTGTTCGAGCGTATGTCCTCTTTGTATCTCGCTTCGAAAGTCGGTGGATAGCTCGCTAACGTCATGGGTCTCGTGCAGATGCGACGGCTGTCGCAGAGTGAAAGAGAAATGCGAGGGAGGTGTACCGTGTCGCAGATGTCTTCGCTATCGCCGACAGTGCAATTTCACTCATGTCGATCCCAGCGAGAAGAATCGGTCGACGTCGGTCTCGTAAGTGAACGCGGTCTCGGTGTGCCAAGTTGACCGGGCTGACGAATCAATGCTAGGTTGTTGGACCGGGCGGCCTCGCTCAATCGGCATGAGATTGTGGAAGCAGAGCGAGTACACTGCATGGAGCGCCTTCTGTCATACTATGCTCCCGGTATCACTTTCGATATCCAGTCACTTCGCCAGGCTGCGGAGGATCTGAAAAGCAAACATCGTGACTCTGAGTCAGATGCCATTTCAACCAAAGCGGACCCCAACGAGATTGAAGATCTGGCCATCGATGATGAGGATTTCATGATCAAAGCTCTTCCAAATAACACAACCCGTAAGAGCGCAAATCGAAAGAGCACAATTGTCGCCGCAACCTACTAACCATTGGTTCCAGAATATTCCGGAGAGTTTTCATATCTGAACTTCTCCATGAAGATTAGGAAGAAAATTGACGAATGGATGAAGACTGCGGCACCAGACGTGAGTAAAGTTGTATTATCACATATCAAAGGACTCATCTGTTGACTGGATCATGTAGGCCTCTACCGAAGTTGAGCCATTCGAGGAACGATGGCGATCCACACAGCTTCAGTCGGGATCATCTCTTGTTTCAGCATCAATCACCTGTCTTCCACCACGCTATGTAGCCGACTTTCTCGTCCAGATCTTCTTCAAGTATGCACAGACCAATAACTTCTATGTGGAAGAAGACTGGCTCCGCGAAAAACTGAATATCTGTTACACCAACCCCTCCAGTCTGTCGACGGATGATGCAGGTGCCGTGTGTTCGATTTTGATGGTTCTGGCTGTTGGCACGCAATTCGCTCATATGGAGTCATCGACACCGGTGAATTGTTTACCATCTGATGCCAATCAAGACCATCATTTCTCCGAGGATGAGGTCGGCTTAACATTCTATCAGTTCGCATCCAAGCTATTACCGGACATCATTGCTACAGCTTCCATACGAAGTGTGCAAGCCTGCTTATTGATCGGAACTTATCTACTTCCTCTGGATACATCTGGGCTGTGCTACACGTACTTCGGCTTGGCACTCAAGCTCGCTATCCAAAATGGCATGCATCGACGATATCACGGCGAAGGTCTCTCGCCTCGAATGGTAGAGACAAGGAACCGTGTCTTTTGGACAGCTTATACCATTGAAAAGCGCATTAGTATTCTTCACGGCAGACCCTCATCATTATCAGATGCTGATGTTGACGCTCCGCTCCCCGTTGACTTCCCCGGAATCATGCCCGCTTCACAACAATCGAATCACACAAACATGGTCGCATTGATTACTCTGACGCTGAAGCTCGGGGAAGTTTCCAACGAGATCTCTTCACTCCGAACTGCCCGAAAAGGTCAACAACAGGACTGTCTCGAGCGATTACTGAACATCCGAAAACATCTGATTGACTGGTGGTCTACCTTACCCGAAGAAACAAACTGTCGAGATCTTAACCCCGGTGGACCATTGTTTCGATCCAACGTGCACTTGAAACTTGACTATTGCCTAACCCGAATCTTTATCGGCCGTCCATTCTTGTTCAGTAGTCTGAAAGGCCTTTACCAGACACCAGTCGCGCCTTTCAAAGGCCCATCTGGGGTGTCCAAGAACCGCGCAACTCTTGTTACGGACTGTGTTGAAGCAGCCCTAGAGATTATCGATCTCTGTCGTCTTCTCCGAGACGAGGCCGGTCTTGCCCGAGCCTCATTCACCGAATTCAGCTCCTGTCGTGCTGCGCTTCTGGTTATCCTAGCCCAGGGATTGACCAAACGCACTGAGCGACTCGGTGCAGCTCTCGAGCAAGGCATTTCACTAATCAAGATCATGTCCATGGGCGTCGGCTCGGCACGTTCCGCCGTCAGTGTGATCGAAGCACTCGAACGAGCAATTCGCCGGCTAGAGCTGTGGAGTGAGAGCCAGCAAGCTCAAAGCAACGGAGGCAGCATGGAGTCCGCATATGACCGCTTCAAGAACTGGGAGATGCTTTGGAAGACCGGGCCCGTATCGCCCTCTACAATGGCCTGGAAGCAGCAAGAAACCTTTGAAAATGACTCTGTTATCCAGCCAAGTGTGGGATCCCAAGGCCCCAGTGGTCCGTCTGCGGCTGAGGCTGTTGTTCCGGGTTTGTCGGTCACGCCTCCGACTCTCCCACTGTCCAACGCCAATGGCTCTGAACCTGCACTTGGTCCTCCGGGAGAGATTCTGGAGGGTGACGTCCCGAGTAGCGGTCTTTCTGCTTCGGACAATTTCTCCATCTCGCACCAGCCTCTTTCGCAGATGCCACCTTTCGGGTTTGATCACTTCGTCTCAAACTTCCCGCAGGAGCTGGGCGAGTTTACCGCCATTCCGTGCTTTGAGCCTGATGCTCAAGGCAATCCTGCCATGGTTGGCACTGATCTTAAGCCGCCTGAGAGCTCGGATGCGCATTGGTTGCAGTTTATGAATGATTGAGTATCTGGTCTTTGTGACAAATGCTGTCTTTAGCCGGTCTGTTCTGCTTCTACCTTTGTCTATTCTTGATATACCATATTCCGCGAAATCGTATTTGTCTACATTGGTTGCGTTGGCAGGTGGTCTCGGAGACTCATGTTTGGTGTGAGAATGGCAATGGCAATGACATATCTTCGTAATGAAATTATTTTTAACTGATGAAGTGCCTCATAGCAATCAATAGCTGGGGTATATGCAATATCGCTAATCGAAAGTAACCTTCTTTCCCTGGAAGGTCGCCGTAGAAGCCTGCTCCTTGAGCTTCCGCTTTGCCTCCCACGACGGATGCAATGGACCCTCGTCTTTCGGGGGGCCTTTGGGCCTGCCGCCCTGTCCGGGCCCCGAACCTGATTGATGGCCTCCACGGTTATTGTGGATGTTATGGGGTCGATCTTGAAGGCCTCGATCACCAAAGCCTCCTCGTCCGACATGTCTACCTCCTCTACCACCATCTGTCGCTCCCTTCCGAATATCCCACCCGCTATCTCTGCTCCGCTTTTGTTGCTTCATCTCCTTCTGTACATGGTTTGCGCCTGCTCCGTACTTCTTCTCCCAAAGCGCACGGCGGGCTTGCTGACCCATGCGGTTCTTGCGTTTCGGCGCAGCAGCGGCCTCCTCCCCTTCACTGGCCTCCTCAGAGCCGGACCAGTAGCCGCCCATCATTAAAGATGGAAGGAAAGTCGTGCTTTGTACCGGGGCATCGGAGCCCTTGCTTGCTTTGGTCTTCTTAGGAGGCGGGGAGTCCGCGGCTGAAAAGGCGGGAGATGGCGAGCGGGAGACCGAGTCGGAGATGTCATCTGCAAGAGCTCTGCTTCTCGCGGGCACGTCCTCGTCGGAATCTTCTTCGCCTTCTGAATCGGAGCCTGGTGCGAGTCGCGCGTCGAACTCTGCAAAGTCATCGCTTCCTGATCCTTCGTCCCCAGAAACGTCCATATCGTCCTCCGGCCGCGAGTCCCGCTCGCTATCCCGAGTAGTTGAGGGTCGTTTGGGTTGCTCATCCTCGGATTCAGATACAGACTCCGATTCCTCGGCCTTTCGTTGTGTCGGTTTCTCCTTCGACCCCGCACCCTTCTTGGCCTCAGCCTTGCCCTGCTTTCCGGCCGGTATCTCGTCTACTCCCAACAATTTCCGAATCTCATCCAGAATATTTGGCACCACATTCTTCACTGGGGTGGATTTGAACAGTCGCGCGAGGATATTGGCTTCGGCGGTGCTTTTGGGCCCCTCCGTTGGGACATTTCTAGACTCTTTGAATTCCTTGAACGCTGGGCACTCCGCAATGCGCTTTGTCTTGGACAGTTGCTTGAAAAGATATTTTGCGGCGGTAACGTTGTAGTCCAGGGCCTGCATGAAAGATAATGTTAGTAAGTACTCAAATGTTCTAGAACCCGAATGGTGCTCTTTAGCGCATACCTTCAAAGCATTCACTTCCTCACTCAGCTTCGACAATGCCGTCGAGTTGTCCTGCGACTTGGCAGTCTTCTCTCGTCGGCTGAGCTTCTGTCTCTCGAACCCTCGTGCTGTCTTCAGGCCCTTGGATATGATTTGTACGCCGTGATCGAATTTAACCCCGAGGCGCACTGCCTTCATTGACAGTTTGCGATCGTCGGAGCCATTGAGCTCAGAGAGCTTGCGCTTCGGCATTTTGGTGGCTAGGTGTGTGATGTATCCAATTTAATAATATACCGATTTCAATTCAAGCTGGCAAGGCGAGAGAGAAAAAGCTGAATAAAATTCGGTGGTCGGAGGTTCTTTGTCGTTGGTTGGGCGGAGCCTTTTTTTTTTTTTTCCTTTACGCGGATCAATTGCCAAGGCTCTCCGCCTCACGCTCCAAGCTGCCAAAATCTTCGAATACGTCTATTTATCGTCGTCGCGTTCATGTAGCCAGAGAATAGAATAGAATGGTTGATAATTTTCAAGACGTAGGGTTCCATCTTTCGCAAAAATCTCTAGCAACCAGAAGGTGGGTGCTGAGGAGTGATTACCATGGGAACTGTTCAAATGGGTCTGATCTATGAAGGTATATTTCCAAATTTACGCAGCTCCATGATCAAGTTTGGAGGGCGAAAAAACACCATCGATTAACGATATGTACATACAGACATGGCAATGAAAAGTAATACGCATACAGACTCTTTCTATTTCTTTTCCTCCTCCTTGGGCTCCGGCTTGGGAGTAGGGAACTTGAACTGTAGTCGAATGGATTAGCATTTCCCCCAAAATTTGGTAAAATATCATAGCTTACAGAGTCGGGTGTACGGTTCACGCCAGCACCAACAGGCTCCCACGCCGTGGAGCCGCTTTCGAAGTTGCGGAAAGCTTGAGTAAGCTCAAGGGGCTCAATAACAATGCGCTTCTTCTCCTCATCGTAGCGCAGCTCGGTGTAACCGGTCAAGGGGAAGTCCTTGCGGAGCGGGTGGCCGTCAAAACCGTAGTCCGTCATGATACGGCGCAGATCGGGGTGACCAGAGAAGAAAACACCGAACATATCGTAGACCTCGCGCTCGTACCACAGGGCGCCCTCGAACAGACCAGTCACACTGGGAACAGGAGTGGCCTCGTCGGCGTAGGTCTTGACACGGATTCGAGAGTTATAGCGGACACTGAGCAGGTTGTACACAACCTCGAAACGCTGGCTACGGGTGGGGAAGTCGACACCAGTGATATCAGAGATCTGGGTGAACTCGGCCGCGGTGTGGTTCTTCAGGAAGCTCATGAGAGGGACGACACCGGAAGGAGCAGTGTAGACAGTGAGCTCATCTTTCCACACCGTAAACTGTTGGACGTATTTGGGCAGGCAGGACATAATGTACTGTCCGTAGGTGTGCAGGCCGTCCGCCATATTCTGGTACTTGTCGGTCGGGTTGATGACGGGGGCACGGAGGGGTCCCGAAGCTGAAGGGCGACCATCGAGTCAGTTCAAAAATAATTAGCTTAATTGATTGAGAGGATTTGCGTACGGGGCCGTTGCGCCTGGCGCATGTTTTCAGGCTCCGGGGCGCCCGGTTCTGTAGAGGCCTTCGCAGCGTACTGCAATGAAGACGAAGAAAAGGCGCGAGGGACCATGGACTTCGCGGACGGGGCCACAGAGCGTCCATAGCTCAAGCGCATCAGAGAGCGAGCGGATGCCATTGTGGGAGGGGAAGCAATGGCTTGCAAGAGGAGGGACAGGCAAGGCACGTAAGGTGGATTGTGAGGACGGAGGTTGGCTGAACCTGCGGGTCACGTGTGGCTGACATAATCCCGGCGCGCGCTAAACGCGATCGGGTAACGCCAGCAAAATGAAGCCGCGCTTCAATTTCCTTCCTTTCTTCTCCCTCGCCGTTCATCTCCCCACGATCATCTCGCCCCCCTCTCTTCCTTTTCCTCCTCTTTAATTTCTCCTTTGTCTTTTGTACTGGCTCCGGAGTAGCGTCTTCATCTCTTTCTATTTTGCACTTTACACGACGGGTGCTGGCGTTGAAGATTCCTTGTCGCCTTTCCCCATTACTCAGTCTCAGCGCGAACATGTCCAGTCGCCAACAGATCGATTCCGTCATCGATGACGATGATGAGTTCTGGTTTGTCATGAATTTCTGGATGCATTTGCTTGCTACGTGGTTACTAACTCTCTCAAAGCCCCCTTTGCATCGAAGAGTTCGATCTTTCAGACAAGAACTTTAGACCTTGTCCCTGTGGATATCAGGTATGATCTTGCAAGGCTCCATGAAACGGCCGCTGTGGTGCTGACACTGTGTTTTTAGATTTGCCAATTCTGCTACAACAATATTAAAACCCACAGCGAAGAGGGTCGATGCCCGAACTGCCGCCGTCCCTACGATGATAGCACCATTCAATACAAGATTCCTGATGCGGAGGAGTGAGTCATGGCTTTCCCATACTTGGTGTCCCATTTTGCGCGCAGTTACTGATTCAGCTTGACGTTCTAGATTCAAGGCAGACTTGGCACTGAAACACCGCAAGGCAGCCGCAGCTAAGAAGAAGGAAGCGGAAAAGCGCGAAATTGAAGCTTCCAGCCGCAAAAATTTGGCAGGTGTTCGTGTCGTGCAGAAGAATCTGGTCTATGTTATCGGCCTTAACCCGACGATCCGCGACGAGAACCAGCTTCTCCTGACTCTTCGTGGGAAAGAGTATTTCGGACAATATGGCGATATCGAAAAGATCGTGGTCAGCAAGGCTAAGCCTGGAGGCAATCCCCACCAGGGCATTGGCGTTTATGTCACGTTCTCTCGCAAGGCTGATGCCGCAACGTGCATTAATGCTGTGGATGGCTCCGCGAATGGCGACCGGGTGCTGCGAGCCCAATACGGAACGACCAAGTATTGCTCGTCTTTCCTTCGCAATGAGCAGTGCAACAACCGCAACTGCACGTTCCTTCACGAAACCGGAGAGGACAGTGAGAGCTACAGCCGCTCGGATCTCTCTTCTATGAACACCTTATCCAGCCAACGTCAAAACAATCCTCAAATTCCGCCGCAATCTCGACCCGTACAGCCGATATCTCATCCAATGCGCCGCCAACCGTCCAAGGATGATTCGATCAGTGGGCGCCAGTCTATTCCAGATGGTCCTGCGCTCCCTTCATCGGCAAGCTGGGCGAATAAGGATGCTTCCATTAAGGCTAGGCGACCCAGTTTGACTGGAAGTCAAGCCTCTCAGAGCCCTCGCCCTGCTAGTGTTAACGTTGCAATTGGAGCCGATGAGTCTAGGCGTGCAGAAAAGCAGTCCCCTATTTCCCAGGAAGTTCAACGGACGTCTTCCCAATCCGATACTAGATCGCCGGTTGCCCAGACCAGACCTCGCGAAACCAATCCCGAGCCGGCCTCTCCGTTTGACAACCTTATCAAAGAGCTCATGTCACCCGAATTCCGATTTATTTTCTCAGCATCCGAGCTTCCCCCAGACGAGCTCAAAGCAATCCAGAATTACCCGTCATTCATCGACCCATACGGCGGCGTCAAGCGCCGAGCGATGCGCGAGAAGGCGGAACAGGACCGGCTCAAGCGTGAGCACGAGCTTCTTCAGTCCGCTAATATGGAAGAGGAAAGCCGCGAAGCTGGCAGCTTGCAGCTTGGTGGGGAACCGGAGGAAGGCAGCCAACCTCGGGGCCGTCCGACGCGCGAATCCCATGGTGCCATCCAACCCCCTTCTCAACAAGACACGGCGGATAATTCAACTGTTGGCTCACCGGTCTCGGCCACAAGCCACCAATTCCAGGGCCTGAACTTAGCTGGTCGCAGCTTGACCCCACTTCAGCAGCAGCAATTGATGCTTCTCAAATCCGCTGGCAACCAGCAAGCTGGATTGTCGGACCCGTTGAGCTCTGCTGCTCTGGATCAAGCCGCACAGGTGCGTCAAGGTCTTTTGCAAAACCAAGTGGCGCAATTCAATGCGCTCCAGGCCCAAAGTCGCCAGGGTCCCCGGTTCTCCTTCGCAAACGAGATCGGTTCTAAAAACATGACCAACGCCCGGATGCTTAGCCAGATGCAGTCTGGTACCCCGAATCCGCTCTCTGCTCCCAGCCCCCAGCATGGTCTTGGCGGCGGCTTCTACGCAAGTGGTGCCCAGGGTCCACCTCCCGGTTTGAAGACTGCTGGAACTCCTCCCATCAGCGGCGGTGGAATGTTCGCCCAGGGCCATGGCTTCACTTCAAACAACAATGTTGGACTGGGTTCTACTATGGGCAAACAGGATGCGACTCCCGAATTGATGCGTGAATTACTACGTGGCCGAAGCGGCACGAATGTCGGCAGTGTACAGGGCCAGGAGACCGCAAAGCGTGAGTTCATGTTCCCTTTCCTTCAACAGCACCAAACCCCACCTCCCCTGACTCCCGTCAATGGCCTTCTCGGCTCTTTCTATGGGTCCCAGGCAGGCTCAGCGCCTGACTCTGGTGGCTCACAGAAGCAGAAGAAGAAGGGGAAGAAGCAGAGACACGCTAACACTTCCTCCGGTGGAGGCGGTGTAGTAGATCTTGCGGACCCGAGCATTTTGCAGGCGAGGATGCACCAGGTTGGTGCCAATGCTACTGCTGGGCAGGCGTTGTACGGGAGCCAGGGCCAAGGTGGGTACAATCCCTCAATGATGTACGGCGGTGGTGGATTCAACCGCTGGTGAACGACTTCCCTCCCGCATTATACTCATGACTTCCCATTTGCATTTTCCCTCTTGCTCTTTTTATATGATGTTTCACCATGTCCTTTGCTGGGTCTGTGTCCCTTGATGACATGGTATCATTTCCCTTCTGCTGTTATTTTATGCAAACGGGCTGGCCGCTCTGGATCAGTACGATGGGCCGGCGCGCCCTTGGCGTATTGCGATGGTCTTTGATTCTTGATTTTCCCTTTCATGTTCTCCCCGGCTTTTTTGGTTCATTCACGGCTTTTTGCATTTTGTGGACATATCTGCATGTCTTCGGGGTCACCCTTTATATTCGGCGGCTGCTGTATTCCCTCTATCGTTTTTGTTTTGCATTCGGATCTTCTTTCGACCATCTGCAGCGTCTTGAAGACCGCGATGGATCCATGGATTAATGTACGTTAAGGCCTCCCTACCCTGATATCACAGCCTGGACAGGGTCTTATTTGAAAACCAGTTTTCTCACTGCCGTTTGTTTACATAGACCCTTTGCCCTACAATGTACCTGACCCGTGCGGGTCAGCGCCCCTCGTGTAATTATTTGCTTTGGCGCCCCTTGTATCTTGCATAGTCCCCCCCAGTCAAGTCGTGCGCCAGTTGAGATCCGTTGACATCGCAAGCTCACATCACTTCGCTGCTTCGAACTGCAAACGCTAAACTAACCCCGGCTCAATAGTGAATGATGATTTCCCTCCGCTTGACTGCTCATCGAAAGATGCTCAGCCCGTTGACCCTTTTGGTTTCCTCAAGTCACAGCTCCCTAGCGAGTCTGCTGGCCGTGCTGGAACCCCGAGTCTTCCTCCTGGTCTTCCTTTGCCTCACGCGCATCCGGCATCTGCGGCTTTTCAAGAGCATATGAGCTCGTCAAAGCCATCATCCCCTGCGCCAATTATGCCACCGGGATTAAGTACCAATGTCTCACGAGTCGGAACTCCCTCGCAGCAGAACGCGACGTCTGAATCTCGTGCTATGACCCCTGAGATGCATAGTCGAACAGCTTCCATATCTGCTCGTGTCAAGGACGCTTCTCAGATTTCCTTTGGGTCTCCCGTAGCCAAATCAGCTAACAAAGCTCGGCTCGATACCAAGGGCGATCTGCATCTTGCTACTGATGAGAAAGACCTTCTTTCTCAAGCCGAGCAAAGTCCGCTTACTGGCACACAGGCAAGCCCCGCCAGTCTGAGCATGCCTTTAACTAGTCAGGAAGTTGCCTCTACCAAGTCTGAACGTGCTCTCTCAGGCACATTTGCCTCTGCAGGAGGTTCGGTCTCCGCGGTAGGCTCGAGACCTAATACGCCGTTGACCGCTGCTTCGCGCGTCTCTGAGTCGTCCGCTCGTCAGCCGCGTGTTATACGCGTAGTCGACACCCCGAAACCCGGCGTTCCACCCTCGGCTGGCAATGCACCGTCCATTACGGCATCTACTACCGCTGTGGACAAGTCTCGATCTAGGAGACAAAGCTTGTCATCAAACAGTAGATCGGATACGCCGGGTGACTACGGATCTGAAGCTGATTTCTTCACCTCAACTTCGGCATCGCGTGCCAACTCTCCCCCGGGCTCGTCTCGTATCGGCTCCGCCCCAGTCCGCTCGATCACAAAGAGCCAGGCCAAGAAGGAGCGACGACAGAAGGCTAAGGAAGCCGAAGCCAAGAAAGTCGAAGCTGTGCCTGTTCCCGAGGAGCCAGTCCAAGCTCCTATCATGGGAAGAAAGCGGAAGACCAAGAAGGCACCTTCAGCCGCTATCGACTCTACCGATGGGGCTTCGACTAGCGTCCCTGAAATCGCGACTACCGCTAAATCCGTCCCCGAGTCCCCCAAGAAAGCCGAGCCCAAGCCCGAGCTTCCAAAAAAGATAAAAGAGAAGGAGCAACCCGTGCACGACACCAAACCAGCTCGTGTGGAAGAACTGCCCGCCCAGCCAAAGCCTCCTGTGGAAGCCTGGCGCTCTCACAATACCGTCCAACAGGCCAACAAAGATGCAGAGGAGTCTGGTCGTTCTATCAGAGATATATTGATGGAAAGAACGAAGCCTCTTCATGAGATACTTGCTCAGATGCATAAAACCGGCTTGTTGGATCTCAACAAGAGTTCTTTGTTCAATCCGGCGAACCTCAGCCAGCGTGTTGATATGAAGTGCACGGCCGATGACTACGACCAGTTGAAGCAGCCCATTGACTTGACCGACGAACACCGAAAGGCTTTGCGCCGTGGCGAGCCAGTTCGGATTGGCAATGACCAGCTCAAGAGTCGTTGCTTGATCACTCCTCGAGGCTCCGTGCTTCGTCACCTGGAACCCGAGGAAGAGGCGCGTTACCTTGAGCTGGAGAAGCAGCGGAATGGATTCACTGACCCGTTTGTGGTTGGTGATGATTCCAGCAACATCAACGGTGGTCTCGAGGCCCTGTTTGCGACTCCGGAGAAGTACAATATCCGCTGGGTGGACGAAATGGCCCGGTTGGGCGCTACGTCTCCCACCGCTGCCCTGGACGCTGTCGAGACTGTCGTGCCTCCCAATGTCTTGTCCGCAATGGAAGCAGACAGCACCCGCAGCCACGACTGGGCTGTCGCACACTCCGCTGAGCTCCTCCAAACCACCACTGCCGCCGTGCGTTCCTTCGCTGCTGCTACTGCCAAGCAAATGCTTGGATCTGCCGGTATGCACGGAAGCAACCCCAGCCTGGATGATGTGGCCGCTATGACAAATGAAGAGCTGAAGGATCTCGCCGGGCGTTCCCAGAAGGATCTGGAGAGCACTCGCAAGGAGCTGGACTCACTGGACAAGAAGTTTGCTGCCCTGCTTCGCCGGAACAAAAAGGTTCAGCACCAGGCACTCTCGATGGTTGATTCGCCCAACTGATCTGCTCACGCATCGATTACACAACAGCGGCGGCCGACAGGTTGATGGTTCTGGGGCGTGCAGCATACTACCTACGCCGAGTGGCTTTTCATGCCACCGCTTGTATGATTACCTAGCAACAATGCACGATTCGTCGTAACTATTCTCCCGATTTGTAGACTGGTAGCCCCGAGGCAGAACCTGCATAAGATCGATGGTACCTATATTAATTGATTACCGTTTGCCGTCAGCCCAAACATCAAAGAAATCCCTTCAGGCAAAAGCAAAAGCAAAAGCAAACACCCGATAAATATCCCGAGGTTGTTCTAAAGATTTTCGAAGCGCCCCAGATATCGGTGCATCCAGCATAAATGAAGCGCCCTTTCATTTGTCCATTAATCTGAAACGATCGATTAATTACGCAAGGTAGGAGCCGGGATCTTTGTGGCGTCGATGTGATCCGCCAACCTTCGAATGCGCATCCGCGGCGCCCGAGAACCAGTTACAACCTTCGAATAACCCTGCGCTCCCACGTATCATACCAGAACGGTGTGTTGAGAGTTCGGGCATTGGACGGCCAGATCCCAAGGGGGATGGCAATCGTCTCATCTCGCGCCACACTTGAGACGTCTCGGATAAATGTGTCCGGCGCTTGCAGGTTCATTCTTTAACACGAGCCTAGAACCCCCTGGATGACCCCTGACGATGCCAATGGTTCACGGCGATCTCAGGGCCTTTTTATTAGCAGCCCTGGGAGTCCCAGATCGCGACCTGGCGCTCTTTGGTCGATCCGTCCCTGTTTTCTAATCCGAAGCAGTGGCTTGTTGGTTTCTTGAAACGAATGGCTGATTGCCCTATCCGTTGCCATGTGGCCGGGGAAATGAGGTTCTGATTCCTTCGATTCATACGTCAGTCATATTCCGGCTTCAGGGTGGCTCGTGCTAGTATAAGACTGTCGGGTCTCTCTCGGTCTTCAGAGCCATTCATTCTCTTCATCGATCCTGCGGATTATTTCTTGTCGCTCCTTTTTCTCACTTTTAGATCGACCCTGGCGGTTTCTAGATCGTTACACTCCTTTGCATAAATCACTCCTTCTGATCATGCTCGGCTTCTCGTTCATCTTGGGAGCCCTTTCCCTGGCTTCCGTGGTCTCCTCGACGGGGATTCTTTTGCCTCTCTACTCGTGGCCCGAGGACAATACTACCTGGAGTCCCGTCTACGAAGCGGCGGCTACACACCCGGACATTTTGTTCCAGGTCATCATCATCCCTTGCAGCGGCCCCGGTGACACGAGTAAGGCCCCTAGTCCCGGTGGATAGAGGGCTTTACTAATTTAGGACACGATAGAGTACCCCGATGAAATGTACATCGCCGGCGTGGCCAAGCTCAACAGCTACGACAACGTCCAAGTAATCGGCTACATCCCAACCGGATACGCCGAGCGCGACGTCTCCGCAGTCAAAACCGACATCTCAACCTACAGCAACTGGTCCTCTTACAAAGCCGAGAACATCACCGTCTCCGGAATCTTCTTCGACGAAGCGCCCAATGCAAACGATCAAACCAAAATCTCGTACATGCAGGAGATCTCCGAATCCGCCAAGTCCAGCAACCTGCCCACCGTCGTTTTCAATCCCGGTACCAAACTTGAGGATGGCTCTGCGGCTGAGTACTTCAAGGCGGCGGATTTGATTGTCGAGTTTGAGAATTCGTACTCGGCGTGGACCTCTACCGCTCCCGCGAATGATATCTCCGGCGGCTATTACTCCAAGGCTGCTATTATCTTGTACAGCGCACCTCTTACGGCGGATTATGAGACTGTCGTCCAGGAGGCTCAGGGGATGGGTCTGGGTGCTGCGTACTTGACCAATGGCGATGATTACAAGACCGTTGATAGTCTGGTGAAGGTTGCGGCGTCTTTTGTCCAGGCTTCAACATGCTAGGTGGAGGGGCGGTGCTTTTTGTCCTTTATATGAACATCCTTTTTCTCCGATGGATGGAGAAGGGATTATCATACCAGGACTTGTTTCAAACCTCTTTGCCGCTTTTCGGTTTTCGGTCAATTTGATTAGAATAGCATAAAAAGGTCATTTTCGTTGGCCAATCAGTCGAATTTTATTCATAATTTTCATTAAGGCTAAAGGGTTCAGAAAGGGTAAATCTACTCCAAGCCCTTCAATCCGTCCTGATACGGCCTCAAGTCATACTCATCGGGGTATGTCTCTATAATGCGCTTCAGCTCCTTCATCTGTTCCTGCGCCTCCTCCGTAACCTCCTCGTAGACGTCGGTAAACGCCTCCCGAATCGGCGGCTTCTTCAGACGCTCCGCTTCCTTGAACTCCTTCAGCACAGCCTGGCGCATAGAGTTGCGCGTCTCCTTCTCCAAGTCCTCATTCCACAGACCCTTGTTCTCCAGCCACTTGCGCAGACGGATGATGGGGTTATCGCGACGTTTCCAGTCTTCAACTTCCACGCGCGCGCGGTACGCGAAGCTGTCGTCGCTGGTGCTGTGGTGCGAGACTCGGTAACTCATTGCCTCGATCAATACTGGTTGACATCCATCGCTTAAAGCGCGCCTCCGTGCCTCCGACATTGCCTCGTACATGGCAAATACGTCGTTTCCGTCCACTCGGATCGTGTCCATTCCGTATCCGACGCCTCGGCTGGCAATGCCATCTCCACGGTACTGTTCTATTGTAGGTGTGGAAATGGCGTATCCGTTGTTTCGGACGACAAAAATGACAGGGCATGATCGTGTGGCAGCGATGTTCAGCCCCGCGTGGAAGTCACCCTCGCTGGCTGCGCCCTCACCGAGGTAGCAGGCCACTACGCGCGGGGCTTGGTTGGGATTCTGGAGATCTTTAAGTTTCATGGCGTACGCAGCTCCAGATGCTTGAGGAATCTGTGTTGCCAGTGGAGAGGAAACGGTGATCTGTTCAAAACCTGGGTCAGCGGCGGGGGATACGTTTGACACATGGGTAGCACTCACGATGCGGGGATATTTTTGGCCGTAATGAACCGGCATATTTCTGCCCTTGCCATTATCATTACAATTGGCAAACAGTTGGCTCATAAAGTCTTTCAGGGTAAATCCACGCTGCTGATAAACACCAGCTTCACGGTACTGGGAGAAAGCGACATCGTCCGGGGTCAAAGCTGCGGCAGAGCCGATGGAGATACCCTCTTCACCTTGTGAAACCTGTCGAGATATTAGCCAACCGATCAATTTTTGGGTTGTTATATCGAAGAGGGCGAGTATACCATGTAGAAACTAACGCGGCCCTGGCGATGGGCATCGAACATGATCGTGTCCATGATGCTCACTACAACCGATCAGCCAAACCCATTCATTGCGAACTTCTGGAGTCCAGGTGAGTTCACGTACCCTGTAGCATATTCTTGTACCAAGTGAGGACCTCCTCATCCGAGACATTGGGAGGGTCCCGCGTTTTGTCAACCATCTCGCCGTCTGAATTCATCACTCGGAATGTAGGAATAGCGGGGAGATCTCTGCCCGTGATGAAAGACATGTCGGATGTGAACTCGCTATTGATGGCACCTGGGAAAACGACCCTGTAAACCACGCATTAGGTCTTGTTCGGTCAACGGACACGCTCTGCTCTCACTAACCGGTCTGAACCAGGCCGTTGTGAAACTGTACTTCCCCATCTTCGCGCAGGGGACGTGAGGACCGGCACGACAGATCGTGGGATACGTGCCGTTACCAACGGACGCCGAAGAAGCATCTTGAACGACATGTTTGCTATGAGGAAGAAATCATGTTGAGAACAAGGGAGTATTCGAAGCTCGGCTTGATCTGGGGCAAAATGCGGAGGAGCTCGGTTGGCATCGGCCTTCACGTCACCGCCCCTCACCGCCCCGCTTCCAGCCGAGGGGTACTCTGGAAGGAGCACGAAGCATCATATACAGAATGGTCTATCGCTTTAGATCCGTAAAGAGCTTGGGCCGTTTCTCGGCTTTGTTAGTTTTATCAATAATTGTCAGTTTTCCCCCACGTTCCACTCTACTACATAGACGTTTCTCATGGTTGGCGCTGATGAAACGATAGGATTTCAGATAGTATTGCGATTATTATGACTGTGTCAAATCCATGTACAAGCGGGCCATAAAAGTGGTCTGGTTGCAAATGACGATTTTTCTGTCCACCGGGGGTGTTTGTGCCTCCGACGGTGTTGACCTTGATCGCCGTCGGAGTAGATAACGCGCCGGGGATCGCAAGAAGATAAAGAGCATATTTAGCGGCACAGCTTACCGAAATTCTAGCCATGTCAATTTTTAAGTAACTTAGTTTTACTTATACAATATGGCGCTTCTCGGTCTTTTATATTCTCCAGGTGCTCTTGTGGTCTTGCCGATATGGCTGGTCCTGTACTATGTACTTCCGTACTTCACGACATACCGCTATCTAGCCCGCGTTCCCGGCCCACTCGTTGCCAAATTTAGCAACGTATGGGTCGGCCTGGGAGCTCGACAAGGCAAGAAGTTTGCCAAAGTCGATTCGGCGCATCGGAAATACGGCAAAGTTGTTCGTATCGGGTTCAACCATGTGTCCATCGCCGATGAGCGAGGACTGAACATCGTCTATGGACACGGCAATGGCTTCTTGAAAGAGTATGCACTTTGTTACCATATAGAATTCCGACCATTCTAACGAATCGTGCTAGTCATTACTATGAAGCATTTGTGGCAAAGACACCGGGCATGTTCAACGTTCGCGACCGCGCAGAACACACACGCAAACGCAAGATTATCTCGCATGCCTTCTCGCCCAGATCCGTCGCTGAATTCGAGCCACACATGACGGCCAACTTAGAGCGTTGGGTGACACAGTTGGACCGGATTGCCTCATCACAATCGTCAACCAATGGGGAATGTGATTTCGGCCGGTTCAACGCCATGCCCTGGTTTAGTTATCTCGCATTTGATATCATCGGTGACCTGGCCTTTGGTTCCCCATTTGGCATGGTAAACAAGGGCAAGGATGAGGCTGAGAGTCAGCTTGTGCCCGGTGGCCCTATTTCATATGCGCCTGCGGTCGACGTATTAAACAGACGAGGCGAAATCTCCTCTACCCTTGGTTTTCTTCCAGCACTCCGTCCTATTGCACGCTATTTGCCTGATCCATTCTTTACGAAGGGCGTTGCAGCAGTGGAGGATCTGACCGGCATCGCGGTCGCTGCTGTTGCGACACGATTAGACGCAGTGGAGAAAGGAATTGTCGATGATCGCAACGACATTCTGTCACGCTTGCTACAGGCGAAAGACGCCAATGGACAGCCAATGGGGCGCACTGAGCTCACAGC
Organism: Penicillium sp. S103-07; assembly: GCA_037042055.1. Taxonomy (NCBI): domain Eukaryota; kingdom Fungi; phylum Ascomycota; class Eurotiomycetes; order Eurotiales; family Aspergillaceae; genus Penicillium; species Penicillium sp. S103-07. The sequence goes on from JAXQJQ010000002.1 coordinate 1,017,898, forward strand.
GGAGGCGCTGACACAGCTGATCGCTGGTTCAGACACAATCTCCAACACGGCGTGTGCTGTCTTCTACTGGATTCTCCATGGTGAACGCAGCGCTCCTGGCAGAATTGTTCCTCGACTCCAACGCGAACTAGACGAATCAATTGGCACTGGCTCTAAAATAGCCCATTACTCTCAAGTCAAAGATCTTCCCTTCCTACGCCGCTGTATTGACGAAGGAATGCGTCTACATTCCACATCAGCACTTGGTCTCCCACGCCTTGTCGCTGAGGGCCCCGGCGTTGAATTCGACGGATACTATTTCCCGCCCGGAACCGTGCTCTCGGTACCATCGTATACAATTCACCACATGGAGGAGATCTGGGGCCTCGACGTGGAAGAGTTCAAGCCTGATCGCTGGCTGAATTTGAATCCGCGACAGAAAGCTGGATTCAATCCTTTCTCTTACGGCCCGCGTGCTTGCGTTGGACAGAATGTGGCTATCATGGAGCTGCAGCTTATTATTGGGACTTTATTCCAGCGATATAACTTTGCCCTGTATCAGCAGGTTATGGAGTCGCATGAGGGTTTCTCGAAGAAACCGAAGGAATGCTTTGCGGGTATTCGTCTGAGGCTTAGGTAGCTTTCCAATGGAATAGTTACGCGTCTTTGGTAAGAATCATAAGTAGCGACATTAACTTGTGGTCTTTCTGCCTTTCATACTATATTTCCAAAGAACATTTCTTCAAGTGACGGGAATTCTTGTAACCCCCAATCGTCGTCCTGCCGTGGCTTCAATGTGTGATCGGCAGCCAATGTGCCGAGCAAATTGTTATCAGTCAGTGTTGAAATGAGAGGGTCTGGCTCTCCATTTCCAGGGGAACGTTGCCTAATGATGTTCAGAGACCACCGGCTGACGGGCTCAGCCTTGCCACAATGTTGAATATGCGAGATAGCGCGCTCCATGAGGACTACTGTCTCGGTCACGTCGGTAATGTGAGACACAAATTCGGCCAAAGTAGCCATGGCAAAAGAGCATAGAAGGGTTTCGTAAGCAGGGTGGATATAAATGGTGAGGTCCGACATGGACAGAAAGAGATCGAGAATTCGATAAGAGTTGTCTATTGCCACCTTAATAAATGAGAGCTTCTCGTCTGCCGTCCCCATATACTTTGGGTTGGCATTTTTGACGGTTTGGCTGTAGTTCAGGTGCCGTAGCGATCGACGCGCGAGGATGAGATAGGTACACGAGTACGCAAAACGTAGCGGCTCGGATGAGTCCAACTCTAAGGTGACGTTAACTCGAGTTCCCAAGGTTTACCTGGGTAATTTCGCTTACTGTAGATATGATCGTGGGTCTTCCGGAGTCTTTCAATCTCAGGCCAGACGGCACTTTCTTTCTGAATCGCATTTGAACTGATGAGATCCCATAGTGTACGATAGAGCTCCACACCTGCCAGCACAAGCTCATCTCGGGAGTTGTATGATGGAAACTCGAGGATTTTAGTACATTCATCAAAGTACTGCTTTGCAATGACAGGTGGACGCCCAGAGCCAACCGAAAATCTAAAGAGATGTCAGATCGATACCACACAATGTAGAGATCCAAGCAAGGGCCAGTCATTGGGATACATACTGCAAATGGCACAGGCAGATCAAGTTCCAAGTGCGCATTAACTCTCGTGACCGGGTCGCTTCGCTAGCGGTGCTCGTACATGGAATCTGATCAAAGCAGGTCGTCATTACAACTTGCATAGCTGCCATTCCACTGAGTAGCCACGACTTCCCATGTTCATGGTCCCATGTCGGCCGCAAGTTCCACATTGAGAATATTAACATCGCTTGAATTGTATCTAGCGAAGTCGCCGATGCAAGATGCGCCCGGCCTAACAAACCGTGAACATACACATATAATGCGTGATGTGTTGGAGACCCATGCAAAGTCGGCATGCTATGAAGCCCTGCTAGAATGCAAGACCCTAATAGAAGCGACGACTTGGAGCACATACCGTCCGGGTCTGTACTCATGAATAACCAGCGACTGGACAATTTGGAAAATCTGCAATGGGTTTTCTCAGATACGAGTCGATCTCGATTCAACGAAAAGGAATTTTTACCCTTCGAGAAGAATAGAAGCAAGCTCATCAGAAACGATACCGCCGATTATGCTATCTTCAGACTGATCCTGGCTTGTGGATGGTTGTTGGGGCAATGCCATATTTTCCCTAATTTCTTGGATAACACTCACGGGTGCGTCGCGGGTAGTTCGCTCTGCAATAGATGGAGGCTGGAATCCTGCGATCAGCTATCTGCTGGAAATATAAAAATAGAGTGCACCCACTTTGACTTGCAGTTCCGCTTGCTCACGACTAGCGCTTGGAACCGACATTGAAGCTCGAATTTGTACAAGGGAAGCTTCAACCGCAGAGAGTCTAAGGTTTAATATTAGTCGAATTACTATTCATTTCATAGAGCGACGAAGACGCACCTTTCATGACAGTCACATCGATGACTCTCGCCAAAGTCACTTTCGGTCTGTTCTGCGGATGGTTGGCTGCGTAATACCCCGCGCAAGGAGCAATCAACCCTAGAGGTAGTCAGACAAGTTGGCGATCAGTCAAGCGACTTTGCTACCGAAGAACTTCACAGCGATGACATTGCTCAAAACCCGGACGAATCTCACATCGTGTCTTCAAGCGTCGACATGCTTCGCAGGATCGCGCTTTGCTTATCTTGGGGGATCGGGCTGATAGCGGTCCGGATTTTCGGCTTTTCATCGTGTGAGATCTAGATGAAGGCACGGTGATCTGCTTTGGAGACATTATGGGGTTACGAGCTGCAGAGATATCTGAGAGCGGAACCTGCTCATTCTCTGGCGTCTTCATCGTCCCCGCCTTTGAGCGCAGAATTTCTGCGTGTCTCGAAACCCCAGCATTTGAAGGAACGGGGTCCACTAACGAGCATGTAAGCCTGTGAATCTAAACCAATGGGAAGCATCCCATATGCACTTCGCAAATTCTAGCCCGACTGCAGATATAATCAACCAGCGAATCTGAGCATGACTATCTCTCTTGATGACCTCAAAGCATCGGCTATACGGTCACGGCAATTTGAAATCTTTCTAATCTCCGTCACGAATGATCACTACTTTGCAAGTCAGGTTGAACCTAGTTGGACGTGAAGATTTGTCTAATGGCCTTTTCAACGTACAGAATACTATGTCATGTGTCGCAATTTCCAGGCTTCGTGGGGGTTGAGGCCGCTTCTTCGGCCTGATAGTGCACCTAGCGGATGCAGCTGCCCCACTGCAACGTCGCACGCTACGCATGGATCTTCAAGAGGTGCAGTTAAATCGGCTATTTTCTGCTCGTCTACAAGGATCGATCAGTACCGGTGTTCCGTAACTGGATAAATGCTTCTTTTTCACGGTTGTTTTCGACAAAACACTCCTCCCGTCACCGCCGTTTCAGGTCAAACTGAGTTATACTTAGATTTGAGTAGCACCTCATTGAATAGCCCCTTATGATTCTGCACATCTCTCACTTGCTAGTGTTTACCTACTCTCAATTTTCTCAATGAGCACAAAGTCGTGACGCTCATAAGTCGTTAGAAGAGACCAGGTGGCTCGAAGAGACGTCTCGTCTTTCCGGAACATACCTGTTTTTTTGGAGCAAAAGTTTAGAAAAGAATTCACTTTGCGACAGCTGCGTTGTCTTCGACGGGCTAAAGAGCGGGAGTATCCAAAATGTATAATCAGAGGCTCATTCCTTTTAATATAGTTTAGTACTATGCTCTTCCTATTAAGTCTTACTGAAAAGGATGCGCTGGAAGAACTTGAACTGGCAGTCCTAATTTCAGAGTATTTTTTGTTGCCTAAGCCCGGAACTTATTTGAGATTATGACTTAATATACAGATCTCTTTGAGCGAAGCAGAGATTCTGGACACTGCATGGTGTACACAATTTCCAAGCTCCATCAGTGTTATATTTGTAACCCTTGACAAAATTCCAAATCGCTTACAGTCCATCCAGTATCACAGAACATTCCTGAAACCATAACCTTCGTTCTCAACAGCAAGATTGTCTCGCTTTCTGTCGGAATCTTCGACTCCCACAATTTCATTCTCTTTCTTCTCCAACTGTCTATTCTGCCAGTCAAGGTATGTCCTAAGCGAAATGGCCAAGAATGCGCAAAAGAACATAAATGCAGCACAAACCCATTGGCCCTTTATAAATAGAGGTCCCTCACTGGAAGGATACAGCCGGGTACCTAAAATAGGGCCGCACTGACCAACCAGTTGCAGCAGAGCAAAGCCAACACCACGCTTAGTGTCAGTTCCCTGGTTGTTGAGGACCCAGGGGAAAATATTAGAGATCGCGGGGAATATTCCGGCGGCAGCAAGGAATATACCGGCGTACCGGATCGCAACGGCCCTGCAGGTCGCTAGAAGGACATAACCGATTCCTCCCAGCATACACAGCGCGATGATGACTAGGCCACGCTGCTGGGTACGGTCTGCGATCCACGTCGTAACAATGCACATCACAAAAGAAAGAAAGTATGGCGGTGCGCTTAGACCCTGAGCATCCAAAGCAGAAAATCCCATTCTGAACCCAAGTAAAGTCAGCGAATTTGTGAAAAGGCAGGAGCTCGGCTTTCAGTTTACATACTCACTAAGTATCGTAGGGGTAAATACAGGAAGTGAGGAGAAGGATACATTACAGCAAAAGAACATCAACTGGCAGAACCCGTTAGTGAGCGAAATCATTAGCGAGACATTGGAGACTAACCGATATGAGCCAATTCTTCGGATCCAGCAATGCATATACGACTTCTTTGAGGTCGAGGGATCCAACTCTGGCCCCTCCTTCCTCGCCAACTTGCCGAATTGCTCTTGCCCGTGCTACCTCCTTTTCATCTGTAGTCAAAAACCTCGCTTTCTCTGGGCAATCAGGAAGGAAGAAGAATGCGACGACAGCCAAGATAATTGCCGGTATGCCCTCCACTATGAACATGAGTCTCCAGCTCGATAAATCGAGGTGGCCTGATGTGATGCCGAATGCCAATGCCCCCGCAAAACAAGTAGCAAGTGGTGCCGCCGAGAGAAACAGACCGATACGCAAACCAATCTCTTTCCGCAAATAGAAGAATGATAGCAAGTACGGGATTCCTGGAGAATAACCAGCTTCCGCCGCCGCAAGGAAGAATCGGCAGGCCATCATGCCTTGCCAGTTGAATGCAGCGGATTGGAGCACAGACGCGAGGCCCCTAACAGTAAATTTCAGTTGTCATGGTCTACTGCAAATAGGGCTGGATCAACCATACCAGACAAAAACCGTTGCGAAAGCCCAGATGTGCGGCGGCACGATTTTCCACATGAGCGCCATCCACTCGAAGAATATATACGGAATGTAAAAGATGGTCAAGAGCCACTGATACTGGGCATTAGTTTCATGGAGATCCTTGCTCATGCCCGCTGTCTCAGCATTTCCTATGTTTGATCGGTCTAAGAACGAGACCAGGTCTAGAAACGTGAGCTTTTTCCTTTGCATATTCTCTCCAATACCCGGAGGTAAGATACTCCACTTACAAAGGGCCATCACTAGCGGCACGAAATTCCAGTCCAGTTTACGAACCACACGTTTCTCGACTGCTGGGTCGATATGAAAATCCCGAGTGCCTTCCGGAGGAGCATTCTCCACGTGATAATCTTGTACCTTCTCGGTGGACATGGTTGATTGGGCGACTCGGAAAGAAATGAATCGAGACGTGATGTTATAGTAATGGTCAGTCTCTCAGGGTGCTTCTCGTATCCGATGGGCCGAAGAGGCGAAGTGACAGCAGCTCTATCAATCAACAGGCCATTGGGATGGGGACCCCAGGGTCAATAAATATCCAATCTAACATTTCTCCACCCCCGTAAATCTAAATGGATCTTACCCGGACCCCAGCTTTTGGACATGGGGATGGGTGGCCGTGTTGGAGATTGGTTTTGGTATTTTTGCTTTGCGTCACTATCGGAGACCTAGCGACCATAGTTTCAGAGGTGTCACTGTACAGACCAATGACAGCTGGCGAACTGCGTCGCCGATCGGCGATCGACCAAGTCCGATCGGACACCACTACCCAAACTGCTACTAAGGAACGGCTTGAAGCCGATCGGAGACTTTCATAGCCACGGATAGCATTTCAGTTTTTATTGAGCAGCGTCGATGACGGCAGATACAGCCGAAAAGAAAAATACAAAAAGACAAAAGAGGGGCGGGGCCGTACACGGAAAGAGACGATTTGTTGAGCTCCGAAGCTCGGGATGAAGCTCACCGGGATAATGTATATAAATTCGTAGAACGCATCGTCCACGACAACGGTTGAGTTTCTATCGCCGATAAACCGACCTTGAAGTCCAACAAGCCTACCATCCAAAGAGTGCCAATATGACAGGAGCAAACGGCTCGAATGGCCATGTCGCTATGCATGCAGCCACACGTCTTCGACAACTGCTTTCTGGAAAAGAAATCATCATCACACCAGGGGTGTATGATGGTTTTAGTGCCAGGATAGCCCTGGAGGTGGGCTTCGATTGTCTCTACATGGTGCGCAACCTATTCAGTCTTACCGCCAGGTCTGGTCATCACTGGAAACGAACGCTAAATTGTACAATGTTAATCACAGACCGGCGCAGGCACCTGCGCCTCCAGGCTGGGACAACCTGACCTGGGGTTAGCCACACTGAACGACATGCGTGAGCACGCCGAGATGATCGCGAATCTTAACCCGAATGTCCCTCTGATCGCTGACGCGGACACGGGGTACGGAGGACCGATTATGGTTGCCCGCACCGTCGAGCAGTACCATCGCAGCGGCGTGGCCGGTTTACACATTGAGGACCAAATCCAAACCAAGCGATGTGGCCACTTAGGTGGGAAGGAGTTGGTATCGCTGGACACTTTCGTGTCTCGTATCAGCGCAGCAGCTACTGCTCGAGACAAACTTGGCTCTGACATTGTCCTCATCGCACGGACGGATGCGCTACAGACGCATGGATTCGATGAAGCGATGAAGCGGCTAAGGGCGGCTATGCTGGCTGGTGCGGACGTCGCATTCCTTGAAGGTGTGACGACTAAGGAGGAAGCAAGAGAGGTGTGTCGCTTGCTGTCACCCTCGCCAGTGCTAATCAACATGGTCGAAAACGGGGCCACGCCATCCTGGACACCAGAGGAGGCAAAAAATCTCGGTTTCCGTATCATCATCTGGCCCTTTGCAGCCATTGCTCCTGCGTATGAAGCTATTCGTTCCACATATCGCAGCATCAAAGAGACGGGTTCTTCGGGCATCAACCCAGAATTTACGCCCAAGGCACTTTTCAACATTGTTGGGTTGAAGGAAGCGGTGGCTGTTGATACTGCGGCGGGTGGAAGCCTTTACGATAAAGTTTAGGCCAGTCCGCCGTATTAAGACATATGTTGGTGTAATTAGTACTAGCATCACTTTTTTCGTGATAACTAAGCTTGAACTCTTGATTTCTGATTAACTAACTCCTGCTTTATAATATGTATTGGGTAAATGAAGCTCTGAGATCATATAATCCGCAGCTGTAATCAGTATTATAAAGCCTACGATAGAGAAAGCATGACGACGGTTGATTTCCTGAGTAAAGAGAAAGGTGCAATATATCATTTCTGGGACAATGAGAAGTTAAGATGTTAGGACTTGATATTTGCTACTATCTCGGCCTTACAAAGCTATAAGGAGTGTCCTAGAACCAAGAAGTTATATGAGGCACATCAAGATGAATGGTGAAGAGAGATTATAAGAGCCGGTAATCACGACTGCGGTCCGTCACTCTATTGCATATTGACCATATCATCAGACCACTGAAAATTGAGCATATCTGCAAGGCTGTCTAGCTGGTCAAAAGCGAAGGCGCTTGGAAAGCCATTGGGGGGAAACACTGAACGTAAATTCCAGTCAGCAAGCAGGGACAAGATCTGAGGCTCAGGGACAGAGGGACACTTATCTTCAGCGTTTTGTCTGCCGTTATCCAATTCTTCACAGGTCTGAAAATGTCTTCGCCATTCCCATAGTGAATCATATACAATACTCATGCTCAATCTGTTTCGCACCTGCAATCGCAGACCGTCGGTCATCTGCCCGCCGATGACCTGACGGTCGGGCAAGGAAAAGAAAAAGCCAATCACGTCGCTTAACCTAGCGGGTAAGTCATTGTTCGCAATGGACATTTTCCGCAGAGCGGAGATGGCAGCATTTAGCAACACGTTCCCGGTGTCGGCGTCGAGTAGAGATTGAAAATCACTTCTAATGATTCTGAGGAGAATAAACGACGCACAGACGAAAACTTGACAATAGAAGAAGGGGCAGTAGTTGAAAAAGCTGTTTTCTCGGCTTTCTAGGTCCAGGCTCTGTTGGATGAGGAAACAGGCTGTCTGGTATAGTGTCATAATGCGTTCAGTGTAGCCATCGAAGGCAGGATCGTCGAACAAATAGAACGCGTGGAGGTGGAGGCGCGCAGCTGACAGGTAAATACGTGTTATTTCTATATTTCGTATCAGCACACAGGTATCAAGAATGAAAACGATGTGTTCAATGAGAAAAGTATTACGTGGGGGTGACAGTTGTATTATTTCGCGCTCGAGGTCAATGAAGACGGAGTTAAGTAGGCGATACAACGCCAGTCGCTCATTTTGCGATGTGGACACCGTTGAATTCAGATCGTGCGAAGCAAATGCCAAGGAGACTCTGCGCCGAAATCGTTCGATCTGAAGGTGTGACCCTAGCGAAGCGTCGTGGAGCGCAGATGCCATGTACTCGGGCATGACATTCAGCGGCCATTCGTTTAACTGTACCACTCCAGGTAGCCCGCAACCCACACTTACGCTGTGTATTTCTGTCAGTCCTGGTAAAAGTTTCAGCGTAAATGACACGGGAAACCCCACCTGTGAGCAACAATATTGCAAGCTTCCCATGTTTTCGCCCACTCAAAGTGCTCATTAGCATTGAGGTTTGTGGAGATTTTGGTGAAGTCTTGAACATTCAAGGGCTGATGGAGACCCATCTGTGAGCCTAGTAGAACCATCATCCCGGTGAGCAAATAGGTGGGATCGGCTGTACTGCTACTGGTGGGGAATGGCCAGGCGCAGAGAATGATGAGGCTCTGTACCACACGAAGTGAATATGGTATAGATCGTAGACTCCGCCACAAGAGATCGGTGACGTTCCTTGCTAGTTTCGGAAGGAGAGTAGGCTGGCTTTGTAGATGTCGTGATGCTGCCGAGATGACCGACCAGAAGAGCAGCTCCGAGGATTCGTAATATTCGTGCGGTGATCTTCTCGGGTCTAGAAATGGAATGAATGGGTGACAGTGATTCATATAACTGGCACATCGTAAGAGCTAAAATCCTTGATGTTGGGTTTGATCAATTACACTCACATCGTGAATAGTTCCTCGATCTCTGCAACAGAAAGCTCTACATTGCCCAAAGCTTTCCCTCCCGGGACCACTGCAGTAGCTTCGGCAGGTGGTTGTGGCAGATCGATCACAGGCTTTGTGGTTAAACCTGGCGTCCATAGGTGCTCTACAGGATTCAATAAGAGTCCCAATCCTCCACTGGTCGATCTAGCCACAGCAGCGCAATCCCCATCTGTAGCTCTTAGATGGTGGTCTTCCTCTCCGAGGACCCATTGGGGAAGTGAGGTTGGATCACTAGGGGCACTGTCCCCTGTCGCCGGGATAGGACTGCTAAATTGCTTCGCCGCTAATTGACGCCGGAGTTCTCGAACTTCGCTATGAAGCTCAAATGATCGTCTGGGAGGAAGCAGGAGGTACATTTAGCCATCTAAAACCCGGTCCAGGAAACATAACTTTGGTATTGTTACCTTCGCTTCCGTGTCCTCTGAAATGATAATTCCACCTTGCATTCAAGCCCTAGTCTCTGGCAGCGATCGCATATGCCAAGGTCTTTATCGCCCGCCGTGCTTAGGTTGCACCTTAACTTTCAAGTTATCCGTGTGAGGCGTCTATATGATCAAATGTAGGGGGAAAAACATAGTGTGCGGTCTATACCTTCTGTTGCTTGCACTCGTTGCACGCTCTTCGTCTGGAGGAGCTGGCTGGCACTCCTGCACTTTCCTTGGGCTGCCGTTCTTGCCCTGGGGGTGACAGTGCGGCCATGATGGAGGATACAGGGTACAGGATTCGCCATATATAGTGACACTCAGAATGCCAGGTCTAAGAGTGGAAAGAGGGGGTCTGTCATCTGATTTGCAGCCCAAGGTTTATCGACAATCCTCAGCGAGACCCTAGAATATGTGACATGTAATTTTAAAAGTTGCGAGGAGGTAAGCCGATGTCCCCGCGGTGCCAAAACTTAGCTACGTAACACGTGACATCGCTTCTTTTCCGCCTGTTACATTGTACATTCGCCTCCGCAACTCCCTCTAGTGTCAATTCAATACCTTTACTGCACATATCTTTAGAGGAAATATAAACAATAATAGATCAAATGGTAGCGACGGTGACAACGTAGCTGGGTCTCTAGTTAATCGGTGTATGTCCTTGGGACAGAACACCGCGAGCAGGAGACATATAAAGTTTAGTCAGGTAACATGTGGGGCCGTGCAGGGGGTGTAGGGTATTCGGTAAGGGGTGAAGGAAAAAAACAAGCAGCTAAAATAAACCGGAGGTCAGGCATACGAGACAAGACCATTTTGAAAGTGCTTTATAAGCGCACGGTCATTAACTAGTTAATCCTAGTATTAATGAGATCAATGCGCCCGGGCATCAATTTGAAGATCTTCAATTAGATAATTTATATTTCTAGGTTTCCGATGGGCTTCTTCGTGCAGATTTTATAACATTGGACGAATCCCTGGACCCTGCAGATGAAAATATCCAAATTGAAGAGCCCGATTTGGGTGATATTATCGTTCAACTTTCTTTTCTCAATAGGCGTAAAGTTGTGACCCTTGTTAATCGTTAGAAGAGGCCAGGGACTTAAAGAAACGTGGTACGCTGATTCCAATGTATTATGTCGTCTTTCGGAATATGCCTATTTTTGAAGCAAAAGTAAGACTCAAAAAGCATATCACCCTGCAGAAAAAATCTACAATAGGATAGTTACGTTGTCCTCTATGGGGTGAGGAGTGTGAGCATCCAAAATATATAATCGGAGGCTTATCCCTGGCAATTTAATTTAATACTATACCCTTCCTATTAAGGCTTAGTGAAACGGATAAGCTGGAAGAATTTGAACTGGCTATCCTAATTTCAGAGTATTTCTTGTTGTCTACTATTTATATTATTATTTATTTCTTGAAAGAATTCTCTGGAAAATATGCGTCGGTCGAATAGAATAAATAAACTTCCTTTCGCATTAAGTGATTAATTACCGAAGCCTATTACTTATTTTGCACCGAACGAGTTGTATTCTATACAACTAAGTTGGTTTGATAATACACACGCGCTATATAACTGGCTTAGGCAGACGACCTTTGACCGTTTTTGCGGAGATTTTGCAGTTCCATTCTATATTATACTCGGTCCGACGTCACCGCCGGGATCGGCCCCACTATACGTATACCAGGTTTAAAGCGATGACATCGCTACCCAACGTGCCTAGAAGATAATTGAAAAACCAGAATTCGCCACTAGATTCTGCCACTTCTATCTGATGTGGTCTGGAATTTACAGCTAACCCCTCTGACCTTTCTCTCCGATCTCTAGGATCTAGTAGCATGCCCGTCCTTCTTAATAACCTCAAAAGCCTGGGCACGATGTACATTATGGCAGTACGCATGCTCTCCAGGACTAGGACGAATGTTTTCGACATGATGCTACAGGTGCGTCTAGGTGGATAGGCGGACTCATCCCATCTGACCGCCCCGGGTTTTGGTTCGATTCACTTGTTGGTCCGGCTGTATTATTGGCACTCGGCATCCCAGTTATCGTCGGAAAACTCCACTCGCCACCAATCATTGTGGTCCAGATGGATATTATGACATAGCCAGTGAAATGTGGGCTCGACGATCCTTGGGAGGTTCCTGAGGTGCCCTGAATGAAAATGATTCCTTGATCCGGCCAGATACATTCGTTTTTAACTCTTTTTATATTCATTCTATTCAACTTCTCTCCTGATATCACTGCAATGATTCAAGCTGACAACGTCCGCGATGTGTTAAACACAGACATCAGAACACCTATACCCGATGCGATCGTCTCCAAGATCATCTCTCTCCCCCCATTCGTCAATGTCCCTGGAGTGTCCAACATTCGAGATTTGAGCAATGATAACAAGCTACGACGAGGCTACGTCTACCGGTCCGGGAATGTGGCTGACATCCTGGATGCAGGAAAGGATGTTCTTGTCAATGAGCTGAAAATCACCACCATTTTCGATCTTCGAAATCAGAGTGAGCGAGCACGAGTTCCGAGTCCAGAAATCGAAGGTATTGAGACGATATGGATGCCATACGGGGACAGACCAGCCTCCCTGAATCTCAAAGAATTTGCTGAGGATCAGGGTAATACTGGTTTTGTAAAGATGTATATGGGTATCCTCAATGCAGCGACGCCGGCATTCAGGCAAATCTTCAAACATATCAGGGATCAGCCCAATGATCCTTTCGTCTTCCACTGTTCCGGTAGGTTGAGTTCCCTCGACCATCGCCGATAATTTCGATACAGGCCGCACGATTACATTGTTAAAACTCTTGCTAATCAAACTCGAACATTTAGCTGGCAAAGACCGCACTGGGGTTCTATCAGCATTAATATTGCTCCTCATCGACCGCCCGCACGAGGAAATCGTTTTCGATTACATGCTCACCCGAGCTGCATTGGAAAACGTGCGCGAAAACTTGACAGAAGCACTTGCTCTTCACTATGGCACCGAGCATCTGAGTCCCGAGGCGATCGGCATGTTAGAGCTTAGCGGAGTCCGGGGACACGCTATGGCGTCATTTTTGAAGACATTCGAGAGTACATACGACGGCATCGAAGGCTTTTTGACCAAAGTGCTCGACTTTTCGCCCGAAGATCTGGGTCAAATGCGGCGTACCCTGGCAGCATGAATTCAATTAGACAGCATTTAGAAATACAGACAACTGTCGCATCCGTACACAATCTCAGCCCTTTACTGGTGCATTCTAATCATTACCCTCGGTAGCGTATTCAACAAAAGCTTCTAGGCTTCGGATGTGGATGTGGGTGTGGATGGTCAGTGCGCTAGAATGCAGGGATTCAGGAATTCATTCCAGCCTCTTCAATGTTGCGTACAGAGCTTGGAATAATGTTAGTTTCTGCTGCAACTGCTTCATCCAGTTAATTTGTGAATGCTTTCTCGGAATGCGAGCTCAGGAGATAAGCCAAGGGCATAATTCTTCCCCGGTTCCAATGTGTTTCCCAAGGTCACCACTTCCCCTCTCGACCTCCACTCACCCCACAGTCCGGCATCGCCGATCGTCGCTTTTTCCCGCCACTCAGCCCATAACAGGAGATTCCCCGGTCCAGAATTGCCCAGACGCACCCCTGTTCGGGACCCAGCGCTGCTACCGTTGCTTTCTACCCCTCGCTCGTGGGGGTCCCTGCTGTTGATGCGAGATTAACCCAATACCCCTTAACGTGGGGACAATATGGCACGCTCCACCACCGGCCTCCAGCCTCACCAATCGATTGGAACAACAGAGCGGCCAACCTATTATTTCTCCACTGGCGTAGCTGCCGGCACCTTTCGGGAACGGAGACCACAGTGTCGCGGTATCAATCGGGGAGATTGTACCCGAGACCAATATAAAAACACGGCCCCTGCCTTGATCACACGCTAAGGCCTTGGATCGCAAGCGGTGACACCATGCATTTGTGGAAGAAACTCGCCTTGGCTGCGCTCCCGTCGACGTTCCACGCTGCGCTTAGCCAGCACGTGGTAGATCTCAGCGGCGATGGCTGGACCGTCAGCAGTAAAGCGCTGAACGTGTCGGCTCCGGGTCATCTACCTTCACAGGTACATTTGGATCTCTACGCCGCTAATGTCATTGATGACCCGTATCTCGGTCTCAATGATTTCAATTTACGTTGGATTCCAAACAACAACTGGACCTATACAAGTGAGCCGCTCAAAGGGTTGTCTGGAAATGCGAAATCCTCTTGGCTTGTTTTTAACGGCCTGGACACATTTACCACAATTGAGTTTTGCGGTCAATTCATAGGTACCACGGATAATCAGTTCCGTCAGTATACCTTCGACATCTCCAAGGCACTCAGCAGCTGCAAGGGTGATCCTACTCTGGCAATCAACTTTGGCAGTGCTCCCAAGATTGCCAATGCCATCGCCGAGGATCCAAATTCAGAGAGTACGTCCCACATCATGGCTCTCAAGTGCATAATTTAACTCAACTTTTCTAGAATGGCCTTATGGTCCTCAGCAGATCTACGAGTTTCCTAACCGCTGGTATATCCGGAAAGAACAATCTGACTTTGGATGGGATTGGGGTCCAGCGTTTGCCCCAGCCGGCCCATGGCAAGATGCTTACCTCGTGCAATTTGAGCGCGAAGAGAGCGTCCACATTCTGAACACCGATTTGGACATCTTCCGCAAGGGACAAATCAACCACCTCGCGCCCGACCAAAGTCAACCGTGGGTGGTCAACGCCAGCGTTGATTTCCTTGGATCTCTGCCAGCTAAGTCCTCCATGAACATTGAGGTGAAGGATGTTGAGACTGGAAAGACCCTTAAATCGGGTCTGCTCGAGAATGTTGCTACCACTGGACAAACCATTACCGGCAGTATCACCATTGATGCTGATGCCCCGAACCTCTGGTGGCCGAATGGGCTGGGCAGACAGAACTTGTATTATGTGACTGTCACCATTCAGGACCGCGAGAAACGGGAATTGGCCTGTGTCACCAAGCGTTCTGGATTCCGGACCATTTTCCTCAATCGACTCAATATCACGGATGATCAGTTGGCCCAGGGCATTGCGCCCGGCGCAAACTGGCACTTTGAGGTAAATGGTAAGGAGTTTTATGCAAAGGGGTCCAATTTCATTCCCCCGGATGCATTTTGGCCCCGGGTTACTGAAGCTAAGATGCAGCGACTGTTCACCGCTGTCAAGGCTGGAAACCAAAACATGCTCCGGGTGTGGGCTTCCGGTGCCTACCTTCCTGATTTCATTTACGACATTGCCGATGAATACGGTGTTCTGCTTTGGAGTGAATTCCAGTTCAGTGATGCCCTCTACCCGAGTGACGAGAAATTCCTCGAAAATGTTGCTGCTGAAGTTGTCTACAATGTGAGACGTGTCAACCACCATCCGTCGTTGGCGCTGTGGGCTGGTGGTAACGAGATCGAGAGCTTGGAGTTACCTACTGTACAAGAAGCGGCTCCAGATCGATACTCATTCTATGTTGGCGAATATGAGAAGCTTTTCATCAGCCTAATTCTGCCTCTTGTATATGAGAACACTCGGTCGATCTCCTACATGCCCAGCAGCACCAACAACGGATACCTCTGGGTCAACATGTCGGCTCCGGTCCCAATGGCCGAGCGCTACAACAACATCACCGCTGGCGAATACTATTCCGATACCGACCACTACAACTACGACAGCAGTGTGGCATTTGACTATGGCAGTTACCCCGTTGGCCGTTTTGCGAACGAATTCGGATACCACAGTATGCCCAGTCTCCAGACTTGGGAGCAGGCTGTCGACAGGGACGAGCTTCACTTCAATAGCAGCACTGTCATGCTCCGAAACCACCACTACCCGCCCGGTGGCACCGAGACCCGCAACTTCAAAAATACATCCATGGGCATGGGTGAGATGACTATCGCCGTTGAGCGCTACTACCCCATACCCAACAAGGATGACTCGGTTGCAAACTTTAGCGCATGGTGTCACGCCACGCAGATGTTCCAGGCCGATATGTACAAGTCTGAAATCCAGTTCTACCGCCGTGGTAGTGGAATGCCAGAACGTCAGCTTGGCTCTCTGTACTGGCAGCTCGAAGACATCTGGCAGGCTCCGACCTGGGCCGGTATCGAGTATGACGGCCGCTGGAAGGTCCTTCACTATGTTGCTCGCGATATTTACCAACCCGTCATTGTCTCTCCCTTCTGGAACTACACCACCGGTGATCTGTCGGTCTATGTGACCTCCGATCTCTGGAATACGGCTAGTGGCTCGGTGAACCTCACCTGGGTCGATTTGTCCGGAAAGCCCCTTCCTGATAACGCAGGCACTCCCCAGACGCAGCACTTCACCGTTGGTGGTCTCAATACCACCGAGATTTACTCGACGAAGATCTCAGATCTGTCTCTTCATGACAGAAAGAATGCCGTTCTGATCTTGTCGCTCAGTGCACAGGGCAGCCTTCCGAACTCTGAGGGCGGATCTCTCACCACCTTCACCCACCGTAACCAGGTCGCTACCGAGTTCCCTAATCGCCTCGCTCTTGTCGATCCGGAAGTCCAAGTTTCGCATGAGAAGGCTAGTACTTTCACCGTGGAAGCCAAGAAGGGTGTCTCACTCTATACTTGGCTCGATTACCAGTCCGGTGTCGTGGGCTATTTTGACGACAATGCGTTTACCTTGCTTCCGGGGGAGAAGAAGACTGTTACTTTCACTGTTCAGAAGGATGAAACAGATGGCAAGTGGGCCAAGGGCGTCACTGTTCAAAGTCTCTGGGATCAGACAACAAGAGATTAAGTCTCCAATGACCCCATGACAGGCATCAGCATTTCTTCTTATTTCGTTATATTCTGTCTTTTGTCTACAATGAAAAGTGTAGATTGTCAAGAAACGGTGGTACAAATAATTGTCTGAATAACATTTCTCTCTAGAAGTGGTTATAAAAATTAAGTCTACTGTTCTATTAAAATGAACCCCGCCAAATAAATAATGCTCCAGAAAACTTCAAAATGATGCAATGGTGAAACGGAAAATAACTCTTGAAAATTTTCAACCACAAATCTCTCCCATCGTTTCATTAAGCAGGACAAGCCGGCACGGATTCAGACTGATCCCGAGTCAACTTTGCGCGAAGTCTCCCACCAAAGATGTAGAAAACATAAGGAATGAAGACCATGCCGACTCCGATGAAAGCAAGAAGCCACGAAGCCCATTGCAACCCGAGACGGTTATACATCTGGGTAGTAAACAACGGGAAAGCAGCACCACCACCAGACCGCAAGAAAACTTTTGCAGCCAGCGCAGAGGCCGCATACTTTTGATAAGAATCAATGATGTAGTTATTCACGGCATAGTAGCACAACACCATGCCAAATCCAAATGCGATGCCGGACGAAGCGGGTCCCACCCAAATAATGTGTTTGAAAGACGTGGCACCCAGCAAGAAGAACGCAATTGGGATGAATGGTGCACCGATCAGCGCCGCGATAAGTCGGTCCTCGGGGGTGGGTGCTCGCTTGAGACAGATTTTTCGGAATTGCTTCTCGATAAGCGGGGTAGCCACAAGAGAGAAAGCGGCACCGATCAGGATGGGGATGAGCATCAAGCCGATCTGACCGTCGTTGTAATTGTACAGTTTTCCGAAGATAACCGGATAGGCGAAGAAGAATGCATAGAGCATGGCGTAAATGAGGACAATGTACATGCACATCAGGTCGAGGACCGGCTCCGTCATGATCATGGTGATTGGGCGAATCAAGCTGGTACGGGCGATATCGCGGAATGTGAGCTTATGTTGCTCCTGCTCCGTGATGATGTTTGGGTTGCCGGTCTCTTTGCGCAATCTAGCAGCCCGTCGCTTGAGGATCACGGGCGCGTAAGTCTCCGGGATAAGACCGATTATAATCATGATCACGCCCGCGAAAGCCATGTTCGTCCAGAAGAAAAGATCCAGACGACCACTACCGACACTGATCCAGCCGGTAACGATGGGTCCAATGACCGGGCCACAGTAAGGAGCAGCAGCGAAGTAAGAGATGGCCAATCCTCGATCTTCGATGCTCCAGATATCAGCGATAGTCCCACCAGCCAGCGAAAGGCCAGAGCTCGAGAAGACGCCGCAGAGGAATCGACAGACCAAAAGGCCCCCGATATTAGGCGATAGGGCACATGGGATATTGAAGATAACATAGAGAGCCAGCGAGATGATGTATACTGGCCTCCGACCAATGATCTCAGACAGCGGTGACCATAGCAAGGGTCCCACCGCGAAGCCGCATACCATGATTGAACATGTCAAGATAGCAACCTCCAACGAGACATTGTATTTGTCTTGAATCAACCCAAGACCACCAGTGACGATGGAGGAGCCATATGCAATGCATACCACCAATAACGATGCAACGATTGTAATGTACCAACGATAGAGGCGCGACCAATTGTGCGGGTGCTCTGGATCTCCGATGGTAAACGTCACGAATTCAATGGACTTGGCCTTTTCGGGGTCGGTTGAGATAGAGACTCGGGAGATAGAGGGTCGGGTTCGTTCAAGCGTTGTTTGTGGAACAAGACCTGTTCTGGTCTCGACGACATACTCATCAGGGAATATGGGGGTGTCTGGGCGTCCAAGATCGGGATAGTTGTAGTCTAGTCGCGAGGGATTCTCTGGGATATCAACGTCGGGAGGGTCGTCTCGCGCTGTAGTTTCGGAAGGCATGGGGTCGGTCATCTTGAGCTTGAAGGTGAGGATGTTATACAAAAATAGTACACTAGCATGAGGAATACCATGGTATTTATAGGAGGAAGGTCTATGACCTCAAGACGGCGTCACCTACGCAAACGGGCTCGTATACAATCCTTCTACGCCGACAGATCTCCGAGATATACCGCGATGTATCAGGTTCTCAGATCGCTGGATATTGAAAAGCAGTTTTGAAGACATTGGCTGCAAATGGTTCGGCGAAACCTATGCCGTTTGCAGGGAAGAAATTCCGGCGAATCTGCGGAGATGGCTCGGTACCGAGATAATGCCGATGATTATGCCTCCGGGTCGGCATCAAGATGCCGATTGCATCCACCAAACTATCAAACTAACATTTGAATTGACTCATTTAACGCAATGGCCCCATTCTTTTGCAAATCCTTTGAATGAATTACGTGGATGGCGGGAGGGTCCTTGCATTCTGCGCGATTTACCGGTCGATGCTAATCAAGTACGAGACAATATTTACGTCCCGTCGCGGGTTGCTCCTGATGAACAAATAGCGACTCATGAAAGAGCTATCCAGATAAATAGCTGCAGCTACTTCAAAGGGAAGCTTGCAAATCTGGACTCCCGCGAGCCACCGGAAGAAAGATAACAGTACATAGTATGGACCCAGAGACTCAGCTTGGGTGGAGCTACAACCCTGAAAATGGGACCGATCGACTAGGCCCCAATGGGCAAACAGACCAGAGAACTAGATCTATATAAGGAATTTTTCAGATATCGTGCTCTGGGATGGTGGGAGGTCTCCACCATCCTCCAGTCTAGAGTGCGCCGATATACATTCGGTAAAGATACATTCCACTGCTAAGATACATGCTATACCCAGTCCAAAACACACATAGCCCAATTATTTTGAAAGTACTTGAGCCAGACCGGAGTATTTATCTAGGTTTGCCAAACGCACAGCGGCGCGGCAAATGCGATAAGATAGACATATCGGGCTTATCGCCACCTCGGTCGGCTGTTGCGTCAGGGCAAGTCTGGACCATCTTCAAACTACCAACAATGGCGTCCTATCGGGCACTTTGTACTAAGTACGCCTCTCTCCTAAATCAATTTTCAGCTTCCAAGAAAGATCTGGAAGTTCTTACCAGTATTCCTGCCAAGTGTACGCCTCCCGCAAAAACCCTCTACGTGCTGGACTCGTCCTTCAACCCCCCAACCTTCGCCCATCTCCGCATTGCCAGCACCGCTCTACTAGAACAACTTGAGCCAAGCTCCCGCCTGCTCCTTCTACTATCGACTCAAAATGCCGATAAGCCGTCCAAGCCCGCGCCTTTCGAGGACCGGCTCGCCATGATGGAGCTCTTTGCTCATGACTTGCGCACACATCTAGCTACCACGAAGGCAAGCACGGCCTCTTCGGAGGCCACCGAAGAGATGAACCATATTCCCGCGATTGATATCGGTGTGACGAAGAAACCATATTTCGTCGACAAGGCTGCGGAAATCGAGGCGTGTGATTTCTACCCCACTCCACTTGAACAGGTCCATCTTACAGGCTACGATACCTTGATCCGCATCCTTAATCCCAAGTACTACCCTCCACATCATACCTTGGATCCTCTTATTCCACTCTTCTCGCAGCATCGGTTGCGTGTGACGTTGCGACCGAGTGACGAATGGGGAAGCAAAGATGAACAGAGAGAGTTTATCGATAGCATGTCCCGTGGAGATATGGAGAAACAAGGCGTACGGAGGGAATGGGCACAGCGGATCACACTTGTCGAGGGTAGAAATCCCGGTGCGCCGTCGGTGAGCTCTACAAGGGCCCGCGAAGCAACGCAGTCTGCCGTTGAGGATCTGAACTGGTTGGTTCCAGACAACGTGAGGCGGTTCCTTCTGTCAGAAACGCCCTACTCTGCGAAAATATGAAGATTCTGAATCCGACATTTCCCGAGGTCTGTTGTTGTACATAGTCAATTGAACAATATACCCCGCATATAAATCTGCGAAGCGTGTAGATGATATGGTACATTAATATAGCACGAACGCCGTCCAATGTTGCTCGTACAGCGACGCCAATTCCTTATTTTCGACCACCTGCGCATGTAATCCAACCATTTTGACATATCATACACTCTTGGAAGTGAGAGGCGCATCTCCTGACCATCCATGCGCTGGGTCTATTTTCGGTCGTCTTCCTCCTCCCGCTTCCCAAGGGTATATGCCAGACCACCTCCAATCATATTAACCAAGCAAAGGCCCATAGTCATGCCCCGGACGACCCCGCGAGCTCCGAGCTTCTTCACGAAGGGCTGTCGCCGCCGGCCCGCCAGGAGCAGGTACAGGCCAGACCACGCGGCTTGTATACCAGCACTGTCTGTCTTGAAACCTTGAATATTCGCGTAGCTGGTGAAGAGAAGGACGGGAGGGAAGAGCATTGGGAAGAACTGGAAGGGCCGGGCATGTTGCGCGAAGATCAGCGAAGCGAGCAGAGTCGGCGGGAATGAGTTTTCTGGTTGGAGATGTTAGCTTTGCCCTGCGCCTCGCAAGTCATCGGGGGGCTTGGATGTGCGTTGATAGATTCAGAGGGCTGGAAGGGCTGAATGAGACGAAGACGTACCACCCCAAGCTCTAAATCGCTGGACGAGAGTCTTCTTTGTTTCCTCGACGGTGGAGTCCGGCATGTTGGATAAGATGCTTTTTGGGCTCGGAAAGACGGGAATCAAGATCAGTCGGCTTGTGCTTTCTCCCTTAAACAGTTACTCGCGGATAGTTTGTCAGAGGGGTCCGGTGGAGATTGCGGTGGCAGGTGAAGTTGAGAGGAATGTCCGTATACCACAGATAAGCGCAACTGGCGTTTACCCGCCGCTCGGCAAAGACACCTAAGACTACTCTTTTCACCTTTGCGCCTTCCCCGAGTCAACCACGCTCTTTGTTCGCGTTTGGCTTCCCCACGACGGCAACTTCTTGCTTGATCTCTGTTCAGACGATATTTTTCTGTCTTTTGGGGGATCGGGCTCCCTTTCTGCGCGGCCCTACGCCACCCTTCCAATCTCATCCTCCCCCCTCGACCCTCAGCGCCGCCCGTGATAGTTTTTTTTCTTCATCCTCGATCACCATGCCGTCTGCGAAGGCGACTGGATCCGATGCCAACGGCTCGGGTGCGAGATCGCGCGACCACAAACAAGGCAACCAAAACACCAAGTGGTCGGCGGAGGAAGAGGCGGTAGTCCTACGAATCATGAAATGCGCACCAGGCGCGTTCTACGAGATTCTTGCGGTCCAAAAAACTGCCACGAGTGCCCAGATCAAGACAGCGTATAGGAAGCTAAGTCTGGTGACACATCCAGACAAGAACGGACACCCAAACGCGGGGGAAGCCTTCGGAAGTGAGTGACGATATGACTTGGATACCCTTGGATTGCCTTCTAATACATTTTTACAGAGATTGCGCATGCGTTCCAGGTCCTCTCGGATGAGACGAAGAAGGCTGCATACGATCGAACTGGAGTCGACCCGGATGCCAGAGGCCACCCGGGTATGTCGGCCAGTTCTGGGTTTAGCGGCGGACGGCCAGGTGGTGCTGGTGCTCAGTTCGCGTCAGAAATCTCCCCAGAAGAATTGTTCGCCCGATTCTTCAACGGTGGCTTTGGAGGAATGGGTGGTAGCCCGTTCGATGGCCCGTTCGGTATGATCTGTTCCGCACTATATGGGGTCGTTTCGTAACTAATACGCGATGGTTCAGGTGGCCCTCAGTTTGTGTTTAATATGGGAGGAGGCGGTCCGGGCATTCGTATGCACCAGTTCGGAGGAGGCATCCCGCGCCGCAGGCCTCGTCCAGCCGCTGGTGCCCAGTCAGAGCCTCCACTTGACGGCTGGTCACTCGTTCGCCAACTACTGCCTCTTCTCCTCCTTTTCGTCCTTCCTCTTCTTTCCTCTCTCTTCTCCGGTCCCTCAGCCCCAGCCGGTCCGACATACCGATTCGATAGTCCTGCACCCCCGCACACCATGGGCCGCACAACGCCCAAACTTGACATCAGGTACTATGTGAATCCGGTCGACGTGGAGGACTTCAGTGCGCGGAAATTCCGGCAGCTTGACCAGCGCGTGGAATTGGACTACGTGACATACCTGCGGTACGAGTGTGAAGGAGAGGTCAACGCTCGTGAGCGGAAGATCCAGGAAGCCCAGGGATGGTTCTTCCCAGATATCGAGAAGATGAAAGAAGCACGGGCCATGGAGTTGACGAACTGCCGGCGGTTAGACTCGCTCAAGGGGAAGTATTAAGGGTTAATTAGGGCTTCACGGTCCGTCTCATTCTCATTCTGTTCAATTCTTTTGAAAGGTGTCGATATCACATATGCGATGGGCGGCGTCTTTGGATTTTCATGCACTTTCTCTTGTACATTGACTCTGAAATGCATCTGGTCTATGCGACTCGATCGAGTACTTTGATATTGAGTCCCGCGGTCCGTCGAGGCCACTCTTTTTGCTTAGTGTGTACACTATATGATTCTACAGATTCTCAGCAATCAATGCATCTATTAAAAATACAGAATATTAATAAATATATGGGTTGTCACTCAAGAAAATGCAGATCAACGTGTTTATCAGGCAACGTCGAGTCTCAAGTCTGCTTAGTCAAGAGCATCATCCTGCGAGGGAATCTCGGCGATCACGACCGAACCCCCAGCTCCATCCCTCGGTTTCCCCTCCTTTTACATCGACGTTTGACCGGAGCTGGATATTATCATTCACGGATTCTTTCCCACGGCGACTTTCGCCTCCCATCGGTGCTTGATTCTATCGTCCTGGCGGCTCCCGTACTTCCCGATTCTCACCTGGACACGGCGCTCCGCCGTACTTAATCCGCGTTCGACAAAAACAGCTGTATACATCTCGCGGTCTTAACTCCAAACTCTTCCCTGACGCCAAGATGTCGGACTCACTCTCTGACGCGGACAAGGTCAGTCGGCCACTTCCCCCCACCAAAGTGTCATAGCGTTTTACTCCGCAGCTGCTGATGATACATCTTTCGTGTGCTTCAGATCCGCAACAAGCGTCTTGCCAAGCTCTCAAACCCGACGCCATCCTCAACGACCGATGGCACTGCCGATTCGTCTGCGAATGCCTCGAGCCCCTCCCCCTCCCGGTCGCCGTCGTCCGCGCAGAAGTCATCCGAGCCACAAAGCGGCCCGGCATCCACGACACAGACGCCACAGCTCTCGGAAGGCAAGCGGATCAAGATTACTCCTGCGGCTACTGCTTCAGAGAAGCCTCACTCGCCCGCACCCTCCCCCGGAACTCCTCCGCCAGCAAAACAGGAGAGCATTGAGTCTTTTGAAGACCGTACATTGGGCGCAGTGTTCAGGCTGGCCCTGAAACAGGATGCACAGCATGATATTAATGGACGGCGGATATTCCTCCCTGGGTTGCAGAGCGAGTTGCAAGGCGAGGGCAAGGAACTACTTATCCAAACGGCGATTTTGGACCAGGCGCTGCTGGAGGCTGCATCGAATGCGGAGAAGCAGCGTCCGCTGGACTATTTGCTGCCTTGCTGGAAGCGCATCACCAAGCTACACAAGGGATTCCGGCGGGCACGAGACGATGACCCAAAATTTCAGGTACTATGCGAGGCGCGACGTCTCTGCATGAGCTACTGCATTTTCGCTATTACGATGCCGGAGATGTTCGGGTACGTTGAAGCTAAAAGCTTCCAAATTTTAATTTGTCCCCTGGGGTATTGACTTATTATCTCCCAGGTTGGACTCTCCCGAACGCTCTCCGTTGGCTTCGTATCTACTACTTGACCCTGAGGATGACAAAGGCATCGATTTTGAATTTATCAGCGAGGCCGTGAAGAGGTTTGATGAGGATGAGAGTGTTAAGCCTGCTTTCATCTCAGCGGTGGAGGAGTTGAGCGCTGAGCTATCCTCCAAGAATGCCAATGACGACTACAAATCATATTGCACGGTAAGTCAAAACTCAATCTCAGTTGTCAAACGTGCGTACTTATTGTATCGATAGGCATTGCGGAACCTCGTCCGCCATTCAGCCATTGCGGCCGCTATTACAGAATCTTCCATTTTCAATGCTTCGAGAGACCCGGCTCAGTTCGAAAAGGATACTCTTTTGGGGCCGTGGTTCCGTCTATCGCCCCTTCAATCCAACGTGACAATGTCATTCTTCTCCAGTCCAAAGACCAGAGACCAGGGGTACATTCTGAGTGCCCAGCGATCTCTTCGCATGACGCAACAAATTATTAGCTCGGATCTTCTCGATATCATCAACCACATGATTCGTGCTTCGAAAGAGGCTCGCGATCAAGTCCTGGATTGGTTCGCGACTGCGATGAATATAAACCATAAGCGAAGGGCCATGCAGGTTGACCCGACACAAGTATCGTCTGATGGATTCATGTTTAATATCACCACGTGTCTGGATCAGCTCTGTGAACCGTTTATGGATGCAAGTTTCACCAAAATTGACCGAATTGATGCGGAGTATCTCCATCGGGATTCTCGAGTGGATATGCGTGATGAGACCAAGATCAACGCAGATCAACATGCTTCAGATGCTTTCTATTCCAAGAAGGCTGATGGCAATTCCAACTTTATCACGGAGATCTTTTTCTTGACTGTTGCCGCCCATCACTACGGCAGTGAATCATTAACATCCAAGTTGGAGCAGCTTGAGAAGGACTTGCGACACATGGAATCCACCATCACCAAGTTCGAGCTCGAGCGACACAAGTGGGCCGCCAACCCCATGCAGCTGCGTGTGTACGAACAGGCCCTTAAAAAGTATAAGGACAAGCTTGACCTGGGCCTTGCGTTGAAGTACAGTCTACAGGGTGTGCTCTTTGACGATCAGTGGCAGGCTCGCTCGATGCTTTTCATGCGGTACGTCACCGTATGGCTGTTGAGACTCGTTTCGGGGGTAGACTTCCCAAAACAAGAAATCTCTTTGCCTCTACCCGAGGAGCAGCCCGAAGTGTTCAAGTGCTTGCCGGAGTACTTTCTGGAGGACATTGTGAGCAACTTCAAGTTCATCATGTGGTGCATGCCCCAAATCATCACCGCCACCCAGGGAGATGAGCTTGTGATGCTGTGCATTACTTTCCTGGAGAGCTCAGCATACATTAAGAATCCGTATCTGAAGGCCGGATTGGTTTCGATTCTTTTCCGAGGAACTTGGCCTCGGCCTGGTGGCGCAAGGGGTGTCCTTGTAGACCTGCTCAACTCAATGCCGTTTGCCAACGAATACTTACTGCATGCTGTCATGAAATTCTACATTGAAGCAGAACACACTGGCACGCACACTCAGTTCTTCGACAAGTTCAACATTCGCTATGAGATTTTCCAGATTATCAAGTGTATCTGGCCCAACACGCTGTACCGTGAGAAGCTGTCCAACCAGGCCAATCAGAACTTGGACTTTTTCGTCCGCTTCGTCAACCTCCTTCTCAACGATGTGACGTATGTGCTCGACGAGTCTTTCGGCGCGTTCAAGACCATCAACACCACCCAGATTGAGCTTGCCCGGGAAGGCAACTCAATGGATCAGAATACTCGACAGCAGCGCGAAGAGCACTTGGCATCTGCACAAAGAAGTGCCAAATCCTACATGCAGTTGACCAACGAGACGGTTGCCATGCTCAAGCTGTTTACAGAGGCACTGGCAGATTCATTCACCATGCCGGAGATTGTCCAGCGTCTGGCAGACATGTTGGATTACAACCTCGATGCCATGGTGGGCCCGAAGAGCTCCACCTTGCGTGTGGATAACCTGCAGGAATACGGATTCAACCCGCGAGCTCTTCTCAGTGAGATCACTGATGTGTACCTGAACTTGATGGGCAAACCAAACTTCATCACGGCGGTTGCCCGTGACGGGCGTTCTTACAAGCCCGCGAACTTCGAGAAGGCTGCAGAGATCCTGCGCAAGTGGTCGCTGAAATCACCGACAGAAATGCGCCGATGGGGACAGCTTCAGAAGAAGGTTCTGGAAGCTAAGGCGCTCGATGATCAAGCCGAGGAGGACCTGGGCGAAATTCCTGACGATTTCCTTGGTACTTTCACCTCGATGACCCTTATCCTTGAAGCCGTTGCTAACTGTTTGAGCAGATCCTCTTATGTACACCCTCATGGAAGACCCTGTCATCTTGCCGAACTCCAGGATGTCCATCGATCGCGCCACCATTCGCTCGCACCTGCTCAGTGATCCCCACGACCCCTTCAACCGTGTCCCATTGAAGATGGAGGACGTGATACCCGGTAAGGCCCTGGCTTGCGATATTCTCCTCTCAATACATTACTAACCGCTGGCAGACACGGAGCTCAAAGCCAAGATCGACGCATTTGTCAGTGAAAAGACTGGTAAAAAAGCACCAGCACCGGAA
Source organism: Penicillium sp. S103-07 (assembly GCA_037042055.1). Lineage (NCBI taxonomy): Eukaryota > Fungi > Ascomycota > Eurotiomycetes > Eurotiales > Aspergillaceae > Penicillium > Penicillium sp. S103-07. Next base: position 1,044,909 of record JAXQJQ010000002.1, read on the forward strand.
CAGATGGACACAACGGCTGGCTAAGATAGTTGCTTGGCGTATATACATAGTTCCGAGATCCAATGCAAATCGATAGATGTAGCTTATCATGACCGCCTTCCTCTTTGGGTAGATTGCATCACTCCCTTGTCTATCCTCCGTCTTTTACTCCGGCATCCCTAGCTTCACTTTGCACTTCCTTCCTTCATATATCTCTGCATTATATTTGTTCTCCTCCCAGACCGACATGGGACCTTCCCTTTCCACCGTTTGGGCCTCGCTGCCCCCTCTGACTGAATTCTTCCCACCAAGTCCAGCAGCCTATACAACCCTCCTCACCACCTTCCAATATTTCCCTATCGTAAGTGATACAAACTCAAAACTCCGAAAACACAAATTTGACAAGAGACCAAGTGCACGATCTTCCAATGGCTAGTCTCCTGGCACCCAGCCGGCAAAACCAGCCTACAGAGTTCCTTCTTGAACATCCCTGGCCGCATCGCTTGGTCCGCAATGGAGATCGTCGGCCCCATCAATCTAATCTACAATCTCTCACTGGGCTCACCATCATTCTCAGAGCTTCCAGCAGCAAACCAGCTCGTCGCAGCTCTTTACTGTATCCACTATTTCAACCGCGGGATCATCTCTCCCTTCTTCTCGGCCCCGAGCATGTCCCCTATCCATGCATTCGTCGTGACCAGCGCTATAGCTTTTAACTGGTTCAATTCATCCTGCATTGCAGGCTGGGTACGCGGATACGCTATCCCCATGCCCGGGTTCAAGACAGATGGTACCGGTGCACTGGCTTCGTTATCTTCATCGTCTTCATCCTTCTCATTGCCGGAGATTCTTCCTCTTATCGGCGTTGCACTCTTCATCATCGGCATGGCAGGCAACATCTACTCGGAGACGGCGCTCTTCCGCTTCAGAAGAGAAGAAGCCGCGAAGCGAGCCGCGAAGAAAACCGACTCCCAGACTCCCGCAGGCGATGCCAAGTACCACAAGGTCTATGTCATCCCGCCTACCGAGGGCGTGTTCCGATCCATCTTGTACCCACATTACGTGTTCGAGTGGATTGAGTGGACTGGTTTTGCTCTGGCTGGTACAGCGGTGTTCCCCCTCTCTGCTTTCGCGAAGACGAATGTCGCCAGTGCTGGTACCGGTGTCGGTGTTGCGCCTCGCATGTATCCCGCGCCGTGGATAATCCCCGCCGTCTGGGCGGCTGATAAGTACGGTCTGCCATTGCCGCTGCCTGCTGTGTTATTTGTGATGAATGCTGTTGCGAACATGCTACCCCACGCTCGCTGGGGACGCAAATGGTATGTTGAGAAATTTGGGGAGAAGGGCGTCGCGGGGCGAGGTGCTGTTGTGCCGTGGTGCTCGTGGATGTGAGCATGATTCTCTTGCTCGAAATTGGATGAAGTCTGGGCTCAAAGATATCGTGATACCCTTACAACCTCGTAGTACTTATTGATATTGAGGGAAAGTAGTTAATCTTAATAAGCATGTACTAGTCTTAACTATAAGCTACATATGTCTCCGTAACTAAATTAGGGTGATGATTCCTGTTTTGGGCCCTTTTTTCCCCTGACCGACGACGTTCCTAGTCCACGTGGCCATCGTATCGTCCAAGGGCACTGTCATCACAGTTAGATCTCGACGCCGGTAGAATATTTTCAAGCGAGCTATTGAGTAAGCAGTAGCTCGCCTATCCATGGGTCTCCGAGATCATCCATGAATCCGCCAGCTTTACGGTGACCCGAACGGTGGGCTGCAAAGAAAGCCAAAAGACATACAATACAATCTACTCGTTTACCAAAACAAAGGTAGTACAGAATACTAGTGATATTCACAGCTGATTCTATACAGTCTCGTCTCCAAGTCCGATGCCTTGCAAATGCAGAAACAAAGGAGGGAGAGCAAAAATTGTTGAAATAGTCGGCACCTGAATAGGCGGCACCCATGTTGAAATCGTCAGTCATGTTGAAACTCCGTTAACCCGCTTTTGCCCCAGGGTGGTGCCTTAATCCACAAAACCCGTTGAAACCCGTATGTTGAACTTTTGGTATCATCTTCGTAACTCATCAAAAAATAAAAAGGAACTCCCCGTGCTGGAGACGGCAGGTTGATTGCCGCCCCACCCAATTAACACATTAATAGGGATATGAATGGTGGTTGAGAAATAATTTAGGCGTACTTCTCGCGGAAGTGCTTGGCCGCAGAGACCATCTATTTACTGGCGTTAGTAAAGATTTCACGATTCTAATGGAAATATCACTCACGTTGGCAAGGGCCGCCTTGGTCTCGGGCCACTTCCGGGTCTTCAAACCGCAGTCGGGGTTGATCCACAACTGTTCGGGCTTGAGGTGAGCAAGCATCTGCTCGATACGCTCCTTGATCTCCTGCTCGCTAGGGATACGAGGAGAGTGGATGTCGTAGACACCAGGGCCGATGTGGCGGGGGTACTCCTTGTCATCGAAGACCTTCAGGAGCTTGGCATCCGACTTGCTGTTTTCGATTGACAAAACATCGGCATCAAGCGCCGCAATGGCGTCGAAGAAGTCCTGGAACTCGGAGTAGCAGAAGTGAGAGTGAATCTGAGTGCCATCCTGGACGCCAGCGGTGGACAGGCGGAACGACTCGACGGCCCACTTGAGGTAGGCATCACGCTCGCTGCCGGTGCGAAGAGGAAGACCCTCACGCAGAGCAGGCTCATCGACCTGGATCACGGAAACACCGGCCTTCTCAAGATCAACAACCTCATCGCGCAGGGCAAGGGCCAGCTGCTGAGCCTGGTGGCTCTGGTGAACGTCATCACGGGGGAAAGACCACCGCAGGCAGGTGATAGGACCAGTGAGCATACCCTTCATGGGCTTGCTGCTGACGGAAACAGCGTACTTGGACTCCTTGACGGTCATCGGGGCGGGGCGGCTAATATCACCGTAGATGATGGGAGGACGAACGCAGCGGGAGCCGTACGACTGCACCCAGGCCTTCTCGGTGAAGGTGTAACCAGTCAGGCGCTCACCGAAGTACTGGACCATGTCGTTACGCTCGGGCTCGCCGTGGACGAGGACGTCCAGGCCGAGATCCTCCTGGATCTTGACAACCTCATCAATCTCATCCTTGATGAACTGCTCGTACTGCTCAGCAGTGATCTCACCCTTGGTGAACTGGTTGCGAGTCTTTCTGATCTTGTCGGTCTGGGGGAAAGAGCCAATGGTGGTGGTGGGGAACTTGGGGAGCTTGATGGACTCGGTCTGCTTAGCAATGCGGGTGGTGAAAGGAGACAGGCGGTTGTGCATCTCAGGGGTAACAGCAGCCTGGCGGGCCTTAACGGTAGGGTCATTGGTGCGCTTGGAGGTAGCACGAGACTGGACCGACTTGGCGTTGGCCTCGAGCTCGGCAGCAACAGCGGCGGGGCCCTCGGTGACAGCCTTGGCAATGACAACGACCTCGGAGACCTTCTCGACAGCGAAGCTGAACCAGTCGGCGATCTCGGGGTCGAGCTTCTTCTCGGAAGCCAGAGTGTGGGGGACGTGGAGAAGGGAGCTGGAGGTGGCGACAATGACACGGTCCTTGCCGAGCTTCTGAATGGCGGCCTCAACCTTCTCGATGGCAGCCTTGTAGTTGGTCTTCCAGATGTTACGGCCGTCGACGACACCGGCAGAGAGAACCTGGTTGGGACCCAGGGCAGCAACGACGGGGTTGAGCTGCTCGGGGTTGCGGACCAGATCGACGTGGATAGAGTGGACCTTGTGGAGGGCGGGGAGGACATCAATGTTGTGGACAATGTCACCGAAGTAGGTAGCCAGGGTCAGGCGGGGAGCCTGAGCGCCGAGGCTGCCCAGCTTCTCGTAGGCAGGCTTGAAAGCGGCCTTGACCTTGGGAGCAAGGTCGAAGACGAGGACGGGCTCATCGATCTGGACATCCTGGGCACCCGCAGCCTTCAGCTGGGAGAGGAGGTCGACGTAAAGGGGCAGGAGATCGTTCAGCTTGTCGATGGGGTCGACGGTCTGGTCACGATCGGCCTTACCGAGAGCCAGGAAGGAAACGGGACCCAGGAGAACGGGGCGGGTAATAATGCCGGCCTCCTTGGCCTCGTTGAACTCAGCGACAGGCTTGGGGTTGGCAGCCAGCTTGAAGACCTGGTTGTTCTGCAGGGCCGGCTTAACGTAGTGGTAGTTAGAGTCGAACCTTTTGGGTAGGTTAGCAAAAAAGTCCACTTGTTAAATGTAGATAATTGGAACGTACCACTTGACCATCTCCAGGGCGGGGACATCGACACCCTCCTTCTGGAGGCCACGGCCCATGGCGAAGTACTCATCGAGAGGGTCGAGGTTGTACTTGCTGTAGCGCTCGGGAATGACACCGAAGAGCTGAATGTGATCCAGAACCTGATCGTAGTTGGCAAAGTCGTTGCTGGGGATCTGAGTCACACCGGCGTCCTTCTGGATCTTCCAGTGCTCCAGACGGAGACGCTTGCCCTCAGCGAGGAGCTCCTCACGAGAGGTCTTGCCACCCCAGTAAGCTTCCGTGGCCTTCTTCAGGTCACGGAGCTTACCCATACGGGGGAAACCCAGAACGGATCTTGACGGGTCAGTAAAGCGTCAAACAGGGGGTGAGGTAGAGGGACATACGATTGAACCATTCTGACGGATGTGTGTGTGAAAGAGGGAAAGGGGGAATTCGGGGTCTTAAAGATAACGGAAAAGACCTCGATGCCTGTGAAGAGAAAAAGAAGAAGAGAGAGGAAGAAGGGAAAAAACGAGAAGAAAAATGGAGGGGAAGGTTCCGTGGGCCTAACCTCAACGGGATGGAGGGGCACTTCTGCCTCCGGGTATCGTACCGTCACGGCCAGCACTGGCCCAGCCGGCGCAGACACATTGGGGCGGCGTAATTTGGTAACGGCGTTGTAACATTACCCCACCAGGGGTCTCCGGGATCGGCGGGGATCACGCCATTTTGACACGGGGCAACAATGCTCTGGTTTTTTTTGGATAATTTCAATGTTTTTGAAGGTTTCAATGGTTTTGGTAAGGACGTGACTTAAGGCCATTCTATCTTCGCTGCTAGGACTTCCCAACTTCTGCTCCGTGTCATGCAATGGACAGAGCGAAGGCCGTGCTGCAGACGCGGGGTTGACCGGCTTCCACTCTCGGAATCCGATAACGCCAGCTAAGCACCGGAACACCAATTGGACACCGGAGATGATACACGTAGCAGTTAATATGCACGTTTCTCCGTAATATTGAGAAATTCCGGAGCCCGTCAGCACCGAAAAGGGCAAACTTTGTCGCGGAGTAATGTAGACGTCGATGAGACCGGGATTGACAGCCACATTCGACTTGGCGCCATCTCATGCATCCGGTTAGGTCCGTAGATCAGTCCCGGGGACGGTTGTTAGGGGCCGGTCATTTACTCGGTGGCTAAGGTCGGATGGGAGAGGATGTAGTCAGGGCTTGGTGCATAAACACTCTTGCCATTGAGTGGCTTCTCATCCCCAGTAGCGCTAGAGCAGTGCTCAATGGCAATTCCACGGCTATACACTCTCCGATCATGATCGCGAGCTTGTAACTTCGACTTGGATTAAGCTTATTCGAGATCATACCCTCGCTTGGGTTCGTTCTCAATCGGTACTACCTATCTCAATTGGCCCAAATGGGTTTCGAACGAGTTTTCAGTCACTTGATAAACCAAAGTGCCTAAGTCATGCGCGGTGGCTAACATGCGGTGTTGGTTGGGAATGTCGTAGATGAGGAAGGAGCGCAGCCGCACCTTCTGCCAGCATCGGGATGGGGAATCTCGCACATCCTGAGATAGGATTCATCCCTCTCCCCTTCTATCTCACTCCTCACCTCATCCAATATGGCTCTCTTCACGTGCCCTTGGTTGAGAAGAGTGCGGCCATTGTCACCGTCTGATGTTGCTCGATCCTATCAAAACACATACTCCGGGGGTGCGACACAACAGGGCCAGGCACAAGGTATGCCCTACACTTGTCCTGCCTCTTTCTGTCGTTCAATCATGAAAAATAAAGTACTCACTGTTGAGATCAGAACCACCGTCCGGATTTGAGAATATTCCACCTCTGAGCCAGAAACAATCCGAGAGCTTTTCTCACATGCTTCGACGTCGCTTCTCTCGAGAATCCCAACGGGAGTCTGGAAAACTTGCCCTTTCTTTCTCGCTCAAGTCAAGGTCTACAACAAAGCCCGGGCCGGAACTCACGGTGCTGGAAGATATTGGGAGCAGTCTGATGAGCGAAAGAGGGTACGACAGCGATGCACGAAACATCCCAACACCAACCCGTGCCAATTACGTGGGAAGTTCACCTGTCGCTCGTGGCTTTCGCAGAATGGAACTGAGTGATCTCGTTGAAAGAAGCCAGGAGCGTGATGAGTCTGAGCGTTGGGCAACGGACCCGTCGCAAACCAACCCCAATCTTCACGGTTCTCCTTTCGGGATGCATTACATATCGACTCCAAAAAGCAGCCTGAGAGGTGTCTCCCACCCAATCCGTGAAATGAATGGTCAAAGTGCAGGGCTTGATGATGAACGTTTCCGTGGGGAACACGGCGTGCAGATGGGGCTTGCAAGATCCCTCCCGAGTTTGACTGCTTCAAGCCAAGGGTCTGGCCGGTTAGTTTCAAGACACTCTCCAGCTCTTGGTGGACCTGAAAGTGCTGAAGATATGAACCTCATGGCTCACTGGGATCAATACTTGAAGAGAGGTCAAAAGAACGGCATGGTAACTTCAGGATCGGAGCCAAACTTGTCGACGGGCGTCTTGGTCTCCAAAAAGAGACAAATAACTACTTCGGGCATGTCTTTAGCAGATCCCCGAACACTTCACTTGGGTGACTTCGGAATATCTCACCGACTCGCCTCTCAAACCATGTCTTCGGGGTCCATGTCGAGTCCTGATCTTGTTCGCAACAACCGCAATGGCCCATTTATGTCTTCACAGGAGAACCTTCAACCTCGTCAGAGGTCACCGCAGGCCCAGATGAGGCGCCTGCGCGATCCATCATCATTCTACTCTAACCAAAGTAGCCATCCCAGCTCAACAAATGCGTCATCGCGTGTCCAGTCTCCTGGGATTCCCACGGGAAAGCCCCTGCACACCAACCAGGGAATCAAAGAGCAACCGCAAGGCGAGGGACCTGCGGTGAAAAACGGTTTTGTTCATGAAAGCAGATTCCGCGAGTATTGCGATACTGTCAACTCACCATCAAGTTACCAGGATCAGCCCTGTGGCCCAAATGACCGAGGTTCTCCGCGCATAGTCAGTGCGGGTTGGATGTCAGGAGGCCGGCGAGTTGGCTACGGCTATAGCCCAGTGCCGAGTGTGGAAAACTCCCAATACCGACATGAAAATGACTGTGTACACGCAAGCCAAGGCCTGGGTTGGAGGCCATATCCTGTCATGGCTTATGCGAATACGAAGAATGAGCGAGGTGGTCAATCCCAAGGACGTCGAACTGATGTCCAGGGAACTGTGGAGACAAAATTTCAAGAGCCTAACCCTATCCCACCTCCTATGAATCCAAAGCGTCATGAAACTGGACCGGCCACTGTTCCCAGAGCGAGAATATCTCCTCGACCAACCGAGAGCAGTCCCGTGCCGTCGCGGGCTTTCATGGGAAGTCGAGCCAACCGATCCAGTCGAGACTACGAAACAGGTGCAGTTTGGGTTGATGAAATTAACACCCCGGATCTTCGTGCACCAGAAGTACCTCCAATGACCCAAAACAAACACTGCGAAATTCCACAGAGCTTCCAATATAGCACTTACCCGAATGATGCTTCTGCAAGCCGGTGGTCCCGACTCAGTCGATCCATGAACGTGCAACCCCGGGCTCGAAAGAATGGAGAGGGCCTCGATGGCCACGAAACAGGAAGCAACTGTGATTCACGCTCGGCAAATGGACAGTCTGTCGGCTATCTGGGGGACCCTGCAAAGGCTCCAAGCGAGCACTTTGCAACGGAACACCTTGAAGCAAATCCTCTTGACACAAAACATCACGCCGATGACGAAGATCATGCTAGCCCGATGCACCCAAGCAATTCACGCAGTTCCATATGGTTGCTGAGATTTTCCAAGCGTCGAGCAAGCCGGCGTCTCTCAAATATTCACCACCAAGAATCATCCCCTGAATCATCCCAAGCATCCTCAGCTCCTTTCCACGAATGTGATTCTAGCAGTGCCAGACGAACCAACTCTACAATGAGCAGCGGCGCAGAAGATCCAGCAACCGCGTACCAAGAATGTCTTCACATGCCTGGTTCCTTTGATGGCAGTCGTTGGGCAAACCGGGGCAGTCGAGTGCTGTGGGATATGGTTACAACCGAAGACGATTACTGACTCTAGTCTGCTGATGGAACGAGTTAATGCGCCTATATTAAAGCTTCGACGACGGTATTATACACAAGCAAGGATGTTACTATTGTTAACTGGCAGGGAACCGGCGGACTAAAATCGATTATGGATGTAAATCCAAGCAGGACAAGTTCATTAATCGTACAGAGGTATCAAGCTCAAAGCGAAAGTGTATCGTACAGTCCAAGTAGATTTCACGTCCCCGAAGTTTAAGAGACGGTTCATCTACCGCCGTTGTCGCTTATTACTCTTGTCACTGACGACGCTTAGCACGCTTGCAGACCGCTTGTGAGGCCCATCCTCCTTTGCGGGTGCTTCATTCTCGCCATCATCAGCAGCGCCAGAGGCATCAGCAGTAGAGTCCAGCCCGCTGTTCCCGGCATCTTCGGTCTCGGTCTTAACCGGGTTATCACCCGGAGCCGGTGTTTCACCAGCAGCTTCCCTCAACTTGCGCTCTCGTTCGGCCTTGGCGGCTTCGAGGACGCGAATCTCGCCTTCGACCTTTTCGGCGACCTTGCGGGCGTCCAGAAGCATGTTGACGGATTGGATGAGTTTCTCGAATTCCTTGCATACGCGCTCGGTGGGCATGAACAAGCGTACAGGGATTTCGAGCTCGGCGAGTGCACCAGCCAGTTTGAGCGTTTGCACGTTGGACTTGGCCTGCGTGAGTTTCTGGGCGCGGTCGCTGCGGAACTGTACACCTGCCGTGACCCGTTCGTGGTGCTGGACTCCGTATCGGGCTTCTTCGGCTGGAGTGAGGGTGCGGACCATCTGCTGCGGCAGCGACATGGAACCCTTTTTGTTGCCCGCAGCTGGGTTTGTGCTGGGTGTTTCGGCGCGGCCGAGAGGACCAGCCTGTGTGGGTGTCTGGCCGGCAGGACTAGCGATGGCACCGTCGGGGCCGAGAATAGAACGACGCTTCTTGCTCTTGTCGGCTTGCAGGAGGGTCTGGAGGAGTTGTGACAAGCCCTGGCTGGACTGATACATGGCAGTGTTTCCAACGCTGACGGGGACTTCGAGGCGGGAGTAGAGCTCGCGGCGCTCGGTGATGAAGTTCTGTTCGTTACTTGTGATGCGCTTGAGCTCTTCCAGCAGCATTGCCTCTTCGCGTACTTCGTCTGCAGTCCGGTCGAGCTGCAGTGCAGCCAGGTCCTTGCGTGCTTTCTCTCGTTCAGGGTCGAACTTTTGCATCTTCTCGTGCATGTCGAACTCAGCCTCGGACATCTCGGCAGGTGGGTGCTCAATTGCCAGCATTGTGGCGGCAATCTTGTAGTATCGCGCCTTCATATGTTCCATTGTGCGAACTTGCTTGGCCGGTACAATCGCATTGGCATCTGGCTCGGTATCCATGCGCGGCTGATAATCGTAACGGTCCGCAATTAACAACCAGCGGAGATCATATTCGGTAACCAGATCCATCAAGTAATCTGTCTCCTCGCGCGACCAGTCATCACTTCTCAAAAGCCGATTGTACTCGTCGTCATTGTATCGCCTTGGTACCCGTGCCTTGATGTTGTATTTGGCGAATGTGTATTCCTGCTCCAATGGTTTTGGGGCGTCTTCTTTTCCTTCTTCGGTATTCCCGTCGACATCCATCTGAACTCCTTCGGGCGCAAGCGGCCGTGTCGACTCGTGCTTCCTCTGCCAGTGGTTCAAGACTAGACCATCTGCCCGAGCACCGTTCGTGAAAGGAGTCATGCGCCTGTAAAAACAAAGTCAGCTCCAGTCGCGGTTTTGTTTTCCAACCCGCAGGCAACACATACCATGGCCGCACTCGTAGCTTGTTCATCCACTTCGGGCGCCCCTTGTATTTGTTCTCATTAATAGCGATTGGCGGTGCTCGTTCGCCCAGCAGCGCGTAGAGTTCACGGGTGATACCCTCTGCGACGAGACTGTCAGACACGTTTCGGGGAAGTGATGACTGTTACTACTAACCTGGTCGTTTCTCTACAACCTTCTGCTTCTTGTGAGGTCTGGGCTGGCCCTCAGCGGGCAAGTCCAACATGTCGCGCACATCGGCGGCGGCGGCCATGGTGATATCGGGAAACCCTGCTCAGGGATGATGCAGCGGATGAAAGTACGCGGCTAGTATCACGTTGGATAGGCGAGATAGATGTGCCAACCAAAATAGATGCCACCGATGAAGAGGGCAATGTCGAAACGATGAAAATCAGGCGCGGCGACTGGCAAGGGAGGACGCCGAAGGTGGCAGGCGGTGAGGGCCGCGATGTCGCCAGATGGTCAACACTCCGCGTGTTGACAGGAGTCGAGGTTCCTCCCAATTGCGCAGACTTCCCCAGCCATGGCTCTCTCAATGTCCTCGCCGTCATGGCTCGTGGCCACTCTGGCCCTGTTCTCTTTCCTTTCTCTTCTTGTTCCTGCCAACGCTCTGTACTTCTATGTGGAGGGCCGGCAACCGAAGTGCTTCTTCGAGGACCTGCCGAAGGACACCTTGGTAGCGGGTATGAAATTTGCTCTGCGAGCTCAGTCGAGCTTGAGAGATCAATTAAACTGACCCAATTTTCGATATCTAGGCAAGTTCGAGACAGAAGTCATCAATCCGGGCTCAAACACCTATTCCGTCGACCCGAGCCTGAAGATGCTCATCACCGTCGAAGAGACTTTCGACAACGACCACCGTGTCGTCTCCAAGCGCGAGAACAACGCCGGTCGCTTCACCTTCTCTGCCGCCGATGCCGGTCAGCACCGCATCTGCTTCACCGCTGAGACCGACGCCACCTCCGGTGGCTGGCTCTCCAACTCCCAGGGTGCCGTTAAGGTGACCCTGGATATTGCCATTGGCGAAACGAGCAAGATCGAGACCGAAGATAAGGACAAGATGAAGGATATCGTGCAGCGGGTTCGTGATTTGAACAGCCGGTTGCATGATATTCGCCGGGAACAGGTGTACCAGCGGGTATGTTTTATCCGCCCCTGATGGTATTTCCATTGCGGGAAACTGTCCCATGGGCCAATTTGGGAATTTAAAAAACCGAATGCTAACTGATAATTGTGTAGGAGCGCGAGGCCGAGTTCCGTGACCAGTCCGAGACCACCAACTCCCGTGTCGTACGCTGGGCCCTGATCCAGGTGGCTGTTCTGTCTGCCGCCTGTGCCTGGCAGCTCTCGCACCTGCGGTCGTTCTTCATCAAGCAGAAACTTACCTAAGATAGATGGTTGATGAGAATTTTTCGCGATCCTAAATGTGTTCAAGCCTCTTTCTTCAACTTGCATCTGGTTGCCAACTCTATGTACCACACGCACACGCCCAGTCTACGCGTATATTGATTTTTGGTTACTACTTGGTGTTTACTCTTCCTTTTGAGAGGGGCCAGTGACGATGGCTAGGGTTCTTTATTTCTTGTCAAGGCTAGAAGTGTCTCTGGCAGATCTGTATTTGGTCTGCATTTCAACGACAAAAAAAGGGCTGTGGAGTGTCTGGATCCGCATGGTTCGAGCGATGTCGATTTTGATAATGGATGTAATGACAGCTTATTCTTTCCATTTTCCTACTGTATTTGTAGCTACTTCGTTTACGATTCGAGTATCAGAGTATCACGTTTGAAAATAATGCAAAAGGGATCTTGCCCTAATTGATTTTGGGTAGTATCATCATTCATTATATCCGAGGAAAAAGTAATAGAAATTGTAAAGGTGAAAATGCCCAACAGTGGTATATGGCAGAGATCAGAAAAGAAGGTGATCCGAAAAAGACGCCAAATGGACAATGACGAGGGGTTACTCGTCAGATCTCGAGCTGAAAATGCTATGGAGGCCGTGGAGTCACGTAGAAAAGCGCAGACCTTGCGAAGATGGTCCTATGGGTATATGACGGACCTCTGCCAAAGGATCAACGGATAGCAGAATAGAAGCAGGAGGCTTCATCAAGGTTCGGTTTTATACCACGGCGGCGTCGGTAGTAAGGCCGCAGAACTCGACAATCAGTCGTTCGAGGTCGGAGAGTTTGTAAGGCTTCGTCATGTAGCCTTTGATCCCCACTTTGGAGGCACGGTTCAGGGCCTCATCAGTAACGTCTGCGCTTACAGCGAGGACGGTGGGAGGCTGAGGGGAACGACGCGTGGGTGAGGTGGTATCCAGATCCATGGAATCTAGGTCGCCGGTGTTGCCCATCTGAATTGAGGCATCATGGAAACTAGCATACTGGCCCTGGTGGTCATCCATCATCTGAAGAATGCGAGAGGTCGCCTCGTAGCCGTCCATTTCAGGCATCCAGAGATCCATCAAGACGATGTCGATTGGCTTCACCTTCGAAGGTGAACGTACTTGAGCAGAAACACTGGACTCTCCTTCTGTGATACTGTCGTTGGTGGTTGTCGACGCTGACAGAATGTCTTGAACGATTTGAACGGCTTCTCTGCCATCGGCTGCCTCAAGGACATCTCGGTAGCCCAGCTTACGGAGCATGTTGATTAGCACACGGCGGTTGATTCGATTATCTTCCGCGACGAGAAAACGCAAGGGAAACTTCTCTCCGAGCTTCTTATCGTACGAATCCCGGGAAATTGGAGCTCGAATCGGTCGGGTCTGCGGCAATGTCCGCGGCGGTGTCGGACTCTCGGAGGTTTTCTCATCACCGGTACTTGGTGTCGGCTGCTGCTGCTGCTGCTGCTGACTCGGAGGGAAAGAAGGCGAGATGGATGACGAAGTCTCCCAAATGAAACTGTTGGCACTGCCCTGTCGGGAGTGGTCGATGATAGGCGGGGTCATGGATATCTCATTCGGGGTGCCGAGTTGATTATAGGCCTCACGCTGATTCACAGGCACACGGATCTGGAACTCGGAGCCGTGGTCGGGGCCCGTGGTCGAGGAACGAACACAAATCAGATCGCCTCCCATCTTCCGCGAGAGACCCTTGGCGACAAGAAGACCCAGCCCCAGTCCATCTTTACTACGAGTAGTCGACGCGTCCTCGCGAGCAAATGGTTTGAAAAGGTTTGGTAGAAAGGCCTCCGGAATACCGGGGCCAGTGTCACGCACGCGAATCAAGACATCATTGGTTTTCGTGTCGACCGTGGCACACAACGTAATTGTGCCGTTGTTCGTGAATTTTATGGCATTAAGAAAAACGCACGATATCAACTTGGCCAGATCCCTGTCGTCGACAAGCAGGGTATCGGGCAAAGCCGGATCAACAGACCAGTCCACAATCTTCGTGTGAGACTCGCCATTCGACGATCTGGACCGAATTTCAATTTTCTCGCCACACTCGGTTGCGTTGCTGACAGCAGAATCAGGCCGGCCGCCAACGTGAAGGGATTCGTTAATCACCAAGCGGAGAAGGTCCCGCAGTTTTGTGGTCCGCAGAGCTGGACCTCGCAGGTTCATGTTGATACCCTCCAGTAGTAGGTGAGGTGCCGATCGTCGAACGGCGAGTGATGGACGAGGATCCATCATGTTGGCCATGACTGCTTCGATCTGGCGGGCGGGTGTAGCATGAACTATTTGGTCGCTCTCGTGAACAGCGTTCTTGACTTCTTCGCTACGGGGCGATAATTCTTGTCGCGAGGATGATGCTCTGATTCTTTGCTTGCGGGGAGCCGGACCACCAGAGCTCATGTCGGGGGGAAGACTCCGCCGTCTCTTGTACGGGTTCACGGCGATGTTGTTTCCTTCGATGAAGACACTTGGACGACGTTCACCTGTCACGGGCGGCAGGGCCTGATTCTCAAGCATCCCGTTCTCTTCTTCCCGTTGCGGTGTTTTGGGGACTTGCATGTTGAGATCATATGCGTGAACAACATTGTCGGCAGCTTCGACGGCACGCCTTGCGCTGTCTTGAACCATCTCAATTCCCTCTTTGAGAGCCTGGAAGATGCCGCCCGACTTCACAGGGGTCTTGCTTTCCATCGCTTCACGGACGGTGGCATGCATGACATCGAGCATGCCCACGACGCCTTGCATCGGGGTCCGCAGCTCGTGGGATAAGCTGCGTGCGTATGGTTTCAGGGGCTGGGATGTGAAATCATGGGCGTGATTGAACGAAGCTGTTTGCGGGTTTTGGACAATCGATGTAGCAGAAATCGGAGGAGTATCGAGATTCTGGCGCTCCGTGAACACTTCGTCCAGTAAGAGTCGCTGAACGATCCTGTCCTCGAGAGAATGTAACATCATTTCGAGAAAAGACCAAGACAGATTTCGAGTCCGAAGGCCTTCTGGAGACCACATCAGGCCGAGATGTGCTATGCATTTGCCCGCCGAGAAGAGCGGGATGGCCAGGTACGCCTCGGCGGCAAACGGCAGCTGGTCGTCTCCGAATGACACCAAAGATTTGAGATTTTCGGGGATCAAACAGGGTCGCTCATGATCCATATGCAAAAGAGGGTTTCCGCCTGCGAAATACCGGTGTCGCTGCAGCCCGGCGGTCTGATAGCCGTCGTTGTAGTAGAACACTGCTCCGAAGAGTGACGGGCGCCGCCCACCTAGTTCGGGCATGGGTTCACCGCCGTGTACTCTCCGAGCCACGAATCCATACTGGGCCTTGCCCATTGATGTGATATCTTCCATGAGCCGTTTCCAGAACAGCTCGGTATCCGGGGTTCGCAGACCCTCCTTGAGGGTCACGAGATGCTCAATGGCGGCCGTTTGAGCGCCATCATGCCAGGTACGACCCGACGCGTCGAACTGCAGATCCCCATCTTCGGTCACGGTCGCAAGTCCATCGTTGGCGGCTTCGGACTTGCAGGAGGGGAAGGACATGGCGGGTCGCGGGACGGAGTTAGGGACATCGGACTCGGGCGAGTCGGACATAGTCCATGTGGAATGGTGGGTGGGCGATGTCTCTCTCGGGCTTTTTCTATGGCGGTAGGATAAAGATCATGGCTTGTCAAGGAGGTAGGATATCGAGAGAGCAAGGATTGAACGGGCCAGGAGGGGAGATCAGGAGGGGATTTTCCAAGCTGTATGGGGCCACTGGGGCGGTCTAGACAACAGGCCCTTCAGCCTGAAACAGGAGTTCGTGGGTCAGGAACAAGGGCTTCCTCCAGGGAGTTGCTAATAATAATAGGGTCGTGCTCGGTTTTCTCTCTACATTCTTTTGTCTTCGTTCCTCTTTTTTCTTTTTATTGACGCACATTGGGGAGACGGATGAAAACATGCGCAGCTGGATCGGCGGATCTAGACCGGCGCGGTGCAGATGAATACATACTACTTCGCGTAAGTAGCCAGTACCTGTGTTGCCACGCTGGGGGCCCCAGTGGGCTCGTACCGGGTACCGCGCTCGGACATGGCCCGCCGGCTTAGGCGAGCGTGGAGAACTGGGAACCCCTGCCCGATCGAACGATCTTCAATTCTGGCCATGTCATCCTATAGAACCGCTCATAAGTACAAGGACTCTACACATGTCCTCCTTGGAAAAGGGTCTCTCACATACCTTGCTACCTTAGGTAATTCTGCCCATGGGATTCAAGCGGAGTGGATTTTCATATCGCCCGGTCGACATCTCAATTGCGAACGTGATCCGTCGGGTTCCATGGGCCAGGTATAATGCCCTTGCTCGGTGTCACTGGTGAGAGATTTAGTGGAAGTAGTCTCGATTATGTCGTAGTGATGCCCTGGTGGAGGGCATTCATGGAGGGGTTTCCGACCTCTCAGTCGCAAACACGGTGTCGCCCGTATTCCAAACTTGCATGTCCTGTGTCACTTAGAGAGAGAAAAAAAACAGATTATGAAATTTGGATGCGTCTCTTTCGACCAACGAATGTAAATAAAGGGTAAAACTGTTCAGATATAAGTGGTCCATTTCGAGTGCACTTGTGGAGCGGCAGAGCACCGAATATATATAACCTCCCCTAGTGGGCTGAACTGACGACTGATATCACTGCCGAATAACACCATATACACCAATGATCATGACCCCGATGTCTTCAAAGAGCTCTTCACCAAATCAATTGTTCCCCATTCATCTCAGGAAACTTGCAATCGTGCCCGTTGAGATTTTACTTTGCCAGGGTTGGCAACTGTGATACCGAGGTAGATCTCCGCCAATCATGGTTTGGAGCCCCGCAGGTATCGCACTACAACTATTTGACCTCAGAAGTAACTATACAGCAAACCCAACTTTGTAATCCTCTGCTAAAAAGTGCATTCAGAACCAAATTGAACATGGGCTCCATTACTCCCTTTAACATCGCCGTCCCAGATGCCCAGCTCAAGCAGCTCCATCAGAAGCTCGAACAAGCAGTTTTCCCCGATGAACTGGACGAAGCTGGCTGGGACATGGGTGTCCCGCTCTCCGAAATGAAGCGACTGGTCACAAAATGGCGTGAAAACTTTGACTGGCGAGCCCAAGAGAAGAAGTTGAACGACCAGCTCAAGCAGTTTACCGTCCCCGTTTCAGTGGACGGCTTCGACGAGCTCGATATCCATGTTGTGCATCATCGGAGCGGAAACCCTCATGCTATCCCCCTTTTGTTTATTCACGGATGTACGATGTCTTCATCTCCTCAAACTCTGGTATTGTCATATGCTCTAACTAACTGCATATCAGGGCCGGGAAGCTTCCTCGAAGCTACGAAGCTTATCCCGCTGCTCGTCAAGGACGATGACGGACCGACCTTTGATATCGTGGCACCTTCGCTGCCTAATTATGGTTTTTCACAGGGCGTGCAGAAGGTAAGTCTCCGATGATATGGTGGTTCCTGAATGTACACCGACGATGAATGTGATCAGAAAGGATTTGGTCTGGCCCAGTACGCCGAAACTCTCCATAAAGTGATGATTGCCCTAGGCTATGAGGAATACGGTAAAGAGACATACTTTCTCGTACTATCAGCCGAACCACTGACCTCGCTACAGTCATCCAGGGAGGAGACTGGGGCAGCATGATCGCCCGCACCATGGCGCAGTACTACGCGCTGCATATCCAAGCCATCCACCTGAATTTCATCATCGTCACACC
Organism: Penicillium sp. S103-07; assembly: GCA_037042055.1. Lineage (NCBI taxonomy): Eukaryota > Fungi > Ascomycota > Eurotiomycetes > Eurotiales > Aspergillaceae > Penicillium > Penicillium sp. S103-07. The sequence goes on from JAXQJQ010000002.1 coordinate 1,062,188, forward strand.
CCCATTCCCATGGCGGAGTCCTCTGCGCTTCCTTCATTCCCTGGCGAGTATCCCCTTCTCCGCGAAGGACCGGGCAGCCGTCTCCCGCACGGTGGACTATGCTCTCCGCGGTAACGCGTACATGAAACAGCAGCAGACCCGGCCTCAGACGTTGGGATATGGTTTGCAGGATAGCCCTGTGGGGCTTCTCGCGTGGATATATGATAAATTACATTCCTGGTCTGATAACTACCCATGGACAGATGACGAGATCTTGACTTGGGTCAGCATTTACTACTTCTCGCGGGCTGGGCCGACAGCGTCGACCAGGATCTATTATGAGGCTTCAGCGCCGAAGCCCGAAAGTGGGACTACCGGCAACGGCAAACAGGGGGAGCAGACGATCACGAAGTGGATGACGCTTTCGGAGGTCCTGGCAGCTTCTGCTCACTATAACGTGCGGTTCGCCGTGGCGCAGTTCAAGGAAGAGATTGTTCAATGGCCCATCGCTTGGTACCGTTCTATTGGGAATGTGGTGCAGGAGAAGGAATTTGATCGTGGCGGTCATTTTGCCGCGTGGGAGTTGCCTGAGTTGCTTGCGGGTGATCTGAAGGAATTCCTAGGCAGGGATGGACCAGCCTACGAGGCGGTTCAGGGCAAAGACGGCTATTGACCCCATCTTTAGTTGGCAGATTAGTATTCCGGGATTGGTATCTCGAAGAGTATCCAAATAAAAAAACGATGTGACGTGATGACGGAGCTTGTATTATCGTGATATGAAGTATGAGAAACATATAGCCGCAGGATGAAGCCACGGTCTGATCGTCGTCCTCGCGTCACTGTGGTATTGCGCCAGTGGCTGACCTACAATGGCACATCATCATCCAGTGAAGACCACAGACGCCGATGCCCTCAAACCAACAAAGTCCAAAATGAACCAACTTGACCCTCTGGTATCCTCTCTTTAATCCTGCCGTCCCTTCAGTAACCGCTGGGTCACCTTGTCCTTCTCTATAATATACACCTGTGCACCCCAACCGGAGAGGGCGTCTCGGTCGACGGCGGCCAGTAGGGCTTGCGAGATGGTCTCGAAGAGGTCCTCAGGAGACTAAAATCTTGTTAGCTTGAGTCGTGCTGAAGCCAAAGAGCGTCTACGCACCAGATCCGGCTCCCAAAGACCCTCACAGGTACCGAACAGCTGTTCGCTGGCCGTTCCGCTCACGATGAAGTCCTTGGCAAAGTCGATACAGCCGATGCTGTCGAATCCACAGATAAACGGCTTGCCGGTCGTCTGGTTGATACCGCCGATGACCGGACTGACGAAGAACGGTCCGAAGCGCTTCTCGTACAACGATGAGCTGACCAGGTTGGCCAGGGTCTGGGGGGAGATATTGCGCTCCTCGCGCAGGCGGTACATGTTGACCTTGTAGCGGAAAAGATCAGAGACGGTATTGACATCGGTGGCGAGACCGGTCAGGCCGAGGTAGGTAGACGGGGCATAGTTGAAGATCTTGGGGAAGTTGTTGGAGACGGTCAGGGCTTGCATGCCCAAGCGGAGGTCGCAGGCGATGGCGACGCAGTCCTTGCCCACCATGGCGACGCAGGCACCGCCATCTGTGTATAGGTTAGTGGGTTACTCGATTGGTTGTTAGGGTCATGATGGGTTCGTACTGATGTCGAAGGGAGAGCTCTGATGATGGCAGGAGGTGGTTAGCTTGAAGTCCAGCGGCTGGGATTGACGGGGGAAGGGACCCGCTTCCATACCATTATTGCAGTTCTTTCTTATCAATCCAGCTGGCTGTGTAAATCCTGGAGCTTTGACGGGAGAGAGGAGTGGATAAGAGAGGGTTGAAGGGGGAGGTTGGGGGTGGAGGATTGGGGAGGTGAGTTGATGACGGGGAGCTGTGAAGTACGCGAGAGCTCGGATGACGCCGCACCGCTGCCTGTTTGGTCGGCCTCGACCTTCGACTACTTTCTTTCTAATTTCGTACCCCACGATCTCCTCACCTCACTTCATTTACCCCCATTCTCGGTCCTTTTCCTTCTAAAACCATTTCTTCTTATTTTATCCCCCATTGTTTCCAGAGAGTTCCACACCGTGCAACTATGAGCGCCCACGTCGTGGTGATCGACGCGACGGCCAGGCGGGCAACTGTCAAGACGACACCTGCCAAACACTTGACAGATGTGTTGCAAGAGGCATGCTCCAAGCTTGGATATAACCCAAGCCAATATGGTTTGAAGTGAGTCAAGGTGCTCCCCGCCGACATATGGCCATGCTAACCCGGTCTACAAAGGCATAACCGCAAAGAATTGGACCTTTCCCTTTCCTATCGCCTCTCCGGTCTCAGCTCCGGCGCAAAGCTCGAGCTTGTACAGCTGTCTCGATCTCCCTCCATCGTCACAGTCGCTCTTCAGCTCCCTGAATCCGAAACTCGCGGTGCTCCAAACGGGCGCATACTTGACAAGTTCCCAAGCACGACCACTCTTTGGCTAGTCCTGCGCAAGTTTGAAGCCGGAGTGGCAGGAAGCGGTCCAGTACGAAACCTGACTGCTAGGGGAGTGCCTGCCACAACTGATGGCGACGCTGGCGCTGGGAGCTTGTTCTATGAGATCCCCGTTCTACAGATATTGGAGCGGGAGCTATCTAGTTTCACGGACTTACAGAAGTCGCTGGCTCAACTCGGCTTCAATAGTGGTAACGTGCTTATTCGACTCAGCTTCCGACGGACTGAAGATCCACTCGACGTGGCCATGACCAAGATTGCTGAGTTTTTCAAGATGTCCGAGAATGAAATGCCAGCGACGACATCGAACCAAGCACCCACATCATCTGAAGAGGGGGTAAAAGATGAAACCCAGCTGCAAATCCCCAGCGCCACTCAGCCTGAAGCATCCGGTGAGCCGACTGCGCCTTCCGCAGATGACCAGGATACTCCGATTCCAGATGCTCCGGAGCAACCTGCGTCAACCTCAACATCCGAACGACCCATCACCGTATTTTCTCCTCCCTCCGCCAACACCCCATCATCTGCCCAAATACCATACAACGAGGAAGACTATGTGCCCTCGGTCGAGCATGCCAAAGCTCATCAGCGGCTGCTCAACCAATCCTCTCGTCCACAACGCCTGCCTACCGATGCTGAGATAGCCGCCAAAGCTGCAGCAGAGGAGAAACGGCGCTCGGAGATACGCGAGATAGACGTGAAAGTCCGCTTCCCAGACCAGAGTCAGGTGGTTGTGAAGTTTGGTGCTTCCGATTCTGGCAAATCGTTGTACGGATTTGTGCGCAGCTGTCTTGCTCCAGCATTCACTGGAGAAAAGTTCAACCTAAACATTTTCCGCAATCCCACTGCATCGCGCCCTGCAAACCCAATCACGCTCCCTGAGTCTGACCAGTCCCTGATTAAGGACTTGGGCCTAGCGGGACGAGTTTTGGTTAATTTCACGTGGTCGGATGGCGCATCCTCTGCACAGCGCGGAACCGACTTGCTGCGTCCGGAACTCCGCAGCCAAGCCCGCGAGCTGAAGGTCGAGCAGCCACCAGAGCCCAAGGAGGAACTCTCTACACCAAAGACTGAAGCAGGCCCAAGTGATTCTGGTGATGGCAAGCCTGGCGGAGCACGGAAGCATGGTGGCATTCCAAAGTGGTTAAAATTGCCTGGAAAGAAATGAACTCCATCTTAACGACCTGGACATGTCCCATGAGTGATGCATGTTTCTGGATGATCATGACTTGGATGCAAGCGTTGCAATGCTTTGTGAATGAAGACAGATCTCATTTGCATATATTGGGCAGTACAAATGCAATTGCATGATTAATGACGATCGGTTTCGACTTTGCTATTCTACTAGGCCGCAGAGAAAGTAGTACTCCGTTCAAGTAAATTGACCGAGGTAGATGCAGAATCAGAACCAGCGCCATACGCAGTCTGTTGTAGTCTAGAGAAAACCAGCGCGTACACTGTACACGAAGATGCCTCTGCTACTCTACGCATCTACGAAGGAATGTATCAAACGTTGAACAAAATGTTTTCATTATGGTTTCTCTTCCATAACAAGAAGGGATCCCACTTTTGCCATCCCCGTCATCCACCGATAGTCACAAAAACCGTATCCATATTCCGATCCGCAAGCCATACGCTATGCGATTTTTTGGTTCGTATCCCTTGCGCGCGCCAGGTATTCGAGTCGTTAAACCAAGGAGAAAAAAGAATCAACGGAATCGAACGTTTAGTTCTAGACACGGCGGGACTCAGCAATGACACGCTGCATGTCCTCAACCTTGGCCTTGCCGCGGCGGAAGGTACCGAGCTGGAGAGGATGTTAGCGATGGGTTCGGGTTCGCAATATACTGGTCTTCTCGCTGGGGATTGGTTAAGTGCGGAAAAGCAATGCAGCGCAGCCAATGCAGGTTTGCATTCATTTGAATGGGCCAATCCAGGTCGACTAATGTCTTCCTGGAGTGAAATCCGTATGAAGCATCCTACTGCACCAATTTGCCTTGAACTAGCAATTCCCCACTCAATCCAATCCACCTCGCAAACAGATCAAGAAGAAATGAAAGGGTTTAACACGTACGCGCTTCTTAGCGAGCTTGCGGGCACGCTTGTCCTGGGCGTTCCTCAACAGCTCAACGATGCGGCGCTCATAAGGGGCGAAACCGACAACCTCGCGGGTGATGTCGCGGACGAACTGGGTGCGGCGGGAAGACTGGCCCTTGGTACGGCTGACCTTGTTCTTGGGGGTGTTGAGGGCAGTGGTTTTCTATAGCCGGACATGTTAGTCGGTCTAATTCAAACGATCCATTCGTAGTCATATCCATGTCCAAAGAGCTCTGTTCATTCGTTGCGTCGATTCTTTTCGGTTGCAGGTTGTAGTGAGGGTTCAGGCGGGCGGTCGAAGTTTGTGTCCGGGTCCATAAAATGTCCGAATTTTCTTCCACGACTCTTCGAAGTCCATCGGATGTTGCTCCTCTTTCCAGCTGCTCCTCCATGAAGCCTGCTCTTTGGATTGCAGTATAATCACAACGGCGTATTCTGCGTATTGAGCATGAAACCCTGCACGGGACCCGACTCGAAAATTTTCGATCGCAAAAAGAACAGAGGCTCCAGACATGACACTGGCAGGTGGGAAAGGTGGTGACATACGTGGCCACTGTTGGTGCCGAGCACAATTCCGGATCGTTCCTGAGCCATCTCGACGGTTGTTGACTGGGGAGGTTGGCGGTGGTTGTCGAAGAAAGGGAATGAGGAAGCCAGCAAGCAAATCCGCCTAGTTGACGGGAACCGCACAATTGCGGGTCTTGGCGCGGTGTGCGGTAGGCGAGTGCTTAGGGCTAGGGCTAATGTCTTGTTTTGGTTAGTGATCATGAGGTACTTATGCCTGAGGTAAAATTATTTGGTCACGTGCTAATATGTGCCCTCGCATCTACTGCTTACTGCTCAAGGTTGAAAGTAAGAATGGATACAGGTTTTCTATGCTCATCTACCTGTTCTGGCTATGTTTTCATCTTCTCCTGAAATTCTGTGCGCATGTAGTTCATACGTCTCATTAGATTCTCACTCCCATGACTCCATCCAGGGCTTCCTCCCAGCTCTCCATCAGAGAGCCGCAGAACACCTCAAGTGCAGATCCATCCAAGGTGGCTTCCAACGTCTGCTGGAGCTCTTGGCTGTATTTGCCCGATGGGTTACCATGACCAACAAGGTTGATAAGGCCATTGAGCACACCCGATGCGGAGACGCGCTGCTTCAGCGCCTTGGCGTTAGCCCGAACAAGTTCAAAGACATCGGTGACCAAAGCAGAAAGCCTATCGACACGGTCCTTGGGGAGCTTCACGGCCTTTGATCCCTTTCTGGAAGACAGAGTAGCGAGCTGAGAAAGAGCCTTCAGTGTATCCAGCAGCGTGAAGACAGAGTGGAAGAACCTCCAGGTGGGCGCAGTCGGCACATCGGATAGGTAGAAAGCGGTGGTAGCAATGATCGGCGAAATATCGGTATTGTCGAGCGTCAGATCGGTTTTCTTCAGGTTTAACCAGTTCTCCACTACCGCAAGAGCTCCGTCGACTTGTGCAAGGGTGGTGGTCTTCGACCCAGCCATAAAGACTGCGACCTTGAGTACCTCCAAGTGAATTTTGGCTGCCTCCTTCTCGGCAGCTGTCTGGTCATCCACCTCCTCGGAGATTGTCAGGTTCTCGATGGCGGGTAGGTCCATCTCAGGTGCGAACGGCCTCTGCAAAGCAATGCCTTTCAGCACGCTATAGAGTTGGTCGGTGATTCTGGCAGAAGCCAGCCATTTTTCCTGAACGAATTTCAGCCAATGTCGCAGTGACAGATAGACCCTACAAAAAGCTTACCTTTGGAATCGGTCCCACGCGCATTCTCTTTTCAAATGTGGGGTTTCCTGGATATTCGCAGTCCATGAACACATCGTAATCTCGGTTGTCCGTGGCAGGCGAGATATTCCGAGCTGCGATTATGGTTAGCAACTGCTTCAAATAGACACATTGGCATTCAATATAGGTATAAACAAACCAATATCATCATAACGAGTCATGGGGTCGCCGCCAGCCAGCCTCTGTGAGCGCCGCACTTCAAGCGCCATCACTCTGCGACAGATACTGTTCCTGAGGCGTTCCCGCAGTTGAACCATTTCTTCTGCATTGACAAAGCTTCCCTCACTCATGCAACGAGTGCGGAACTTGAGGGTCGATACCTCAGAGTTGCGGTAGAAGTTGAGACCCTGAACAAACGCCGCTTGCGGGTCAAAGTCCTTGTACTCAGCGCCTTCGACCGGCGGCGCAGAGTGAGGGTGGATGGTAGCGAGGCGGGTAAAAAGATTGTGAGCAACAGTTTCATACTGGATCTGTTTGATTGAGAGCTTGCTGAACGTGCTCATGGCAAGAGAACCAGCACCGAGGAGAAGATAGATGCGAACCAAGAGCAAGCGAGCCTGGTAGTTGTGTGGCGAGTCTAGAAGAAGCCGTTCCAGAATGCCAGCAGCGCGAATAAGAGCCGAATCTGAAACGCGCGCTTGAGTCTCACCAGTTTCGCTTGCGCGAAGAAGGGCCATAGCAGCAAGAATGCACAGATCATCTCTAGGTTGGCTTTCAGTGGCGGAAGCGGATTCTTTCTCCTCCTTGGTCTTTTCCGGACTTCCATTGCCAATGCAGGACTGATAAAGTTTCATGCACTCGCTAACAAACGCCTCAACTTTGTCTTTGGAAGAGCCGTCTTCGGCGCCTGAGATGTTCAGGCAGTAAGACAACTTGAAGGAGTTGATCATGGGGACGATGGACTGGAAGACGGTCAGCATGAACGAAAAGGATGCATGATAATCTGAAGTCCCGAAACTAACGTCCTTGTCATCTTGCTTGCAATTCGCAAGGTAGTTCGCAATTTTCGACATGGCATTTCTGTCATCAGCCAATGCTCTTCGGAGATCACCAAAGACATAGAGTTTGTGCTTGTGTTGATCTGCGTATTTCTGGCAGGCTGAAAGGACGTCATCCGCAGTCATTTCTCCGAGTTGCATTCCCAGGAAGGCCGAGTCAACATGAGCCAGAGCCGCATTGCGGGATTTAGGTTGGGCCTTGATGAACTCCTCGATAAACTTCTGCGTTTCTGTGGCAATTCTAATGAGCGAAGTAGAAAAGGTCAGCCTAGTTGAATATTACGGCGGGAGCGAGAAACAAACCCAGGAGTTTTGATGTTTCGTACTGCTTCAACCAGCAGACTCCAGATGCCCCAATCATCGATTTCGCGAAGATTTTTCTTGATCTTTCCATCCTCATTGACAGTGTACAGATCTTTCACGAAAGCTAGGCCTTCTTCCCACAGGCCTGCAGATGCCAAGGCCGTGGCTTTGCAGATGAGGAAATTTTTGTCTCGCCGGACAATGCGAGATTTGAGACCAAGGTTTTCGCTATCCAGAATCTTGACGATTTCAGCATGCTGGTTCTGTGACTCGAAGATCTTGACAAGCAAGCGCAGTTCCTCGGAGCTTTGGATCGCGCGCGGATGGCTCAACAGATCGGCCTAAGAATTATCGCGGTTATTCGTTAGCTTAACTCTAATTCAGGATGTCTGAAACTCAAAAAAAGACGACTTACCGGATTTACAGGAACGTCTGCAGCTGCTTTTGAGATCATTCGGTACGCCAATGTTCCAAAAAGCTTGCGCTCCGTCTCTGAGCTTGCGGCATCTGTTGCCAGCAAATGTGTGAGAATGATGGCCCAGAAATAATATTTCCGCTCCTTGGGGAAGTTTTTCTGGAGACTCATCGCTGCCTATATAATTGTCAGATATGATATTTCCTCTGTGATCAATACGCGGAGTCGTCTCTTGCTACAGACCTTCTGCGCCGACTTCCAGTCATTACTTTCAAACGACGTTGTGAACCACTCAAGCTGGATATCCAATGCCTGCGGCTTTACCTTGGCGGCCTTTTCCCATAGACTGCTCCTGGTCTCACCGTGTCCGTCCAGCTTCTGCAGGGTCAGGAACAACTTTTCCAGGGTGTCGAGGTCGGTAGTAGGGGGCTCAGCGTTACAAAGCTCGAGGGTCTCCGCGATTCCGCGCTGTTTGTGGGCATCGTCCACGTGAAGGAAGAGTATATGCGCCTTCCATGCCTGTGAAGTTCCATGTTAGCGGGGCCTGGGTCTGACGGAGAGGTAAATTCAAGGCGCTCGAAACTCAGCCACATGGCAGCTCAAGACTCAATTGCGTGGAAATTAAAATAACATACCCTCAGGAACCGCGTGTCCTCGCCTTTTTTCATGCGCTTCTCGACGAGCTGCAGCGCCTGCTTCAGATTCTGCCCGTCAATGGCATCTTGAACCTGGTTGTTGCGGCGCAGGAAGACTGCGTCATTGGCAGGCGCCATGATGAGACGCTCAGACAGGGCAAAACGCACCCAACGGCGCTAACACACAGAAACAGAGGGTAATTCGAGCTCTCTTTGGAGCTCGCAAATGCTGTTTGGCGGGGAAGTGACAGAAAGCGGTGAAGGTAAAATATGGCAGAAGATGGGTGGGCGGTGAGAACCGAGGGGTATTTATAGTGAGAAGCGACGCCTCAGCGTGGCTTACCCGATTCGGCGCGCATTCATTTTACGCTCAGTTTTGACAACACGTGACGCCTTTCGTCGCTGCCTTTTGACGGGGCGCCATGTGCCTCTCCTCAATGACTTAGCTATGAGAACTGTTCCTCTTTAGGCCTTTGACCACATCCTGTATTGAATAGTATCAGTCTTACTTTTAACTGACAAAGGGATAGGGCCTAAACGAATCCTTGATTATATCTAACGAAGTTAAATGCACATTGAACTGAATTAGTAGCTTCATCTGGAAGTAACTTAATGCCAAACAGACAGTATTAATCTAGTGTCCCTCCGAAGAAAAGAACGCTCAATGTTGTTCACTAGTTTGAACATTTGAATATCTAACATACACGGTATACATAGCCGCTTATCGTTAGGTGATGTGCCATGCTTTGCCAATAATGCTCAATGTAAACTCGAGAAAAGATTTCTCTTCGTACCCTCATGGATTGTTACCCAAGCTGTATTAGAACACGCCATCATCCTGGCTACATAATTATTACTGCACAAACAACCCTGCTAAGTCGCACCATGAGACTCTACCGTAGTGGAGTTCACCATTCTAGTGAGTCGGTGTAAAATATTCTTCATCTTCATAGAATCTGGTCGAATGCTCTAAGAAGGGTTCCTAAACAGGCCGAGGAATATCTGGCCATCGAAATTTTGTTACGCTGTTCTCAATATCGTTCTCATCATTTTTCTGATTATCTCTGCGTGTGGGGTCACCAGTGCATGGAGAGGAGAAGCATGACGTCCAAATTGATGCTCTTGTGGCTTTTTACGAGTCAGGATCAAAGTGGTGATTAGGATCCAGGTGATCCCCAATTCCGAGGATATGGATGACCCAGATGGAGATGCCCATTTATTATAATTATTAGAGGACGCTGACCATGGCGTTTGAAATGCTTGCGGTCATTGCCCGTTTTTCCAATCTTTGCTGCAATTCAAAGTCGTCGATTTCTCATAGAGTCGCATGGGTGCAAGTCTTGCCATTGCCATTGCAGAGCACAGCCTAGTAGACGTTGGTAAAATGTTTAAATAGAAGCTATTCATGAAGATTGGCTTAGGGTAGCAGTTGTGGCCACCATGCATAAATAAAGAGAACGAAATAATTTTAGTATGCATGTTCAAAGAAATCCACGCAAAAAGTTTCAACACTAAGGGCATAGGGATCTTGAGGGAAATAGTAACAAAAACAGTAGACGCGCTTATCTTGTGGCCGTATCACGGCGTCGTGCTCCCTTGCCAGATACGGTATTCCGATGCCGGCCACATAAGATCTCCCACAACAGACCATGGACTTATTACAGGATTGCTGCAGATAACAAAATTCACAAACTTCATGCTAAGGCGGGGTTGGAAAGTGTAATGCACGAGATGCAATTTTTGCCCTTGGCGCAGGCACTTCTTTGTGAAAATGCATCAAGCCAGATTGAATGTTATGTGGAAATCTAAGCCGCCTTTTTTTGATTCAACTGTGGCCCATGTCAGTGGCTTTTCGATATAGCAGTTTTGATGTCTTCGCAAATTGCAGAATCGTCCATCTCGAAAAGGTACAAAGCAAAGAAGATAGCCTTGGAAAGACGATTCAGGGTCTGCTTCAACTTACCCAGTTCTTTTTGCAATCTCGATAAGCCCTAGCAGGTAAATAAGTCAGCCGTGAACAAGGAAAGGGAAAAAAAGACGAATCGACATCAAGGCATGCAGGGCAAATCCCGATCTCGCAACACTTAGCGCCTCGGAATTAGGATACGGTATACATACTGGAAGTAGTCGCCACACATCTCGCGATCAAAGCCGTTGCGCTTCATGCACTTGAGACTTCGATCCGCAAAGTCCTGACAGGGATCATAATATTCGCTGGCATTTTTGCTAGGATCACCGGGTCAGCCACAAACGCGGATCGGAAGACAAGCGCATGGCGAAAGTAAAAGGGTTCTTTGATCAAAATTTTTTGCAAACAAACATGGCTCTCTCCCCCCTGCAGTTGTTCATATACACGCAGTATCGTGTGTCAATGGCCGGATCCTCCTGACCCAGTCCGGCCGACGCCCGGTAACAAACATATGAACGCAGATAGGTTCAAGACACATTTTACGTGAAGAAAAACAGGGGAAACGGGGTTTGAAACTCACTGGGAGAACTTCCTCTCGGCCTTCTCCCACGCCTTGCTGTGGGTTTCCTCCTTGGGGGCTTCGCCCGACATGGAGATGAGGTCTACGGATTGCTGTTTTCTCCGGCTTGATAAAATGAAAGCGACCGGTCTGACCGGGCACGGGAATCTGAGCACCGATAGGACGTGTCGAATGTGATCTTGGGGAAAGTTGGAGGATTGATTGGAGATCCGGACGTTAGTGTTTCTTCGGCAGAATCGGGGATCCGCAGTCTTGGCGCGGAGACGCCAACCACCGGAGCCGCATAGGCATCAACTTGACTATGTTTACAAAATTGATAAATGTCTTTTCTGCTTAGCTAAATTGTGTCTTTTAACATTTTGAATTTCAGCACTCAATGAGTCGTTGTAAAATACTGCAAATATTTATAGAATAATCTAGCTACCTAATCAAGTCAACCATGAATTCATAACATTACTCGAACGCGCTGACCATGCCCAATCGACGTTGAGAGCCCTTGCAATTTCTACTACAGCTTCGCTGCAGGCTGCAAGAAATGCTTCATCTCAGAGTTCGGGTACTCCACATTCTGCGATGAATCCGGCCGCTGTCGATCCCAAGCCCATTTCTCCACCAATTCGGGGGCCAATTCGCCCTCAATCATTTGTGTGATGTATTTGCCAAGCACGGGGAAGAACTTGTAACCGTGGAATGAACCGCAAGTTGCGACGTACAGTCCCTTGGAAGCAGAGTGAGGAGAAATGATAAAGTCAGAGGTGGTGGTAAAGGCGTCCCTTTTGAGTGTTAGTATACATTGTAATCGTCATGTTATTAGGGAATACTCACCAACAAATTCGGTGTTTCGTCATCTCCCAATCCGCACTCTCGGGTCCGTACCACAGATTCCTAGACTCAACAATGTCCTGCTTGAGTGGTCCAGGGACCTTCCATTGATTGTAGTCGTGTGTAGGCGGAGGAGAAGAGATATGGCGGCCAGGCAACACCTCTCGAGTGTTTGTGAAAATCTTGGATCCCCACCACTTGAGCTCTCCGTCCTTGGTAGGGGGAATGCTACCAATAAAGGGTTTGCCTGTTGACAATTAGCGGCGTTCGTTAGCGGCTTTCGTGTAAGTATATTAGAAAGCTTACCCTCATCGGGTGTGTAACCCTGGAAGCCAACAGGCATGTCCTTGAACTTCTTATACTGCTCCGCGTTGAGCTGTGCCATTCCAGTCGTAATACCAGCGGCCACAATTCGCTCTCCGGCTCGGAGGCCGACGTTGCCGCTCTTTGCAGCGCTCCACTCCAGTAATGTGGGTGTGAAAGCGCCAGCAGCGACGACAACGTGAGTGGCCGACAACATCTTTCCAGATTTTGTCTTGATACCGGTACAAGACCCACGGCCATCGAATTCCAGAGTGGCGACATCAGCCGTCACGTACTTGACGCCTAATTCCAGACACTTTTTGGTGACTGCTCGAAGAGCATCTCCAGCGGCGGCCCAGCCACTGGCTCTATTCACGAGGACCTCCTTGACGCCGGTATAGTCAGCATTATCAAAAATTCCACCGTAAAGCTTTCGGGCCTCAGCGACAGGAAGGGCAATGATATCGTTATTGCGGCCGAGCTCCTTATGGTTCGTAATGACGTTCTGCGCGTAGTCGCTGCGGCACGTCCAGTAGACGCCAGTCTGGTGGAAATAAGGCTGCCAAAGAGGATCCGACTTAAAGATTTCTTGAGCCTCAAGAGCCAGTCTGCAGTAGACCTTGTCGTCGTAGTCGGCACGAACCACCTTGTTCCAATCCCATGATGCAGCCACACGAGACTCGGCGTCGTATGCATCTCGATCAACCAGAGTCACCGACGCATTGGGATACTTCTGGATGAGATGATAGGCAGTTGACACACCAAAGACACCAGCTCCAATAATGAGGAATGAAGCGTTGCTTGAGGCCATCTTGAAGGCGACTAATGAGAGTCTTTGCAGGAGCAAGTGAGTCTCGGCAGCTGCTCAATGCAGACGGCTCTTTAGGAATGGGAGAAGAGGTGATCGATATATGTACAACGGAACATTAATTCCAGTTATCTAGGGCGAATTGACGGCTTATCAGTCAATCGAGACTTAAAACTATGTTAATTGACTGCGACTCACACGGTCCGTCCTCGCTGTATCGGGCGGGGCTTCCGTGGAGCCGATCACGTGGATCCAATGAAGTTACTGGATACAGCTTAGAGGTTGTCACTTTAAATGCTTACCGCCTGCTACGGGCCGTACGCGGGCCGGTCATGCCGGTCACCCTACGAATTGATCGTGAGCAGATGGAAATCCCGTGGGCGGGCTTCAGTCTCTAGCGGACATGCGCGTGGGTAGGCCTTGACATCGCGGATAATCCGATATGGGTCGAGATTTATAACGGGACGTGGCAGAGATAGGGCTTATAGGTTGTGATGTAAACATTATCACCTGAATCTAGGAAAGGACCAGCTTCACTTAAATAGCTTCACCTATCCAGATACGATAGTAAGACCAAGAAAGACTGCAGGGGACAGCATCCCAGGTGACGTGAAGATGGTGATATTAGAGCAAGCAACTGGTGAATCATCAAGGAGGACGGTGATGCCGCCATTTGGGTGGTCTTGGCACTATCATTTGTACGGAGCTAGCATCTAGTTTGTTTTAATACTATTCGTAATAGGTCATGCCGCCATTTGGAGGCCTAATTAGGCTTAGCCTATTTTCAAACTGGCGGTGCCAAGACCATCCAACTGGCGGCGTCACACATGCACTCCTCGTCAGGTCACGGGCCCCGGGCCAGGGACCGTTATGTAATCTGATTTATGCCTGAGGCCGCAGACAACTCCAATATTCTTCGCTGGATCACAGGTCGCAAACCAGTCTTTGCCTGTATCCTCTTCCTTTGTGCTCTGCATTGTCCCACTCATCCGTGTCACTCATTCTTGACTTCTAGCACGGGTCTCTCCATTGTTAGCTGTTAAATCGCTCTCTTGCCACTGCCGGGAAACTTTTGCCTCCGACCCCCACCGCGTTCTCACGGACTTCGCGTCTCCGCGCCACAACCTCACAAACGCGATCTCCTCAATACTTAAACTGCAGCTGCAGTGACTGCAGATATCGTTCAATCCTGGGTGGCCGGAATAGCGGCCAACATGGCTTGCGCTAGTGGTTCTGAGACCGAGGCGTCCGGTGTAAGCTTCCATGACCCTTTGATAGCTTGCAAAGTTCAAAACTGACGTTTTTCAAGCTTGTCAACACGCTCCAAACCCATGTGAATGATATCAGAAACCTTATCCAGTGCGGCATCTGTATCCGACCTCTCTATGAGCCCTACACCCTAGCCTGTGGACACACCTTCTGCTATTCTGTAAGTCTCACTTACACCTAATATATTCTCAGTGGACTGTCTAACATTGCGCAGTGTCTCTCATCATGGTTCTCCGGTGGTAGGTCGAAGAGGACATGTCCTGACTGTCGAGCTCCTGTCAAAAACCAACCTGCGCCGGCATATCTGGTAAGCCTGCTTTCTTCGATGTTATCATGCAAACATCCTAATATTTTGCGCTTTTAATAGGTTCGAGCAGTCGTCCACATGTTTACGAGTCGTGCAGAACTCTTGGACAAGGGGGAGACTACCGCCGAGCATTCGAAATACCAACAAGAAGAGGCGGGTCGATTAGACCAGGACAAGGCAAATACAGATCCACAGAAAGGTGGCCTGTTTGGAGGACTGTTCAAGCCGAAAGCCCCCTCATTGAAACCGGTTGTCGATGTGGACGATGGAATCGTTCGATGTCCAAGCTGTGCCTGGGAACTTGAGGATGGCGAGGAATGCCTCAGCTGCGGCTGGCGTTATCGACCAGACGATGAGAGGACAGACTATAGTGGCGAGGACGACATCAGTGAAACCGACTACGACTCTATCTACGACGGGGAAGATTTGGACGAGGATGAGTTCGGAGATGTTGAGGCCGAGGACATGTTCAACCAATTTGGACCGTTCGGCGGACCGCCGTATCGATATACAGACCCTAACATCGCCGTTGTTTCGGCAATTAACCAAGCGATGAATGGATTGTGGCATCCAAATCACCCACAAGCATGGCGCCCTCGCCCTCATCCACACCCTCAATTTCACCCACACCCTCGCCCTCACTCTCATCTTCATCCGGCGCAAACGTTCCACTCCGAGATGAGCGAGGAAGACGAGGAAGATGAGGAAGACGAATACGATGACATGGACTCGTTTATTGACGACGACGAAGTTCACCCGGATAGGGAAGATGATGCGGAGTCCGATGGCGTCACAGTGGTTGGCAGTGCTCCTATTCGGAACCGAGGTCTGCCGTCATGGGGCCCGCCGCGTTATAGCGACGTATCATATGTTCCCATGTCGGAAGACGAAGAGGAAGGCAGTGAGGTCTATGGAGAAGAAAATAGCTTTGCAGAAGCCAGACAACCCTGGGAGGTCTCCTCTCCTTCCTCTCACAGTCCTTCTTCTGAAAGGCCATCCAACAGAGGAGGGGCAGACAGCAGCCCTGTATTCCATGACACGCGGTCATCTCCGATGGCTTCCGAGGCCGAAACAAACGATGTAGTGGATCCTGGAATGGCCCATGCTCATCGTTATTACGAGGAGGGTTTCTACCCTACCGATGATGACAGTGGACAAGAGAGCGACAGCTCTGCTCCAAGACCTATGAGGCCCGTTAGGACCACTGGTATTTCTGCCGTCAACGCAATCACCATTGACGATTCTGAAGACGAACAACCGGTCGGGCCTGTGAGGAGAGCAACCCAGCGCCGCCGTGCCCGAGCGACTCCTTACTGAATGCTACGATATAACCTGCCCCCCTTTCTTGCTCTATTTTCCTCCTTTGCATACTTGGTGTTGTTTCCATCTTTTCAAATAGCGCGGCGCTTCGAATGGGATAGAAATTGGCTCGGCGCTTTCCTTTCCAGACTTTAACTCCTTCACGCAGCCGAATGACACCGATCTCCCATGTTCATGCTTTCTCCTGCTTCCTGAAGAACACAACGTGTCCGACAAATACACCGTCCTGTCTTTTTTTTTTTTTTTTTTTTTTTTTGGCCCGGGTCCTAGTCTTATATTTGATATCTATGCCTTGTCGGCGAATCCCTAGCAAGTCAAATGGCATACTAGACACATTAATTGCAATCCAGTCGCCTGGCTTTAGATCTACCGAAGAGCTTTACATCAAATGAAACACCTTAAATAACACACGGCAAGCACCTGTCCTAAAGATCATCCTGTTCGACAATGTAATTTGATTAGTTAGTGATTACAGGTCAGTAGGGCCCTGCTGGGCACGGACCTACGCACCCCACTGAGGTCTCGGTAGGGCCCTACTGACCGACGTGGATGTAGGTGGCTGCACCCAAGCGAAGAGGTCACTGCACCCACGCATAAAGGTCGCTGCACCCATCACGTGACTATTTAGTGGTTTACCGGCCCGTGCTCACTGCACCTATCACCTGATTTTATTCTCACGTGGGTGCAGTGAGCACGGGCCTGCAAACCACTAAATAGTCACGTGATGGGTACAGCGACCTCTAGGCGTGGGTGCAACCATCTGGTTCCTCTTGGCATAATTGCGATGAGCACGGACCAAAACAGCCAAAAAAATCACGTGACCCTTGCAGCGACCTAAGTACCCACTTGCGATCACCTGGTTCCTCCTTGACGCTAAATAACTATTCGTCGATGCCTGATGAATCGGGCCACAACGCACCTTACCACGCGGTTTTCTCTTATAGCCTTCCCTCAACTTGACCAACACTCTTCTCTCCACTTCTTAACCCTGGCTCTTATTAAGTCTACCGATACCTCTTTGGCGGCTGCAAATTATCTCCAAGGTGGCCGTAGCTTGACTTGATTGGGTACAGGACAAGACAGGGATGAACCGCCTCATCATCCGAGCACCTGTTTTTACTTACTCACCTAGACCTGACTTTTATGCTTTAGAAATCACGTATAGTAGTTATTCTCGCGCTTTTTCTAGGGTTCGTCCCCTCCGTGTGACTCTGCGATCCAATTACTGAGTCCTGAGTCATCCAGGGAAACCGTCAAGCGGGTCAATTATCGAAGACCGTCCCGAATAATTTGTGTCTACTCTCCCCGA
Source organism: Penicillium sp. S103-07 (assembly GCA_037042055.1). Lineage (NCBI taxonomy): Eukaryota > Fungi > Ascomycota > Eurotiomycetes > Eurotiales > Aspergillaceae > Penicillium > Penicillium sp. S103-07. The sequence continues at coordinate 1,079,542 of JAXQJQ010000002.1, forward strand.
GATCAATTTTCCAAATTCCCAGGTCGGGCAATCAGGCAGGGTTCAGAAAAATGTCTTCTCACACTGCGCCATACGGCCATTGGAAGAGCCCGCTCACTGCGGAGCTTTTGGCAGGCTCGAGCATTTCGCTCCAAGAAGTCGTTGTCAATGTGAGTGATCGGTTTGCCCTGGACCTGATTGTTTTGGCTAATTATATTCAGGAATCCACGGGGACGATTTACTCTATCGAATGCCGGCCTACGGAGGATGGCCGCTTTGCTATTGTGCAGCATCTCAATGGACAAATCAAGGATGTTTTGCCCAAGGAGCTGAGTGCCCACGCCACGGTGCAGGAACTCGGTGGTGGCTCCATTTCCGTGAGACCTGATGGTCAGATTCTGTTGTCTGATGAGAATTCTTGCAACATCTATCTTCTGGATCTGGAATCGAGCCAAGTCAAGCTTATCCTCGAAGCACCCAAGGGTATTCGTTATGCGGAATTCAACACCCACCCCATGACCCCGGAGTGGATAATTGCGATCAAGGAAGATCACCGCGAGGCTACTCCAGAGACTCAAGCAACCCACGTACACAATACTCTGGTGGCAATCAACATTGAATCCGGGCAAGAAACCACTATTGCCCAAGGTGACGATTTTTACTCCCACCCAAAATTCGACCCTGCAGGCAAATACGTCTCATGGATTCAATGGACCCATCCCGACATGCCATGGACCGGTACTGTACTTCACGTGGCAGAGTGGGCAAATGGATCGTTGCAAAATGACACCCCCATCGCTGGAAAAGCAATGGCGGAAAGTATTGCCCAGCCCAAATGGGGCTTGGACGGACTCCTGTACTTTGCTAGCGATCGCACTGGATTTTGGCAATTATACTCATATGACCCGAAGACCGCCAATCTTCGCAGTCTTTCACTCAAGGGCCTAGAGAAGGCGGATTTTGCCATTGCGGAATGGGAACTTGGAAGGTATGTTAGGGAGATCATTCGATTTCCATTACGCGTAGTCTAACCCTTGTTTAGTTCCACATACATCTCCTTGGATGAAAGGACCATAGTGGCAACGGCCATCATCCACGCCACGAGCAAAATCGTGCTTATCGACACTGTCGATCTGTCTGTGCGAGATTTGGGTCTCCCCTACGTGGATATTGGATTCCGTGCCAACGGAATTTACCGAGTCTCATCCAACAGCTTTGCAGTTGTTGCTGCTTCGGCAACATCTTTCCAAGAACTGGCGCTGATATCAATCACGCCCTCCTTTGAAACGCAGAGGAAGGTTCTCACCTCAACTGCGTCATTCGACCTGGCGCCAGAGTATATCTCTCGTGCCCAAGAATTCACCGCTCCTCAGAAGCATGGTCCACGATGTGACGGCAATGTGCACATGTTCTATTTCCCCCCTCGCAACCCCGACTTCCAAGCTGATGGGTCACATCCTCCTCCCGTTCTGGTATACGTTCATGGAGGTCCCAATGGAAATGTCACCCCAGCTTTGAATCTGGAGATTCAATTCTATACCACACGTGGCTTCGCGGTTTGCGCCGTCAATTACACGGGGTCCACAGGCTTCGGACGCGAGTATCGGGAACGACTATCCGGGTATTGGGGCCAGGTCGACGTGGGTGACGCAGTCAGCGCCGTCGAGCACCTTGCAAACGAAGGATTGATTGATAAAACCCGCGTCGGTATCTACGGCGGAAGCGCCGGTGGATATCTGACCCTGCAAGCGCTGCACATGTATCCCGATGTCTGGGCCGCCGGGATTAGTTCCTATGGCATCAGCGACGTCAAGATGCTGCAGGCAGACTCTTATAAGTTTGAAAGTCAAGATGTGGACCGGTTGCTGCTTTGTAAGACGGAGTACAAAGACAGGGAGGAGGAGCTGAAGAAGCGCAGCCCTTGTTTCTATGCCGAACAAATCAAGGCGCCCTTGCTTCTTCTTCAAGGTACTGTGGATATGGTGGTTCCAGTGGCACAGGCCCGGATGATGGCTAGTGCTATGCATGCTCATGGTAGAGTCGCCGAGGTGGTTGAGTTCGAAGGTGAAGGCCATGGGTGGCATGGGCACAAGGCCATTCTGGAGTCTTTCAAGCAAAAGGAGAACTGGTGGAAACGTCACCTCACGTATGCGTCTTGAAAATTATGAAAGTTCATGCATTTTAATTCTATCGGATATTAATCTAGAGGTGTTTTTGCTAATAGAAAAGTACAATTATGTCAATCCGGGCTATTTATCACTCCAATCATGTCCGATTTATTATTTCCCATATTCAGAGCTTTGAGCCCTTCGTCTTTCTGCCTCACTTCTCCACCGACCGGCAAATCTCCATTGCACAAGAGGCCCCGCGAGTGCAACCGCTTGAACAGCGACGCAGACGGTGAACGTTAGCCCGATGCCAATGGCATTGATCATGGGCATGACAAAACTTGTTCCACCAGCGGCAAACAAACATCTTGTCAGGTTCAAACTTGCGCTGGCTGCGGCGCTTCGATCCGGGAAAATGTCCACCAAATAGGTCATAATAACGGATTGCGTGGAGATAGCGGTCCATCCCGATATAAATGTCGAGATGATTGGAACGGCGATGTGAATGCGGTGGGGGTATTGGATTGTCCAGCCGAATAGAAGAATGGAAATACACTGTAGGACAGCAAAGAATGGAACAAGTCGAAGGCGAGATTTTTCAATCGGGAAGTCTTCTTGGCTCGCAGTGTCTTCTTCAACGTCAGCGTGAGACTCGAACTTGGCCTTGATGCGGGAATAGTCCAGATCGAGGATTTTGCCGGTGACCAGAGTGCCAATCATTGAGCCAACTCCGTTGGCAATAAATGTCAGACCGATTTGCATCTCGCTGAGGCCATAGTGGGTTTTGAAAAGAGATGACATCGCCGTAATACTCATTTGCCAGACTGCGTAGTAAATTGCAAGAAAGATGAGGATGGGTGTTGTGAGCTTGTTGATGAGGATGCGAAAGGGTCCCAAGACGTCGATTCTTTTTCTGGCTGCCAACTCTGGCGGTGGTGCTTTAGAGTCCCATTCAACCTTGGTAAGTCTTTGATAGAGATTCAGAGGGTATTTGGTCAATGGATCTGATGGCACCAGCGAGCCATTGGCGACCAGTGATCGCAGTGTCTCAGGCAGCAAGAGGAGTAGCGAAATGAGAAAGACGCCACTATAGATGGCCAGAAACCAGAAGATGGATTGCCATCCCAGAGATCCAGCAAGAGCACCTCCTATCACCGGCCCAACGGCAACAGGGACCAGCAAGCCAGCCTGGAAAATCCCCATGAAACCACCACGGTCAGCTCGAGTGGTAATGTCGCCAATCACGCCAGATCCGATGGCGATAGTACTCGCACTTCCCGTGCTTTGAAGACATCGGAGCACAATGAGGGTTGTATAGTCCTTGGTCTCGGCGAGACCAATGCATGCACCAAGGAACACAAGGAACGTGAATGTGTATGCAACCCGACGACCTCTCACATCGGATACCGGGCCCCAGAAACTTGGCGCTATCGCTTGAAAAATAAGATAGGATGTAACTGTCAAGTTGACAAGCTCTATGGATACGTCGAGATCCTTTGCAATGGTTGGTAAAGCGGGAAAGTAGATATTTGATGCAAAACCAGAGACTTGGTGGACATTAGCCGATGAGATAAAAATATCAAGGTGGTCGTTATCTTGCACTTACACGTTGCAGCAAATGAAACAATGAAGACAATAAGCCACTTCTGTCGTTTATCGAAGATGGTGTATGGTACCTCTGTATCAGAAGGTGTTGACACCCGAGCATTACTCGGTGGCTGTTCTTCTCGAGGTTCTGAGGCCATAATATATTTGCCAATCACTCATGGATGGATAATTTTATTGATTTGAATATTCTCGGAAGCTCCACGAGCTCAACTATAATCTGAAAGAGGAGAGTGAACATGGTCTTTATAAAGCCTGAGATGTGGGCATAAACCTCCGGAGTACGGAGTTGAGACCGGAGTTGAGCTCTGCTTTGAGTCGGCAAAAATGAAAATAGAGGAAATTGATTCGATATCCCTTCTCCGCCGCCGGAGCTGAGCTCAGCTCCGGACCCGCTCGGTATGAACCGAAGTTGCCAACGCCGAACATTTGAAGGGGTTTCTGTTGTTTTAAAGTCGGTAAGGTTCCAAATAGAAATTCGTTTCCACTACTTTCGGCCTTTTTTATATACTTTGTTCATCAAACTATGATTTCTGATTCTGTGGACTTCGGGCCAAACTATGACATCTTCACAACCCTTGCCTTCACACTTGGACAACCTGAATAGATTGACCGTCGCATTAACTTGACGGGCTGGGTTCGTGGCTACACGTGTGGTGGTGTTGTATTGCAACTGTTGGTAGCTATATATCAACCGCCATGTGTGCATTCTGTTACCGCGAAAAGCATTGTACCAAATTCATCAAGATTTTCAAGCCATCGGTCCACCCTGTCGCGTCTCTGATTATTCCTTGCTTCATCAAATCCCATGGGCACTGGCCAAAGCTCGTCAATGCTTAGACTCTCTTCTGTCCACTCAGTCAGAAATATATTGTATTCCTTTTCCCAATCAGCCCGAGACTGAGCTTGCCATAGGGGCTTACTCGACGGTGCAGGAAGTCCCCGTAATTCAGTGCCAAGGAAGGTAGGAAGACTCTCTTGAGCCGAGAGTACATTGTCAAGAAAGTACATCACATACAGTGTGCGTCGCTTGGCTTCAGTGACAATCCACTCTTCCCATCTCGGACGCATACGGCGTTGATGAGCTGCACATACTAGTCCTCGTCGAGAGCAGGAGCAAGCAAGTTCTTGAAGATTGATCATCGCTTGTCGAAAAAACGGACTAGGACCTTGACTGAGACGAAAGAACAAAACCATCGTGTATATGAGATAGGCTTGAAATGCAGCCAGCAGGGACATATCGTCGTAGTCGTCTCGTATCTCCGTTATGGATTCCATCTCGCGCTGGAGGACGATCGCTGCAGAGTTTTCACTTCCAGGTAAGGGATTTTCACATATTCGAATCAGACTCAGACATGTGATGAGTGGTGAGGTTGCTGATGATTGCTCAATTATTTGCATGGGATGAATAAAGGGCAGAATGCCGCGGCCACGGGTTGCAAAGGATGCGTATGACTTTAACGTTCTATATATGAAGCGCGTGACCTTAGCAGGATACTCCTTGATCGTTTGTTCTGGATCCGGGATGTAAGGGTTTAGCCAGCGATTCCTGATATCGTCCACATTAATGGGACAGACCAGATCAAGACTTGTGAAGTCAAGATTGTTTGACCTTCCATGTTTTTGCGTCGAATTCTGATTGAGACGTGTCCCCGTATTTTGTGGACTGAACCGGGAGTCGGCGGTATTCGTAGGTGGAAGATTGGCGCTCAAGTCGGAACGAGGGCCTGGGAATGCTGCATCGGGCGTCGAGATCGAGTTGCCCAGCTCAATATCACCACCCAAAACAGAGAAATGAAAATTTTGTCCCGAGGAAGTGACGGGGATAGTTGCATGAGGATATGTGCATGAGATGCCCCTGTGTATGCATCTGGTGCATCGTCCCTGCTTCCGATCGCACTTTGCTTTGGCATTCGAGCACTCCTGACACGATCTTTGTCGTGATGTAGAATATCGCGAAATCTTCATCGCAAAGAACCGCCCTGGATGTCCTGAATGCTTTGAGGAGCCGCTTTCAAGAAGGAATTTGCCGAGAGGTCAATGGATGTAGTTGGAATTGGCGGCCTGAGGCGGTCAACGATATGGGTTATGGTGGATGGCTAGTCGAACTTGCCAAACATAAAAACACCCTTAAGGGGGGATTGATTGTGCCCATATGTTTTTTTTTAGAGGATCAGACACTTTCTCAATACGCTTATCGAAGTTTTATTGCTGGTGTTGTGGAACCAGCGCTTTAGTAGACAGACCTCAATATAGTCTCAAGATGACAGAAAATCTGTGCTGTTCTCTCATAAAGAGATTCAATATGTATGCAAGATGATAAAATACATGCAAATTCCGACTCCAAGACACCACACTCCGAATAACGCTCCTATTTTATCCTCCGCTCCGGTACAGAGTCAGATTGCAGAGTCCAGACAAGGCTGACGACAACCATGGAAACTTTTATACATCGGCCTCAACGGCTTCCTTAGAGGCAAAAGGAACCTCAAACACAACGGCACCGTTGCGGCCTTGGGGAGCATCTCCCTCGTAGTAGTTGTTGGCGTAGCACTTCCACCGGCCTAGGCGGTGCTCCTTACCAATTGCAGCGACAATGCACAAACCCCGAACCTCGGGCTCTGATTGAGGTTGTGACTTGGAGGATTTTAGAGCGGGCTGACCTGATGATGCACCCTCGGGGCGGCGTTCGAAGACGGCGATATCATTGATCACGCCCTTAATCAAAGGCTTGGGATCGGCCTTCTGTGCTTGCGAGTTTGTCTCGACATTCATATCATCCGCATCGGGGGTGCCGTCTTGGGCAAGGGAGCGGTTGAGCTGCTGTGAGGGGGCGTCGGGGATCGATTGGCCGGCACCAACAGGTCCCAGGGAAATGATGGTCTTCTTGTCATCCGAAATACGCCATGCGCGGATCCAACCATCCCAACTACCACTCAAAACGATATCAGTACCCGGGAGAGTGGTCAGCGCTGTGATCCAGCGAGGTGTGGGCCGCATGTGCCGGGCATTGTGGGCAGCAACTTCCGGGTCAACTTCAGGCGATAATTCATCCAGAGGAGGAATTCTGTCCACGCCATGTGCGAGAGGAATCGTATAGAGCGGCTTCTTCTTGTGCATTGACCAAAGGGAGATAGAACCGGAGTCGGAACCAGTCACAAAGTGGGAGGGCGGGAGAGGAGCGATGCAGTCGATATTGCTCTCACGGTAAGGAGCATTCTTGGAAGCACCACCACGGAACACGAGTTGAGATTCGTCAACAACCTTCCATAATCGTGCAGTCCGATCGCGAGCTCCGACACTGACGCATTGGTCAATAGTCATGGCTGCAACGCCGGTAACGTGATCCTGGTGTCCGAACAACGTCTCGACGTATGCATGACCGGCCGATGAAATGGACCAGGTCTTTAATGTGCGGTCATAGCTGCCTGAGAACAATTGTTCTCCGGAGCTCATAGTCGAGATGTGACGGGCGAAAGCGAGAGAAGCGACGGAATCACGGTGCTGCGTAAATGTCTTGGTCGGTGTTAGAGTCTCCGCATCCCAGATCACTAGTTTATTGTCACTTCCACCAGTAGCAAGGAACTTTCCGGAGGGAGAAACCGCAACGGACAGAATATTCCCCGTGTGCCCTTGCTCCTCACCGCCAACTTTGCGAACGCCCCGGAAGTATCTGACTCGCTTAGGCGTCTTACGCTGGGGACGTGGAGGACGTTTCGAATTTGGGTCGGCGGGCTTCGGTTCGCTAGGAGTCGCCAATTCCCACTTGATCAAAGTCTTGTCTTTACTAACGGTATAGACGTATGGCGCGTGGATGGCAATCGATGTCGTAGACTGCGTATCGGAGCGGAAGAAAGAGTGGGATGCGGTGGGAAACGATAGTTTTGAGCCGAGAAGGCGAAATACTCTGCCCTTGAATTCATCGACATCTTCCTTCAGCCTCTCGGCGATCAGGTCTCGATCAATTTCTGCTGCGTCGAATCCAACTTCGTCAACCTCATCGCGGACGTTGTCCAAGTAGCGTTCGGCGAGTTTCAACCGTCGGTCTGCGGCCGTCTCGCCGTCGTCCGAGTTGGACCCGGATTCTTCGTCTGATTCTGCGGACGCAATTTCGTCATCTTCGTCCAAGTCACTCCCAGAGATTGATTCCTCTCTTTCCCTGGCTCGTCGGTCTCCTGCGCCTTCTTTCTGGGCATCGACGCCTCGTTTCTTGGATCCCGGAGCTGCGGCGCGGTCGTCTCTCTTGCGCTTGCGCTGGGAAGCGGGGACAGTGAAAAAGGAAGACATGGCGATCTTCAGGAGAAGATTTCCAATGTATCTTCCTGTAAATATTTGCGGGTAAAAGGCCCCGGGCAGGAAAATGAGGTTCGTGGAAGTCGAGTCTGCGCGGATCAACTTTTTTTTTTTCGGGCAAAAAACCGCTGTCGGCGGCGGCTGAGTCAGCAGGTAGCTGAGAGCTCCAGGCTTCAAGCTCGCCGCGCGGTCATCATTCAACCACATCTCCCCTTCATCGCCCTTTTTTGAACCTCATCTTTCCTTGTTACGCCTGTTTTCCACTCATCGCAAATATGTAAGTCCCTGGTACATATTGTTCGTCAATTCTACGACATGCAACTAACACTCCGTGTTTGCTAGGGAGGTTCTCTTGGGTATCACCGGCAAGGACTTCGTCATTATGGCCGCATCCAAGGCCACAATGCGAGGACCGACCATCATTAAGGCGGAGGACGATAAGACACGGCAGTTAAACCCGCACACACTCATGGCCTTCTCCGGAGAGGCTGGAGATACCGGTGAGTAGCTTGTGACTCGCAACGGAACACGACCAGATACTGATCATTTGTAACTAGTGCAATTCGCGGAATTCATCCAGGCCAACATCAAATTGTACTCGATGCGCAACGATACCGAACTCAGTCCCGCCGCCGTTTCGAACTTCGTCCGAGGAGAGCTGGCGCGCAGCTTGCGATCACGAAGCCCGTACACCGTGAATCTCCTGTTGGGAGGTCTGGATCCCGTTACTGAGGAGCCGAGCCTGTACTGGGTGGACTATCTGGCCTCGTTGGCACCCGTACCATACGCCGCTCACGGCTATGCCCAGTACGTTTTGATCCTTCTGCATACCGACTCGAGTTGAGCTTTAGGTGGGATCATAAATGCTAATGTTTGTAGATACTACTGTCTTTCTCTCCTCGACAAGCATCACAACCCCAACATCTCCTTTGAAGAAGGCATGAAGCTCCTCGAGATGTGCACAGATGAGCTCAAGCGCCGCCTACCCATTGACTACAAGGGTGTACGTTACAGTTTACTTTCTCTTGTCATTGCTTTGCTGACAACTATATCCAGGTTCTGGTGAAGGTAGTGACGAAAGATGGTGTGCGGGAGGTTCCCTTCGATAACGATCGTATCGCACGGAGTGCTTAATGGACGACATGCCAAGGTGTTTGTTGTATCATATCCTATGACGTTTTGAATTTGATTACGGGATAAACCACACATGTTTGGCACAACATGCGCATCTAAATACAGCAGGATGTGGCTTATGGGACATCTTCATTCATCGTAAATACTTCGACTTAAGTGTAGAATTGAAATATTGAATCACTGAATCACTGAATCACTAAACTTTGAATGCTGCGGTGCACGACTCCGATGTTTGTCATGTTTGCATCGGCTCCCCAAGCTCACGGAACATGAGATCTTCATCGTTCCATTCTCTCACCACCGACACATCTTTGGACCGTCGCAATGTCAAAAAGGCACGCAGAGCTACCCCTGGAGCAGAACTTTCCCGGGTCGCCAGCTTCGAAAAAGGCGCGCGTGGAGGATGAACCCGGGGCCACTTCCGGCAGCGGCGCGCCCGCGCATCGAGCCAGCGGCCATGAGCTCGAACAAGACGAACGCAATGGCAATGATATACTAGCAGCCGCCGACAAAGAAGAAGAGGAGCTGCAGGAAGGAGCACAAGATATGTCAGAGTCCTCGGATATTGATATCGATGAAGAGGCCCCTGCCCTCAGCGCGCCTAAGCGGCAAACTCAGCCCATGGAAGGTTACGGTGACCTGTATCTCGACACCGTCAACCGTAGTGTGCTAGACTTCGATTTCGAGAAGCTGTGCTCCATCAGTCTGTCGAATATCAACGTTTATGCCTGCCTCGTGTGCGGCAAATATTTCCAAGGACGCGGCCCTAAATCACATGCGTATTTTCACGCGCTCGAGGTCGGACACCATGTGTTCATCAATATTGCTTTGAAGAAGGTCTATGTCCTACCCGAAGGCTACGAGGTCAAGAGCAAAAGCTTGGATGATATCAAATATGTGGTGGATCCCCATTTTACCAAGGATGCGGTTGTGAAACTCGACAGAGAGGTCCACGACGCCTGGGATCTTTCGGGGACTCGGTACAGACCAGGTTAGACATTCTGATCGCAAATTGGGAACGTTATATGCTAATTATGGTTATAGGATTTGTGGGAATGAATAATATCAAGGCCAACGACTACTTTAACGTGGCAGTCCAACTATTGGCGCATGTCCTTCCCATCCGGAACTTCTTCCTTCTCCATGACTTCCCAACTCCGGGCACCCCAGAGCTTGTTCTTCGATTCAGAACTCTCGTGCGCAAGCTATGGAATCCAAAGGCATTTCGGTCCCATGTGTCTCCGCACGAGTTACTGCAGGAAGTTGCACTGCGATCCTCGAAGCGCTTCACGCTCACCCAACAATCAGATCCCGTGGATTTCCTTTCCTGGTTCCTGAACAATCTTCATCTCTCGCTGGGCGGCTCCAAGAAACCATCCTCGACGCCAACTAGTGTCATTCATGCTGCTTTCCAGGGTCGCGTCCGGATCGAATCACAGGCCATTACCGCGCACTCCGATACCCAAAACGCCCGTCTTGTCTTCACAGAATCTGGCGATATCAAAAGCAATGTCACCCCCTTCCTCATTCTCACCCTGGATCTACCCCCAACCCCACTCTTCCAATCCGCCAACCGCGAATCCATCATCCCACAGGTACCTTTGACTACTCTCCTCAACAAATACAATGGCCTCACGGCCTCCGAAAAGATGGCGCACCGTGTCCGACACCGTCTCCTCCACCCGCTTCCGCCCTTCCTTCTTTTCCACATCAAGCGCTTCAGCAAGAACCGCTTCGTCTCTGAGCGCAACCCAACAATTGTCACTTTCCCTTCGCCTCGCTCCCTCGACATGTCACCATACGTCGAACCCAACCCAGAGATCTGGCCTCCAGGCGAGCCAATAATGTACGATCTCGTCGCCAACATCATTCTCGACCCCAGTGTCGCCGCGCCAGGTGCCAACGAAGATGCAGCCGACAAGGGTGTCAACGCCGCCTCCGGAGCCGCGGGCTCTTCCACGGGAGCTGGTGCGGGTAGCGAGAAGGTCTCCTGGCTCGTCCAATTGCACGACAAGGCTGTTTCAGCTGAAAATGCCCGTCATCAACAAGGCGGTGGCGCAGAGCAGCAGCACCGTGGCTCTGAGTGGCTCGAGATTCAAGATCTGTTTGTCAAGCGTGCCGAGAGCGAGACTCTGTTCACGCGCGAGGGCTACTTAATGGTCTGGGAACGGCGCAAGGTCTCCGGGCAGAAGGGGAAGGGCCGCACAAAGTAAAACAAAGATTATGGATTGAATAAGGGGAGTTTGCTCAGGGGAGGCTCTTTGTCTTATATTGGTGTTTGTATGCGGAGCATTTCTTCTCGATGGTCCTTGGGGCAGAACGTGCCCCGGCATCTGTGTTGATGGCAGATCAGGTGTACTACTAGAAATATGACGACTTTATGCTACAATTATAACACTGAGACGTAGGTCATATACAAGTGTAGATGCATTAAATGCGCTAAAGCAACATATGATTACATCCGCTGTAGCATTGCATGCTCAGTCGACTTTATAGAGTCCCCCAACCACAGAACTTCCGCCCAATTCTCATTGTTGAGCCAACCAGGAATCCCCATACGCCTGCTCGTAGAGCAGCCTGCATGCCTCTCATAAGCACCAGTCTTCCGGTATAGGCCAGCCTATCGGACCAGGAGTCTCCACCAAACCAAAGGTCCATGGGATGAAGATCCGAAAGTCGAGATGTGGATGAAGGATGCGCGGAAAGGTAGGAGTGGGCCAGCGAGCGCAAGGTGAGTGATTCCAATGGAGAGAGAATGATGGTGCTAATGATGGCCGCAAGGTGTGATGCCAGTGAATCCACTGGATGTGCGGAAAGGAGGGTGACCCGGTGAGCGGTCATGGACTGGGTTGTGACAGGTTGCCCCGGGAGGCGAGAGAAGTTTGGAGGACCGAGTGCAGGGTCTGTTGGAATGTCTGCCCTTTGGGCTGCCCCTACAGCTAACGGTAATTGACTTTCAGGCTCCTCATCATTCGGTTCCTCGACACCGTCTGGCAGGATGTTGGGCACGTTCGATGTTTGCCCTTCTCGTGGGGGAGGTGGGAGAGGATGGCCAATGGCAGTAGCCTCTTCTATCAAGTCTTGAGATTCATTGTCAACCATAGGTAGGTCTTGAGCCGTTGTATAGCTTGCTCCTGCGGTTATATTCGAGGTATTATCTTGATCCGCTGAAATCCCTTGTTGAGCAGCTTGGCTCAAAATCAATGCCTCGAGAAACTCGGCGATCGACCTGCGATCAGGGACAGCTGAAGGCCGTAAGCCAGAATGATGCCGGCTTGTTGTTGGTAATAGGTTTGAGGCTATTCCCTGGCCTTGGACGCTGCGGTTGTGGTTGCCCAAAAGTTCCAGCTGCATAGTGATTATATCGGAACTCTGATGGATCAACGAAGCTCGCACGCGAGGTGAAGTCGGAGGTGACGTTTCTGGCGAAGACGGGCGAGAGAAAAGTGTGTTTGAGCGGGAATTTTGTCGGTCTGTTGTCGTATCCTCCGTGCCTTGTGTGTGGCTTAGCTGGCTTTGTGAAGCCGTGGTATTCGAGTGTGCGCTTGTTCGACCCAAAGTCGCCATTTCAGAAAACAGATCGTTGCTCATTTCTCCCGGGGATTGGGACATGCGATTTTCGTTTGTGAGTAATTGGTTCATTCCCAAGGCCAATTCTGCTTCACTCATTTGGGCAGATTCTGCAACGACCGGCAGATCATGACGGCCAATGTTGGTCGTATTGTTATGGGGAAAAGGCCCTAGACGCCTGGCGAAACGATCCTCCGGCTCGTTATCAATAGGAACGTTGCGAAGATGAACTTCCTCGAGCTCATTCTGCAATGACTCGATTGAATTTCGAAGCGTTTCTATCCTTTCCAATTGGCCACCGTCCTTAGTTTGTGTGTCCGGCTTTGACTTTGACAAAAGACCAAAAAAGGAGGACACCCATCCTCGAAAGGTCACAAGTTCACACTTAATATCCTCAAGCAATGTGAGCTTGGCACGGCGCATTTCCTCCGAGGACCTGCGGCCAAGAGTGGGAACCACCCAGTCGATAAGATTCTCTTCATATGCAACTCGAATTGAAAGCTCGTCCACAACAGTAGGCTTCGGCAGTTGACGACGGACCAGTCTGTAAATGCGCTCTTCGAGCTCCGGTCGCAGATAAAAGGCAAAAAGGAAGGTCAAAACTCCTGGGGAGGCTAGTAGGCGCAGAATGAACCCGCCGACCGATGGTATAGATAAGTCGGCAGGGAGAGGCGGCAATTGAACCAGAGATTCCTCGCCAAAGGGTACCAGAAAGCGAATGCTGGGAATGGCGTTTGAAGGCACAAGTGAAAGAGACTGAAGTAGCGAATACATGTAGGCTTCCACTGACAAGAGTAGGACCGAGCTCCTCACCCTGTAGCTATCATCAACATCACGAAAAACTCTTAGCAAAAAGAAGATTCTTACACTGAATATGTGAGCCCGAAGAGAGATCGGACTCCGAGCGAGAGACCTCCGTTGCCTCTGGAGTCCACGAAATAATCTCGTGCCGTGATAAAGATCCGCTTCAGTGGGTTGTCTCGAGCGATCGCCAACCCACTGGACATTGCCCATGCGGGGATACCAGCTAAGTAGAAGCCAAGTACCCCTGTCGCTCCACGCTCGGAGCGAATGACTTCAAGCAAAGCAGCATGTGTATAATGCCGATATGTCTGTAGGAAAATGCTGAGTATTGAGCACGAGGAAGGCAAGGGCTCGGAGTACAGACATACCTGAATCCGCCCGGTGAGAGAAGAGGACCACCAGGTTCCAAGGAACACAAACAGCTGATCGATTGTGGTGATCACAAGGCCGAAGTCATTCTCGGCGGCTATTTGGTTAATCTTCTCCTGGTCATTGGAAGAGTTGGCGTTCCTGTCCTCGCCACTGACAACAACCCCCATTGTGGATAGGATGTCATTCTTTGCTCTGCGAAGCTCCCGCCCCAAAACCTTGGACTCGGGGTTGACTGGATGCCCCCGGGCGTCATACTGCTGCATATAGTTGTCGGAATGGACGTTTGACACCCTTCGCACTGGGGCCGAAGGGTCAACCGCAGCAGTCTCAGGTGGTTCATAAGGCGACCGGCCCTTGTAATCAGTCAATATCGGAACCATCAGACAGCAATGAGGCAGGAGCAAGGTATGAAAGCAATATGCCATGGCATTAAAAAGACAGTGTCACATTCTATCTAGACAGCGATGATCCATGCTGTATGGAGAAAACTCCCCACCAGTTCTTTAATATGCCCACAGAAGGATAAGCCCTTCATCTCATAAAGAGAGATGGACATGAACTAGGCGGCGACTAGGAATGGAGACAAGCAAGCAGCGGAAGGATGCTTACCAAAGCGAGCCGGTTTAAATAAGCCCGTCGGCCCATTATGTGCAAGGACGCCGAGAGCAGGACACATCACTTGGTAAATGGGCTCATAGATCAGTCGTTCGAGATTCCCAAGAGAGAAATAGGGAAGATAATAGGTCGATGAGGCAGAGACGGTGAGGCGTCGCGGCCAAGTGGGCTTATCGCGCGAGTTTATCGGAGTGCAAACAGTACAAACGGTCGAAAAAAAGTTGCCCGCGAAAAGCTCGGGCTCCGAACTTCATCGGCGTGGAATTGTCGCAAAGGGCTGCGATTCACATCATGTCGAAGGCAATTGTCAAAACTACCTTCGAGGCGTCTCGTACCCTCCGCCCCATCTATACTGGTGGCAGCACGGCGCTGGATGCCAGTGGCCGCATCTTGCTGACCTGCGTGGGCGAAGATGCTTTGATCGTCGATTTAGAGACTGGTGACCAGCTTGCCAGTCTGGAAGGAGTGAGTTGGATTTTTTCAATTCAGTCGCAGAGCCTGTATTAACAATTTCATCAGGATGGAGAGATCATTACAAGCTTGGCGAGTATGTCGCTTTTCCATGCCGCTTCTGGGACCGAACACTCACAGTTTCTATAGTCACGCCCTCCGCTTCGCACGCCGTTGTCTGCTCGCGCTCGATGTCCATGCGCATCTACTCTCTTTCGCCTTTCGATGAAGCCTCCAAGACAATCGAGGCGGAGCTTGTCCGGTCCCTCAAACCCCACACCGCGCCTGTCGTGACTACCGCAATTGATCAGACCAGCACTCTTCTGGCAACAGGTGGTGCCGACGGTGCCATCAAGGTCTGGGATATTCGCGGAGGCTATGTGACGCACACCTTCCATGACCGTGGAGTCATCTCGGCCCTTTGCTTTTTCGAAGTTTCCGCTGCGGAGAGTGATGCAAAGTCTTCTTCCAAGAAGTCCAAGCGGAAGGCATCCGGAGACGATGACGAAATTATGGACGATGCTACATTGCATGCTACGGACTCTACAGCAGGGTTCCGACTTGCCAGTGGTAGTGAAGAGGGCAAAGTGCGCGTGTACGATTTGCACAAGAGGAAGTCCATTGCATCGCTCGATTCGCATGTCTCGCTTGTGCGCAGTTTGTCATTCTCTCCCACGGAGAATGCACTGCTCTCTGCTTCGAGAGATAAGACAGTTATCGTCTGGGACGCCCGCACCTGGAAAACTCGGAGGATTATTCCTGTGCTTGAGAGTGTGGAGGCTGCCTCGTTCATCGTTGACAGTGGAGTCTGTGTAGTTGGTGGAGAGAACGGCAAGTTGCGCGCCTTTGATGTCAATCGCGGCAGTGAGATCACGGAGGACCAGGAGGCAGGAGAGGACTTCGAAACCATTGTGGCTATTCAGTACTCGCCCGGTCTGCCCTTCATCATGACCGTGCACGCAGATCAGACTATTAGACTTCATTCGATCGAGTCTTTGTCGGATTACAAGCCAGGTTCGACGCTGGAGCCATTGACCATCACACGCCGCATTTCCGGAAACGATGACGAGTTCATTGACCTTGCTTACGTTGGTGGTGATAGATCAATGCTGGCATTGGCTACCAATACTGAGGGTATTCGAATTGTCTCCGTTGCTCCCTCGGAAGACCGACCTTCAGCCCAGGGCGAGGAATTCTTCGGTGCCGACATCGCCCACCTCGAGGCTCATGACGATATCATTATTTGTCTTGATGTCGACTGGTCCGGACACTGGCTTGTCACGGGTGCTAAGGACAACAAGGCCATTCTTTGGCGTATTGACCCCAAGACCTCATCTTATACTTGTTTCGCAACTTTGACTGGCCACGCCGAGTCATTGGGAGCGATTGCTCTGCCGCGGACTCCACCACCGGTTGGAAGCGCAGCTTATAACGACCCGGTCAACCACCCACCTCAGTTCCTTGTTACAGGCTCCCAGGACAAGACCGTGAAGCGCTGGGACATTGGAAAGCTCGGACCGCTCAAAGGTGAGAAGCCACACAACCCCAAGGCAGTATATACGAGACGAGCGCACGAGAAGGACATCAACTCGCTTGATGTTGACGGAACCTCCTCCCTTTTTGCGTCCGCTTCTCAGGATAAGACTGTGAAGATCTTCGATGCCGAAGATGGATCCGCCATTGGAGTTCTTCGTGGTCACAAGCGGGGTGTTTGGGGCGTTCGATTCGCGCCTCAAAACACACCCATCATCAACTCCGAGGCCGGAACCAGTACCAGCCGGGGTATTGTTGCAACTGGCTCTGGTGACAAAACCATCAAGGTTTGGAGCTTGTCCGATTACAGCTGTCTTCTCACTTTTGAGGGCCACACCAACAGTGTCCTCAAGGTGATCTGGCTTCCTCCTCCCCAGGTCTCCAAGTCCAAGAATGACGATGATGACGACGATGACGAAGAGACCTCTGCTAGCAACAACGCCGAGCAGACAAAACCTCTCATCGCTTCCGCCGCCGCAGACGGCCTGGTCAAAATTTGGAGCCCATACACCGGTGAGCTCGAAACTACCCTCGACAACCACACGGACCGAGTCTGGTCCTTAGCTAGTCCTACGCCTTCCGGCTCTCGCTCCGACGTGAAGCTCACCTCCTCCAAATTCAACTCAACTCCCTATGCTCTGGCCAGTGGCTCCTCCGACTCCACCGTTACCTTCTGGGCCGACACCACGTCCGCCACGTACACGGCCGCCGTGAATGCCAACTCCGAGCGCGTTGAGCAAGACCAGCAGCTGCAGAACTACATCCGCGCCGGCGCCTACCGCGAAGCCATCACCCTGGCCCTCCAGCTGAATCACCCAGGCCGTCTCCTCTCCCTCTTCAACGCCGCCATCGACGCATCCGATGACCCGGCTCTCCCTGCCGAGGAGCGCGAGCGCGCAGCGGGCAGCCTGACAGGTAACCCGTCCATCGACGAGGTACTTCAGTCTCTCGACGCTACGAACCTGCGCACTCTCCTCCTCCGCCTGCGTGACTGGAACACCAATGCACGCACCTCACGCGTGGCCCAGCGTGTTCTCTACGCCCTGTTCCGGTCCTATCCAGCCTCGACCTTCGTCGAACTGGCCACCCAGTCTGTCCGTGGCAAGGATGGCCATGCTGCGGCTGGTCTCAAGGATATCCTGCAGGCTCTTGCTTCGTATACTGAGCGCCATTACCGCCGTGTCGAGGAGCTGACAGATGATAGTTTCCTTGTGGAATGGGTACTCAACGAGATGGATGGTGGCGTAGGCCTCGGTGGGCTTGGACTGATGAGTTTGCAGGAGGATAAGGCGAATGGGGAGGTGCCAGAGCATGAGAAGGACGTTATTATGTTGGAGGCTTAGGTCTGCATTGTATCTTATGTATATTGATGGCGCTCTATACTTTCGGAGTATCTTGGGTTTTTGGGAAAGGATAAAAGCATCTACTTTCTCATAGAATTGATCTGTTACGTCACTTCATTTCAGTCTAAGCCGATAGTATTATTCCGGGTATCTCTATTTTGGAGTCTGCTAGACGCCAATTGTGTTGAATAAGATGTACATCTGTAAGAAAATTTCCAAAGGCATTCCTCACGTTAGATGAGATCTGTATAAGCAAATCGGCCATGATATTCATTCTTTAATCGTCCCTCCGACTCCGGCGAGAATCACGGTCTCTGTCATATCGAGATGAATGAGACGAGTGCCTTGAGCTGCTGTACTTGTCGTCGCGGTGTCGTCGTTCGCGGTCACGATCCCTATCCCGTCGAGAGTCTTTATCATCGTCACGATCCCGTCGACGATCCTTTTCACGCCCGCGATCCCGGTCGCGATCGCGATAGGACCGGTCGTCTTTGCGGCGGTCGTCGCCATCATAACGCGAATGCCTGGACGAATGGCGGCCACCAGAGGAGCTCCGGTCTCTTCGCGAAGACCCAGTCCTCCGATCAGAGAGATCATCGTCGTAGTCACGTTTGCGATAGTCTCTATCCCGATCACTATCACGCCCACTCTTCTCCAGGTTGCGGTCTCGTCGATCACGCCAGTCGTCCTTGGCAGGCTCGGACTTCGACGCTTTCTTGAGCTCTGCAAGCTCCTCCTCTGTGACATGCTCGCCCGTGTTCTTGTTCCGCATCGTGACTGGCATATATACACCCTCGGTATTTCCATTTCCATTTTCCTCGCCTGCTTTCCTCGACGCCTTGCGCATGGCTGCTTTTCCCCATGCACCGAATTCAGCTTCGGCACCCTTTCCACCAGTTGAGTCCTTGGCTCCAATACCCAAGAAGCCAGGGCGTCGTTCTGGGACACGAGGCTTGTTTGCACGGTCCACATTGGCGGAAGGCCCGTAGTTCGCCCGTCCTATAGATTGGCCGTCTTTCCAGCCCATTCCTCGGAGAAGCGCAGCTCCGAATTCCTCGACTGGGATGGCGTTATATTGGTCCAAGGTGGCGGATTCTGGGCGAGATAACACGTCTGTTCGGAAAGAGCTCGTCTCATCATAGCGGCCCGGCGCTTCGTCCTCGTCATCTCGAGGCTTCGATGACTCAATAACAAGATCCGACCTCCGCTCCGCCTCACCTTTGCTCTCACTGATCAATGCCTGCAGAGCAATTTGGTCGTCCGTGAGGGGCTTGGCTTCGGCGGATTTCACATCCGTCATGGGTTGGTCTTCGTCCGCCACACCAGTCTTTCCTTGGTCTGCAGGCTGATCTGCAAAACTAAGACCGTAAGCCATACTCGGCCCCTCCGTCTCAACAGCGCCGCCACTAGGAACCTGTCCATTTCGTTCTGCTTCTTGTAAAGCCTGGACCTCACGTGGTAGTAGATTCTTCTTGCCCTTCTTCACATTAACACCTGCTCGATCGCGCCAGTTGTTTTTGCTCGTGACCGGGATAACAAGCGGCTCGTTCGCATCGTTGATAGCCCTTCCGTCGGCGGAAATAGCTCCACCAGTGAGGGTATCGAAGCCAGACACTTCCTCGTGGATGGGGGCGTTTTCTTCTTCGTCGGACGAGTCGTCACCATGACCAAGTTGGTGCGGCCGGCGCGGGAGAGTATGGCTCTTGCTAGCTGGTGGTCGCGCACGACTCGATTGAAGATTGAAGGCGGTTTTCTTTGCGGGCGATCCGTCTGAACTAGACGAAAGGGAAAATGACTTGGTAGCGGGCTGGCCGCCACCGTTGCGGCCGCCAGGAGCCTGCGATGAGGACATCGCGACAGCAAGAGATTTGGAGAATGAAAGATGGTTGGGGGCAACAAGAGTTTCCAAGATTTGATACGAGAGCTCCAAAAGCGGTGGCAAAAGCGGAGCCCGAGGACGTACACCTGCCAGCCCGAAGGCAATGAACGACATGGAATTTTGATGTATATAGTAGGCCTTCTCTACGTCGGGTTACGATATCTACGATATAATGATTGGAAAGAGGCCAAAGTTCGAAACTAATCATACAATTCATGTTCGTAAAGTTCCCGGGTTGCACCGAACCCGAAGTTTTCGCCATCCCATGAATAATGCATGCCCCAAATCCAAAAGTTCGTAGCGCTGGTAAGAACGTAGTCAACGCCATATCCGGTCTGAACAGGGTAATTGGTTCGCACAGGCGTAAAGAGACTCGGCAGACACAGGCGTCAGGGGAAACAAGAGTAAAGACAAGGTGCGCCACCATCCCGGACCACCAATAAAAAGGAAAAGGCCGAGGCAATAAATCAGAGTAAGAGGGTAGTGAAAGGGTATATACAGTCGAAGTAGAAAGGGTAGTGAGAGGTAAGGGTGAAAAACAGGACCATTGAAAGGACGGATCCTTAGCTGGTCGCTGTCTGCGCTGCTGGAGGGTGTGGGCTCTTGCTAGAGCCCTGCACTGCGCCAGCTTGGGCGCTGCCGCTGCGTTGAGTTTGGGGGGTTGCGCTGCGGCTGGTTTGAGGAACTGCGCCGTTCATGGCCGGTGAGCTGGTGACACTGACTCGGTTCTGCTGGTTGGCCTGGGGAACCCGCATCATCGGAGAAAAGCCTTGGTTCTGGGGAACCTGCATCGCGGGATTGCCATTGGGCACGCCGGGCTGAGGCGGAGTCTGAAAGTTGCCATCATGCGGGACTTGATAGTTGGCCTGAACGTTTCCCATGCCACCTGCAGCTGCGTTCATGGCCGCTTGCTGGGACATGCGCTGCTGCTGCTGTTGCTGGTACTGGTTGAGACGGTCCGTCGCCAGTTTGTTCACCTGTTCTGGAGGCAGATTCGGGTTGGCCCGTTGGATCTGGTTCTGATAGTTGCTAATGGTTGGCACGACGCCGCTCGAGAGAGGGTTGGATTGACCCATGCGAGGCGACGGGGTTGACACACCTTGTGGTGTGCCACCATGGAACGATGGGCTCTGCATTCCTCCCTGGGCTTGCATGGCAGCGATCATAGCAGGATTATTGGGACCGTTCGGCATGTTAAGATTCGGAGAGTGCGATCCTTGCGCAAACTGCTGGTTATGGAATTGTTGCTGCGCCTGCTGAGGCTGGCTTGTCTGCTGAGGGATCTGCTGAGCTTGTTGCCGCGATTGCAGAAGACGCTGCTGCTCCTGCAGCCGATTCGCTTCCCGAATCACCCGCGCGTTATCCGGGGAGGTCTGCATTGGTACCCCAGGCCTCGCGCCAACACCCTGCTGCATTTGACCCTGTGGCATTATTTTCATCGCCATAGCGTTATTCTGCATTTGACCATTGACGGGAGTCGCTCCAGCAGGCATGCCTTGCATGGGCTGG
Organism: Penicillium sp. S103-07; assembly: GCA_037042055.1. Lineage (NCBI taxonomy): Eukaryota > Fungi > Ascomycota > Eurotiomycetes > Eurotiales > Aspergillaceae > Penicillium > Penicillium sp. S103-07. Next base: position 1,100,736 of record JAXQJQ010000002.1, read on the forward strand.
GTGCGGTTTTGGTTGGCAGCGACACCTGCCTGCATACCATTAGGCACCCCATTGGGCATACCTCCATTGGTCGAGTTGGAAGGTAGGTTGTTGGGAGTTCGACCCTGAGCATTCATCACTTGCTGCTGCTGTTGCTGCTGCTGTTGCTGCTGTTGGTTTGGCATTTGACCAGCACGTTGAGCGGCGAGGTTAGCTCGCTGCTGAGTGATCATTTGCTGGCGGTAAGCCTCTTGCCGCTCTTGCAATTTCATTTCCCGCTCATGCTTGAGACGGCTGAACTCTGCTGGTGATGAAATAGGAGGCTTGGGCTGGTTAGCCTCGTTGGCCTTCCTTAAAGAAGCAAGGTGAGAGGCATGCTGCTGCTTTTGCAGCATTGTCTCGCGCTTTTTAGCGAGCTTCCGCATAGCGTCAAGCAACGCAAGATGCCTCGAAGATCTCCTCCGATCCACACGCAGGGGCTGAGTGGTCCGTCGACGAACAGGCTGTTGGACTTGGCCGTTGTTAGCGGCTTGTTGCTGCTGCTGTTGAGCAGCCTGTTGTTGCGCTAACACGGTTCGCTGAGCCGTCTCAAGACGTTGGTGATAAGCTCGGAAGTACTGCGTCTTGGACATTTCCGCAGGAAGTCCCTCCAGGCCAACCCAACGCTCAAAGCACTCCCACGGTGTCCTCCTCTCGGCTCCAGAAGTAAATAACGATGGTGAAGTCAGGCAGCTAGAGATGAGGGACCAGTTGTAGGAATACTCCTTGACCAGGCGGCGAAGTTCATCATCTTCTGCCATGGTCCACTGCGAGGACTGTCGAGATTCAAAGAACCCAACAGACGGCATCGGATGCTCAGTGGGAGGCCGGAAGGAATGACCGGGGTGAATACGGTCGCGGATGTGCTTGTTCTCAGGTCGAAAGAGGGCCACATTAGTCTGCTCCGGGGGAATCTCAGTGATGCGGTGATCCAAATCAGTAGTATATTGAGAATAATCGTATCGGCTTCGTTTGCGAGGACGCTCGTCGTCGTGGAAAGTGATCTTGGTAGAGGCAAACTTCGACACGGGAAGAAGCTCTGTTTTCCAAACCGAATCCGGGGGTTGTTTGAATGTTGGCAACTGCGTCTCGGGTGCGATACGAAGAGGTTCGTAAAGCGGAAGCTCATCCAGCAACTTCTCGGCAGCAGGGGTCATGTCGATTGAGAAATTAAACTCGTCGGAACCCAAAGAAAAGATGGCCGCCGGGGCGACTGTATCACGCAGATCAGGGCGCGGCTCATCGTTAAAGCCATCACTGACCGATTCCTCCTCGGCGGATGGGACCAGGTCGGGCGTCGGGTGAGATGCGGCAACTGCTTCGTCGCCAGTGTCCTCCGATGGTGAAGCGGCGTTCCTGGAGATATCCTGGGTTGTGGTGTTTGGTGCAGGAATCTTCCCATTGACACGAAGCAGCGCTCTGTGCTCCTCGTCGCTGTTGACATATTCCGCGCACCAGTCAGCACAACTCTTTGCTGCCGCAATCTTCCATTTTCGTTCCTCGCGGAAATCCGTTCGCATCCATTTCATATGGTCAAGAAGCACGTCCCAGTGACTCCCCTGGCGAGACGGTTCCATAGACCGCTTCATCTGGCGGAGAGGCCAACGGTTCGCATTCTGAAGTGCATATATTCGACGCAAAGTCCGGCAGTCCATTTGCTCCTGGTATTCGAGCAAATGATTCGAGGTTGACAAAGTCTTGTGGGCGGATGTAAGGAGGGTGTTGAGGTGGCTACCTCGAGGAGGAGCATACGCCCTGTTTAAAAACAGAGTGAACAGATAGTCTTGCTCCTCATTCACCTTTGAAACCGCATGGCTCGAGTCAAGGTGGATGAGATCCAATGAATCGGTCTTATCTTGCTGGGTTGGAGTCTGCTTGGGGAAAACAACAGTCGAGAGCCTGGTCCTTTCCTTCTCTCGGTCTTTGCGATCTTTGAAGCGCATCCGCGCAATGCTGTCGGGTGTCTCGTCGCCATGACTTCGGTCATGGGCGAAGGCTTTCGGTGTCTCTCCAAGAATCTCGGAAACAGACTTGTGGCGAATGGCTCCGGACGATACTCGAGTGGTCATGCGTTCCGTTTGTGTGGAACCGGGATGAGTAGATGGAATGCTGACGGGCTTCTTGTTAGGTGTCTCGAGAACATCGCTAGCAGCCTGAGCTCCTTCGGGGAACTGCTCGGTTGGTGATAAGCTAGTTGTTCCATCTGCGAGTTTAGACTGGGCAGGCCCGACAGCGGGTTCTTGATCGACGTCCATTTCATCCATATCAGTCCCCGGGCCAACGCTTTCCTGGATGACTTCGTTCGAGGAAGGTAACCCGACATCGCCCATGCTCTGCCCGATCTTCTTCTGCATAGATTGTGCTTCTTCCAGTCGCAATTGTTCATCGGGAGTCACAGGGACCGCGCCTGAACGCGAGTGTGTAGACCTAGTCTGTTTGGGACTCGAGCGACCGATTTTACTGACATCAGTCACTTCCTCACCGGGGCTCGTATCGGGTGAGGCAGCAATTGGAATGGGTGTGTTATTGGAGTAGGGGTCGATAGATGAAGCAGGCGAGAGAGGTTGTTCGGCGCTTGATGGGCCTAGAGTAAGAGAAGGGCGAGAGTCGTGCTTCTTTCGGGAAAGAGATTGAGGGATATCGACGGAGGGTGTCACGTTCGTCGCAGCGGATCTCGCTGCCCCGGGAGAAGCCTTGGCCTCTACTCCATCGCGGGCTTGGGAGTTGAGTGGAGTCTCTGGCACCAATGCGCTCGCCTTGGGGTCGTTGGTCTTGTTGGATGGCGCAGTCGATGTAGATAAATCCGCGCCCTGAGAGACCTTTGGGCCGGCCACGGAAACAAAGGATGCCGGCGCATCCTTTGCGGTCGATGCGACACCGGGGGCTGCGGTCCCGGGTTTGGATACGACGGGCGTTCCCTGCGGACTGGCTTCGGTCGCAAACGAAAGGGCGGTGCCATCTACTGTCGGTGGCGGCGTGATGTCAGCCGCAGGATGAGCCTTGCTGTCGGCGAGTGCAGATGCGATTGGTTTTCTGCTGGGAGAATGCGCGCGCGCATGGGTGGGAGATGGCAGAGTAGATTCGTCGAAGTACCGACCTCTGTGGATAGTATGAGCATCGACATCGCGTAATTAATGTCGCGTGGGAATTTCCACGGCAATAAAAGGGGTCAGAGATGGCAATGGGTAGTAGGGACTCACTTGGAAAGGTCGTTGGCGTCGAGAAAAGCCTGTTCCTTCTGCTGATAAAGGGCGTCGGCAGTCGCGCCCTCAAAACCCACGGTCGCATAATACAACTCGGTCAGTTTTCGCTTGCGCGACAACAAACAGTTTCTGGGTGGAAATTAGCGATAAGTTCATCATAACACAACATAAACTGCTCGGAAACGAGTTTTCTGGAATTAATACTCACGCGATCTCATCGTGCTTAGACCGGAGAAGCTCGTCGCGGAGCATGAGGTCTAACTCGGGAACACAGCATCCGATTAACGCGGGAAAAAAGGGAATGGATTGACCGAGGTCATTCAGACAGAAATAGTCGCAGTACGAGATGAGATCGGATGTGGATGGCGCGTGAAGCGATGGAGGGCAGACAAGGGAGGACTTTTCCGTACGGGTTGGCACGGGAAAAAAGGGAAGTGTTCGGGGGGAGAAGTTGGTGGAGGTACCGTACTGTAATGTTACCAACTCCTGGAAGTGTGGGCATTCTTTAGACTTCTCGAGATCCTTCGTATATTCAACTATATAATATTTGGTGATGTATTTGGGTTATCTACATCCGTCCGTAGAGTCTATGGTCTGTCTGACACTGTATTCATGTGCTGGCTGCTGTGTGGCGGCACTCTCATTTGGCGACCGTCAGACGCGTAAGTAACGTGTAAGCATTCGCATTCCGTCGAGGCTGCTTGCGTCCACAGCCTTTATGCCTTGGTGCCTTACTATGTTCTGCCTCAGGCTATAATTATCAGGTGTCAAGGCCTCCAGGCTCTAAGGCATATCGGTATCCACTCCTATCGATAACCCGCAGAAAAACGCTGCAAAAAAAAAGCCGCTGCTCTCCAGCTCACCTTGACTTCTCTGTGTCCATCCCCAATATCGTCCATAACAATGGCCAAGCGCAAGAGAAACGATCCTCCTAAGGAGGACAAGTCCACCGAGAGCCCCGCCAAAACCGTCAAGTCTGCTCCCGCCCCGTCACAAGCTCCAGATGCTGCTGTCACAGTTCAAGTAGTGACCGGCTCTTACGAGCGCGTGCTGCATGGCTTCACGGCTGGTATTCCTGCTGCCAGCTTCCATACCAAGAAGGACGCTTCCAAGGGCTCGACAAACACTGTTCAATGCGTCGATACCTTCTTGTTTGAGGCCCATGGATCTGCAATTCGCTGTCTGGCGCTGTCACCGCTACCCAAGGCCACCGACTCGCCGGACGCCCAAAAGGTCATCATGGCCAGTGGCTCGACCGATGAGCGTATCAACCTCTACTCGCTGTCCGCTGCCCCTCCCGCCGTCAACGATGAATACCCTTCCGTGCCAACCCTGGCCGGAAACAAAATCCTCGAGAACCCAAAGAACCGCGAGCTGGGATCCCTGTTACATCACACCGCCAGTATATCCGCCTTGAACTTCCCCTCCCGCAGCAAGCTACTTGCCGGTGCGGAGGACAATACTATTTCCGTCTCCAAGACCCGCGATTGGACTGTTGTTTCAACCATCAAGGCGCCGAACCCAAAGGTTCAAGGCCGCCCCAGCGGTGACACTGCTCCTCCGGGAGCTGCACCGTCGGGAGTTAACCACTTTGCGGTTCACCCAAGTATGAAGTTGATGGTTAGTGTTGGCAAGGGCGAGAAGTGTATGCGGTTGTGGAATCTGGTGACGGGCAAGAAGGCGGGAGTCCTGAACTTCAGCCGAGATTTGTTATCAAGTGTGAAGGAAGGAAAATGGAGCAGTGGAGACGGCAGGCGCATCGCATGGAACCCCGCTGGAGAGGAATTTGCAGTTGCTTTTGAATGGGGTGTCGTGGTGTTTGGCATTGTAAGTCGCTTCTTATTGCTGGAGCATTGTTTCTCTTGCTAATCATTTGACACAGGATTCGACTCCCAAGTGCAGAATTTTGCCGAGCCCACGGAGTAAGGTTCACCAGATGAAGTATGTCTCTGTGCCGGAAGGTGAGGATCGGAAAGATGACGTCTTGGCCGTTTCCACAGAAGATGGCCGTGTCATCTTCTATTCCACTACCGAGCTCAAAGACGCCGAGGAAGGCGATGATTCTGAAATCCCCTACGCTTCTCCATTGGCTCAGGTTGGCGGCAAACAAGTCGAACTTCCTGGTCGTATCAAGGATTTTGAAATCTTGAGTCTGGCCGATCAGGCCAAGGAGATTCGCAACGACTTCTTGGTGGTGACTGGTAACTCTGACGGTGTGGTTCGCATCTGGAAGATTACTGGAAAGGATCTTATCCCAGCGAAGCAGTCCAAGGATAAGGATACCACTCACCAGGTCGGCAATCTCTTGACTACCTACGAGACTGGAAACCGCATTACATGCATGGCATCCTTCGTCATGCTTCCGGCGGAAGATCCATCCACGCTCTTTGATTCGGAAGGTGTAGACGAGGATGAGGAAGAGGAGGAAGAAGAGTCATCCAGTGACGACGACGAGTAAACGCTCGCCAGACCTATATGTGACCTTTATACCCATTGTACTGTTAGACCGAGATGCAATTGCGATCATAAAAAGTGAGCATAGAGCGATTTTAAGAAGTGCATTTTCATTGCGATATCACTGCCTACATAGTGAGTAAGAAATAAATGTTCGAGTTGTTGGCCACAGCCTCGAAGTTGGTGCGGCCGCGATGTCGACGAAAATTTTCCCGACACGACGTGACTCACACGGGTCAACAGCTGTACCTTGAAAAGATCCAGCGAGAACTACATATAACATGAAATATAGTTATAAAAAATACGGATAGCTGGTGTTGCAAGCCGTAAGCCATTTTTGCGTAGAAGCCAGACACCGCCCGGTCGCTCTCCACTGCACAAAACCCCCACCACGCCCATTCTTTCATTATCATATCGCCCACCAGCAATTTTCATCCGACGCTTCAACTCCACCCTCCACCACCCCCGTCACCTCCTGTCCCTGTTTCCAACCTTCCAATCCGACGGACGAGGCTCGCTTTGAATTTTTCCAATATGGCGACCAACGGTGACTTCTCCGACGAGTCGCAGCCCGGATCTCCGGTCCTCGACGCCAACAACGCGCAGGACTTCGATGACCAGGAGCCCCTCGATCAGGGCGAGAAGCCCCTCAAGTCGGCTATGAAGAATACTGAGGCCCCTGTCGCCCCGAAGCGCCCCGAGCTCCCCGAGCAGCCTAACCCTGAGACTCTGGATCTCTCGAAACTCACGCCCTTGTCGCCCGAAATTATTGCTCGCCAAGCTACCCAGAACATCGGCACAATCGGTCACGTCGCTCGTGCGTCACTTTCTTCCCGGTCTTTGGTGGAATATTCGCTAACTGGTCCTCGCAAAAATTAGACGGAAAGTCCACACTTGTCAAGGCCATTTCGGAGGTTCAGACCGTGCGTTTCAAGAACGAACTCGAGCGCAATATTACTATCAAGCTCGGATACGCCAACGCGAAGATCTACAAGTGCGACAACCCTGCCTGCCCTCGCCCGACATGCTTCAAGAGTTACAGCAGTTCGAAGGAGGTCGACCCCCCCTGTGAGCGCGAGGGTTGCGAGGGCCGCTATAGACTTCTTCGCCACGTCTGTGAGTAATACGTTGAAGAATGCGTGGGAATTCCTCCTGAATGAATTACTGACGGATATTTTTGAAGCTTTCGTCGACTGCCCCGGTCACGATATTCTTGTGAGTCTTCCACATTGGAAAAAAAGAAATACAGCGCTAATAGGTTTCAGATGAGTACCATGCTTTCAGGCGCTGCTGTCATGGACGCTGCTTTGCTGCTAATCGCAGGAAACGAAACCTGCCCTCAGCCTCAGACCTCTGAGCACTTGGCTGCCATTGAGATCATGAAGCTCCAGCACATCATTATCTGTCAGAACAAGGTCGACCTTATGCGCGAGGACGCCGCCCTGCAGCACTACCAGTCCATTCTCAAATTCATCCGAGGCACAGTCGCCGATAACTCACCAGGTAAATACCAATAGTGCTTTATCTAGAAACGGAAAGGTACTGATCATGGCAGTTATCCCCATCTCCGCCCAACTCAAGTACAACATCGATGCCGTCAACGAGCACCTCGTTTCCCACATCCCCATCCCCATCCGTGACTTCTCCGCCTCGCCGCACATGATGATCATTCGTTCCTTCGATGTCAACAAGCCCGGTGCTGAGATTGATGAGCTGAAGGGTGGTGTTGCTGGTGGCTCCATTCTCACCGGTGTCGTCAAGATCAACGATGAGATCGAGATCCGCCCCGGTCTGGTCACCAAGGACGAGAACGGCAAGATCCAGTGCCGTCCCATTTTCTCCCGTGTCGAGTCCCTCTTCGCCGAAAGCAACCCGCTCAAGTTCGCCGTTCCTGGTGGTCTTATCGGTGTTGGTACCCGTATTGACCCGACTTTGTGTGAGTACCAGATGAAACGCTTCCCAAACCCTCAAGCCCCAAACGAGAAGACATCGAGAGATCTGACAAACTCCACGTTGGCGGGGGGATGACGAATGGATTTTGTGTGGTATTCAGAACTTTGCTAACATTCTCACAGGCCGTGCTGATCGTCTCGTCGGTTTCGTTCTGGGCCACCGCGGCCAGCTTCCCGCTATCTACACCGAGATCGAGGTCAATTACTTCTTGCTTCGCCGCCTTCTGGGTGTCAAGACTGCCGATGGCAAGCAGGCTAAGGTTTCCAAGCTGGCTAAGAACGAGGTTCTGATGGTCAACATTGGTTCCACCGCCACAGGTGCCAAGGTCCTGGGTGTCAAGGCCGATGCCGCCAAGCTGTCTTTGACTTCTCCCGCCTGCACAGAAGTTGGCGAGAAGATTGCCATCAGTCGAAGAATTGAGAAGCACTGGCGCCTGATTGGTTGGGCCAACATCGTTGCGTAAGTTTCACCGCGCGTGATATATGGCTTGGACCCTGACTAACGAACATTTTACAATAGCGGTAACACTCTGGAGCCTACTCAGCACTAAATTGCTGCTTTTTGAATGACGTCCAGTCCCGAGATTGGTCGGTCTGGGGAGAGGTCTGGTTGAGCGGGAGGTATTCCGCCAACATATTTCAACTCGCCGGCTCTCGGGTTCACGCACTGCGATTTGCAGAAAAAGTTTTACGCTTACGACGAGTCGGAAAAGTGAAGGCATGATATTTACACAGATTCCCCCGGCTGAATAGAGGAGGATTATCGAAGCTCTACTCGGTCACCCTTTTACCACCGCTTGCTTTGAGCATACCCGGGAGACATTTAAGTCCTGGAGTGCTAGCGAGTATGGGGTGGAAGATGACTCTGAGCTAGGGCACGAGTCACGTTGACGAAGAAGAGGTGTACTTCTTTCTATCTTGTGTGTTCTAGGGAGTTGTATTGAAGAGGTTCTTTCTTGTTTCCATTTTCTACCCTTACATGATCAAGCTCTGGAACCCTACGTACCGGATTACCTCCACTACTGTAAAATCGCGCAGTGGATGTGAAAGTATATACAATGTTGTGAGTCCCCGTTAGACGATCACATAACAGACCGTAATACCTAGTTATATGGTAAAGTAGACCATACCGTGGGTAGCACCGTTTGAGGCTTGTAGGCGGCTCGACTCATAGACAAATATATATCTGGTCTTTGCGTTTCCTAAGAAATGTCGGAAGTGGTATCGGCATGATTATCGTGAAAATATCAATACCTGCAGTTCTAAGAAAGTATCCATTCATTATTAAAATTAGCACAAGATTTAAACGATCGGAGAGTATTCCAAGGGTTGTCTCATCAAATGTGCACGCGGCTCCGATTGCGATATTCTGACTAAGGCGCCGCGGGAATCACAAAGTAGCTTGTTTGGCCTCTTGACAACTCTCCATTTGACATTGTCGCGCCTCTGCAATATGTGGATTCTCGAGGTAAGTCTCCTGAAGGCTTCAGTCATGTATTTTGGCTTCCATTAGGAAGTACTCTCTCGAAAACCGCGTCCTGACAGGTGTCTTTTCTAGCAACTCGCGCGTCTTCTCGACCGTCCGCTCTTCCCATGGAAGAACGTGCTCGTGGGATTCTCCCTGGGCCAGTTCGTCCTTGAGGGCCTGCTTTCTCTCCGTCAGTACAAGGTTCTGCAGCGAACAAAGGCTCCTAAGGTCCTCGAGGGTGAGGTTACTCAGAAAGTCTTTGATCAGTCCCAGGTAAGAAGCATCGCGGAACACCAAGGGCGGACAGCAGGAAGCTTACAAGGAGGATGTGAATACAGGCATATGGTCGCGCAAAGGCCAAGTTCAGTCTCGTCTCCGGTCTCTACGGTCAAATTCAGAATCTCGCGTTCATCTACGGCGATGTACTGCCCAAGCTTTGGAGCATCAGCGGACTCCTGCTGGCGCGATATCTTCCCGGTCGATTCCAGGGTGAAATTACCCAGACTCTCGTGTTCGTCTTCGGTTTCAACATCCTAAGCACTATCCTCTCGCTTCCGATCTCGTACTACCAGACTTTCGTGCTCGAGGAGAAGTTCGGTTTCAACAAGCAGACGATCAAGCTCTGGGTGACGGACATGCTCAAGGGCCAGATGCTTGGAATTGTGCTAGGAACTCCCATTATCAGCGCTGTGCTCAAGATCGTTCAGAAGACCGGCAACTCGTTCTTCTACTACCTGTGGATGTTCGGTGTCTTCGTCCAGGTCTTTGCGATTACCATCTACCCGATTGTTATTCTGCCTCTGTTCAACAAGCTTTCTCCTTTGGAGCCTGGCGAAATCAAGACCGGTGTCGAGAACTTGGCTAAGAAGCTGGAGTTTCCGCTCTCGGAGCTGCACGTCATCGATGGCAGCAAGCGCAGCGCCCACAGCAATGCTTACTTCTACGGTCTGCCCTGGAAGAAGCACATTGTCATCTACGATACCCTGCTTGAAAAGAGCGAGCCGCAAGAGGTTGTAGCTGTGCTGAGCCACGAGCTTGGTCACTGGAGCCTGAGCCACACCACCAAGCTTTTCGGTATAGCTCAGGTATGATTCTACACATCTATGGCCAACCTTGAACACCTGCTAACCTTCCGTATAGTTCCACATGTTCTACATCTTCGCCCTGTTCTCCGTCTTCGTCAACAACAAGTCTCTGTACCAGTCCTTCGGCTTCGTCAAGGAGCAGCCCATCATGGTCGGTTTCCTTCTGTTCTCGGATGCTTTGGCTCCCATGGACGCCGTTGTGAAGCTCCTGATGAACATTCTCAGTCGCAAGTTCGAGTTCGAGGCCGGTACGTCACAACTCAACCTTACAGTAATTCGAATCCATACTAATTGTTTCTGCAGATGCTTTTGCCCAGGGCCTCGGATTCTCCGATGAGCTTGCTTCCTCTCTCCTCAAGCTCCAGATCCAGAACCTGAGCACCATGGATGCTGACCCGATCTACGCCAGTTACCACTACTCGCACCCCATCCTTACCGAGCGTCTTGCTGCTCTCGGCTGGAAGGGTGGAAAGGTCACCAGCTCCAAGGCTGAGGACAGCGAGAAGCCCGTCAAGGCCGCTGACCGCGAGCTGTAGACTTATATCGATTCGTGATGCCTTGGATGTCTTTTCTTAATTTCTGATATTGATCATGAATTTCCATGCCGGTGAAAAAGGGCGGGTGATAGAGGATGGAGAATGGAGAGGAGCGTTAGACTCAGGCTTTCCATTATGTATCGATTGAATAGAATCAATCCGTCTATGAAGAAAATCTACTTTTTTCCCAAACAGGAGAATACATGCGGTGATCAGGATCCGAGCCATATCCGCGCATATCCAGCGGCAGGTAGAGCCACAAAAATATACCATAAAAGAGAAAACTCCGTCCCAATGCAACAACGCCCACGGCTCAAACAAATCCAAAAGACAAAGACTCACTCGGCACCATCTCCTTCCGAGTCATTTCCCTTCTTGGCCTTGGCCTTCTTCTCGGCCTGGCGTCTTTCCTTCTTCTTGCGCTTGCGTTCCTCTTTATCAAGAGACTGCTGCTCCTCAAACGCCCCGGCCTCCGTCTCAAACCCATCCTCAGTCATGTTGAGGTCATGGGCCTGCTCATCCTCGCCTTCGTTTTGGTTACCGTTCGAGACGGCTCCGGCGGCGATGTCCAGGTACTCCTCTCCGGGATTCTGCTTGGCGACGGTCAGGTCCGCACCCAGGACTTCACCGGAAAGACCGGCTTGCACGCGCTTGAGGTTGTGGAGGATCAGATTAGGCGCCGCGGCGGTCGTCCGCGAGACTGGCCCGTGCTCGCTGATGCTGGCATTTGGTTGCAGAGCTGGGTCGTTGGCGGCACGGTCCAGATAGGCGGCCAGAAAGTCGTGGGCCGCGGATTGGCTGATTGTCTTCGTGCTGTGCACGATTGTCGGCGGGAGGGAAGACGGGCCTTGGGTGGTCATCTTGGTGTTGGATGGTGTGCGATGGCCAGGGTATGATCTGTAGGGTTTGGCAGGTGAAGGATGTAGTATAGATACTGCTTTGCGTCCGCAGCGTAGGGGCTTGAGACCGTGGTCTTTGCAGAAATCGTCGAGAGTAGCAGTATTCGGCGCATCGCGACAAAAAAGTTTCGATGGCGCTAACCCCAATCAGGTAACATACTGGACTTTCACTGCGCAGCACCCAGTTACAGTCGATTATATTCAATTCCTACCAAATTAGGATTTATGATACTTATTTATTGTTGGAATAGTCTATAATAGCTCGTATTCTTTCAAAAAAACATTGATTGTAGGCGTTCACTCGCTGTACAGGCGGGCCCGTGCCTGCGGCTCCGCGCTTAATTTTCTTTCGACTTCCGAACACCGCGCCTCAAGTGTCAGCGACGTCCCAACCCACCAGTTCAACCATCCCCTCCGAGTCCACAAGCTCACCCCCGACTCAGACCATCCACCATGCCCCGCCTCCGCTGCAGGGCCCTGCCCACCCTCCGGACCCCCGTATCCAGCATGCGGACCCCAATGACCAGGTACGTTCGAACTCCGCAACAACAATCCCGCTCGAATAGACCACTAACGGTCCACGCAACGGCATAGAATTTCTCAATTCGCACCACAGACAACAAGCACACCGTCAATTATTTCCTCCCGCCCCTTCTCCTCGCTTCTCTCCACGCCGACCCGCTTCCAACCATCGCAGACCCTCTCCTCTCGGTTGACCACATCGACACCCGTTATCTCGTCTGTGTCTTCATTGCTCGCACAGAAGCCTTTCCAGAGCCGCTCTTTCTCGGCAACCGCCTCGCTAGGCGTGCGTCGTGTGACTTTCCGGCCGTCGCGACGAGTCCAGAAGCGCCGTCATGGATTCCTGTCCCGGAACAATGCCAGGAAAGGACGGCTGACTCTTACGCGCCGGCGGTTGAAGGGACGGAAGGCGATGAGTTGGTAAAGCAATTACTCGGTTGGGGTTTGATTGATAGAAAGGGGAAATTGATGGAGCATGAATGCATTAAGGGGATCTAGAGGAAGGTTCTCGAGATGGACTTCGAGACGGGACATTCAGGCTTGTCCGGCCTTGTACCATATTATCTATCCTCGTTGAGGATTTGTGAGATTATACGCAATTTCAGCAGATTTCAGCATGCAGATGCAGAGGTACCGACAAAACTTCGTAGCCATTGTATGTGATCTACCTAGTTCTGCCGTGTCTACATCGTGGAGCACGTTACTCGTCGTCCATTTCCTCGTCGCTCTCCTCCTCGGAGCCGCTTTCGTCTTCGGAGTCTTCCTCGTCATCATCATCATCATCATCCTCGTCTCCGTCGAGCTTCAGCCCGTAGTCATCCTCGAATTCCTTGAGGGCCTGGACCTTCGGGGTGAAACCGAAGGACTCGAACCCTTGCTTGAGAGGCTGCTTACAATATTAGAATCTGTTTTATCTACATATATCAGACTGGTGCACTTACCTCTTCCAGAACGGTGCCACAAGTGACAACAAGGTTAGCCGTCTTGGGATCAAAGAGCGGCAGGAGAATCTCGCGGAGAGCACTCTTGACCTCGTCGACGCTGATATCCCGCACCTTCTTGAGCATCTTCTCCTTATAATCGGCAGGCAGGTTCCGCACCACCTGGCGAATGAAGCTTCCCTGTGCCGCCATAGCAGCGGTCATCTGCTCGTTGGCGTAGCCGACCACGATGCTGCTGATGGCGCCCTCCAGCATGAGAGGGTCAAACGGCGAAGCTCCAGACAGGTGATCCTCCACGATCTGCTTGCTGGACTGGAAGGCCTTGTGGGCATTGGGAGACCGATACACATCGAAGTTGACGACGCCGGTATCGATGTTATAAGCGAAATTGGTACCGTATGCCAGACCCTTGCCGCGGACAGCGACCCAGAGGGGACCCTCAACTGCATTCATGTATGCAATGGCCACCATTGCAGCGGGCAGCTTGGGGTGGTCATATGAGTCCAGGCCTCGGGCAGTAGCGTAGGCGAAAGAGGAATCGACCGTTGGCATAGGGACGATGAAAGACTTGCCACCAAGGTTCTTGCCAGCATCGCTCAGCAGGTTGCGCCGCTTGGTAATGGGTTTTAAATCGGCGCTGGTGCCCAGACGCTCAGCGAAGGGCTTCCAAGCCGAGACAGGGTTGGTAAGCTTCTCCAGATCGGCAAACACGACGACTCTAATGTTATCGGGTTGGAAGAGCGACTTGCGGATCTCCTCCATGCGGCCGACGATCTCCTCGGGCTTCTCAGCAAGCAGACGCTTGACGCGCTTGAGGTAGCGTGCCTTGACCAAGGTCGACCGAGCCCGAGTAATTGACTCCTCCGCATAGTGAATCATGACATGCACGGCGGCAAGCATGTCCTCACCGCTGCGCTTGGAGTCAGGAACATCGGCCAGAAGTCGGGAGGTAATAGCCCGGAGTCTCTCAACATCGAAGATGGAATCCCAGGTAATCTCCTGAATCCAAGCGATAGCAGTCTCGTACTTCTCACGCTCAACCTGGAAGGAGACGCGCAGCATCTCGGAGTTTCCAAGTGCACGAGCATTCTCCATGAAATAACCAACAGTATCCTTCTCCAGCTCTACAACCACTTGCTCGAAGTCGATCGTCTTGCCGTCGCGCTCGACTGGGATGTTGAAGAATGCCTCAGTGTACACGGACAGCAAAGGCCGCAGTTGGACGGGAACAGACTGCGCAGAGATGAGAATAGACATCTGCACAAAGCTGCTGGGGATGTGCTCAAAGTGGATGAAAAGAGGCAGACTCGAATCATCGGCATCAATGATCTTTTGGATCTTGTGGTTGGGGCGTCCAGCCTTCAGAGCAGCGCCTGACAGGGCCGTGGTAGTGTCCATGAAGTGAATAGATTCGGCGCCGGGAATCTTGAATGCGGCCAACATCTCTTCCGGAATCTCCTTGTCGTTCTCAGCCTTGGCCTTTTCAAGCTTGTCAGCGAGCTCCTTCAAGCCCTTCTCGCCAAGACGCTCCTTCTGAGCAGCAACACGAGCTTCCTCGTCATTCTTCAGCTTGTCGGACAGCTTCTGGGATGGGACACCCAGAATGGAAACGTGAGGGGCATCAGCGATCCACTTCTTCATGAATGAACGCCACTCATCCTCTTTCCAGTTCTCGAGGGCTTCATACTCCTTCAGGGAGGCGACGTCTCGCATGGTTGAGCCGTCTCGCTTTCCGAACAAGAAGTCGGAAATAACGTACTCCGCGAAGGATGAGGCAGAAGATTCAGTCGCGAACTTCCAAGTACGGCGCTGGCGGTCGATGCACTCTTTGAGGTACTTCATATCCAACTCCTTTTTCATAGCGTCCTGCAAGATCTCGAAGAATCTCTTCTCCACCTGCTCGAGGTTCTCCGTCTCAACACTGGTCAGGGTGAAACGAATCTCGATGCTCGGGTGATCTTCGGTAGCATAGTAGACCGCACTCGCAATCTGTTCCTTTTCAACGATGACATTCTCGAGCAGAGACGCAGATGATCCGGCCAAGTACAAGAGGGCCACATTCAAAGCCCCAGCTATAGACGGTTAGGATCGGTACTCACAAAAAAAAGACAGTAAACATACATTGGATGGGGTCGGTGCAGTCCGGACCCAGGAAGCGGATCTCAATTTCACCAAACGACTCATCCTCTTCAGGAAATTCAACTTTCTCGATGATTGAATTCTGCAGAGCGGGAGCCTGCTTGGAGTCGGTCCAAGGCCTTTTGAATGGTGCATCTGGGCTTGGGATGACATCCATGATGGTTTCTTCAAACTTGTCCAAGATATCCAACATGTTGTTCTGGTCCACCTCACCAGTAATGATCAAACACAAATTTTTGGGCTGGTACATCTCACGATGGAATTCCCGAATCCGTTCAGCAGTCAAGACACGGAGCTGTTCCATCATACCTCCAGTCTCGTACCGGAAGCCGTTGCCCTCGGGGTAAGTCAGGCGTCGTGCAGCCAGGTCAATCAGCTCAGCGGCGTTGTTCTGCACACCCTGCATCTCGGAATACACCACACCGGCATCATGTCCAGTGCCATCGATGTGGAAGACTTCAGTATAGCAGCCCTCGTCGGTAAGGGTGGGAGCAATCACATGCTCGAGGTAAATAGGCAGAATGCGGGCAAAGCCTTCCCAGCCGGCTGTGTCGAGAGTATACGCTGTGTGGTCTGTGGCAGTCCAAGCATTGGTGTTTGAGTACACTCGGGTGGCCAGTTTGTCAAGAAAGCCCTTATAGCGGTAGTTGCGGGAACCCATGAAACAGAGATGCTCGAGGGTGTGGGGAGCTCCTGAATCATCGTGGATCTCTGTAGCAAGCACAAAGTAGCCATTGACCTTAGGACCGGGCTGGTCGATGACGACCACCCGCATGCCGGTGCGCTGAGACTCATACTCAGTGAATTCGCTCGGCGAGTAGTCAGGCTTGAACTGCTGTAGCAGTTTGAAGTGACTCTGTCGCACCGATGGTGACATATTGATCAATGGAGATCTTCCAGAGAAGATATCTCGCCGAAAACTTGTCAAGCTGGTATCTGTTAGCTAATTTTCTTTCAATATATACATTTTCAGATGGGTGAGGGGCGTCAAATTGTCTTCCACCGAAGACATCATTTTGACGCGGGACTCTAGAGGGGCCGTATGCACCGTGTCCATGATATGGAAAGTAAAATTGGAACCAAAGCACACACAAAGGCGATCATCGACCGATGTACCCTGCAGAGTTTCATCGGTCCGGATCGAGTGTGTGACGGCGGGGCAGACAGAGATTGAGGGACGGGATTGATGTCATAGCATAGCGCGATAGGAGACTCACTTACAAGGAGTGAGTAGTTCTCACCAGACTCAGACCGCGCAGGCAAAAGCGAGACACGGTGGATTTGGGAGTTTGGAGAACCTGAGTGTGCTGGGCACCGGCGGAGTTTCCCAGACGTTCCAGGGTTCTCAAAGTTGGGTCCCGTTCCTTACAAAGCGAACGGTGCTTTTTTAGCTTCTCTTGCTTGTGTATGTAGATGTTTTTATACGGATTTTCAGACTGCGAAATTATCTCAAGCCCTCTTGCAACTTTTTCCTCTTCTTTGAGCTTCGAGTTCGAGTCGAATTCATACACGTGGGGCGGTGACGCCTAAGTCACGGGTTGTTGACAGCTTGCCGCTTCATCTCCGAACTCTCGCAACTTCCTTACGACGGTAGCGCTCTACGTTCCAGCATGTCGCAGACATCTGAATTCGTGTGCCAGCCGGTGCTCAACTTTATCACCGAAGGTAGCTACCCGGAGGAGAATGTTGTTGCTGCCGAGTTCCCCGTGACGGCTCTCGCGAAGGAATTGGAGCTCATCTCCAAGGCCCGCGAGCAAGTTGAGGTACGTTGACACCACTGGCAATTTTTTTCTGGCCTTTGCTAACTCGTGCCGCTATCAATAGAATGAGATCAGCTCCCTCAGCAGCGAGACCACCTTCGACGCCGACGACTGGATCATTCAGGCCAAACAACTCCACGCCGATATTGAACGCTCGCGAGTGACCGCACGGGAGATTGTTGCCCAACATGATCATACTAAACCTCTACAAGCCAAGGTTGAGGATGCCAGTGCGAAAGTGGGATTGATCGAGACGGAAATAGCCTTCAATCAAGCCGTCACGGAAACCCTAGAGGAGGTGCAACGACTGTGTCAACAGCTGGAGAGCGGGCGCGCTGCCCTCGTGAATGGTCAGATAACCACCGCCATTGACCAATTGGAGGCCACAAATGCAGCGTTCGGAGGAGGCTCGTTCTTTACGAACACGAATGTGATGAGCATATTGTCCCTTGAAGTGTTGCGATTGAGGCAGGAGATCGAAGAGGCATTACGTCTGCGCTGGAGTGAGCACTTGAAGGTTGACCGGCAAAAAGGCGATTTCCAGGTCACCAAGCAGGAGGGTGCAGACTCTCTAGATAATACAATTGGCGCGCTGTCACGGCTGGATATTCTCACGTCCGCCAGGGATCAGTTCCAAAAGGACATCATCTTGGCAGTTATTGATCCTATCCTGTTGCCTCGCAAAGACGGCATGACTCATTCTGTTGCTGTCACCGAGACTGGTATCCACGTCGAGTCCAAGCCTTCAAAAGCAACTGTCACCGAAACCCTTAATCGCATGACGGAACTTCTAAACTATCTGCGACAGAAGCTTCCAATTTCCATGTCAACTACTCTGTCTCAATCGTTTATTCCAGCTGTCTCTTCAAAGCTGATAGCGGGTTGGTTGTCGTCTGCGATCCCAACAGATCTCATTGGCCTGGATGAATTTGAGACTACCCTGGATCAGGTTCTGCAGTTCGCAAAGACCCTTGAGTCATGGGGGTGGAGCGGGCAAGAAGAGCTCGTTTCTTGGGTTAACCAAGCCCCTCGACTGTGGCTTACTCGCCGTCGAGTTGACTCGCTTGACAGTGTACGCAAGGTCCTTGCGGCCAGCAAAGGAACTACAAAGCAAGTTGAGCGGGTGGAGATTGAGAAGGTCTCTCAAGCTGATGGGGCCTTGCTTGAGAATACCACGAACGATGATTGGGATGCAGGCTGGGATGACGAGAAGCAAGAAGCCCCTGCTGAGCAGACGAAAGCCGCTCAGCCCGAAGAGGATGATGATCTTGATGCATGGGGATTGGACGAAGACACTCAGGAGGAGACCAAGCCAGATGCTCCTGCCCCAACTGAAGAGGATGCAGATGACGCCTGGGGTTGGGGCGATGACGACGAGGAAGAGAAAGGTGTAAAAGCCCAACCATCACAGCCCGCCGCGGAATCGAAGCCTGCGAACGGAACAAGCCCTAGAGAGGTCACTTTGAGAGAGGTCTATACAGTTACCGATATCCCGGATTCCGTCCTCAAGATAATTAAGCAGCAGATCGCTGATTCAGAGGACATTTCACGGCCACCGTAAGTGCTGGACTCAATGAAATGCTGAAATGCTAGAAACTAACAGGTGTATAGACACTCCAATTCTCGTGTTTCTTCATCCGGCACTGGTCTGCTGGCATTGCCAACGCTGATCCTGGCGATGTTCAAGGCAACCTCGTCCACCTTCTACTCACTGAAGCTCAACTCGGGGCAGATGTATCTTTATAACGACAGCCTCTATCTTGCCGGTTTAATTCGGGAGCTGATGGAAGAGCACGAGCTTTCCAGGCTCGGTTCTGACGTGGAGGCTCTTGAGAAGTTCGGCAAATTTGCCTACAGCAAAGAGATGCAAACGCAGAGCACCATTGTGACAGACCTTCTCGATGGTGCCCAAGGGTTTAGCCAATGCTCGGATCAGCCGTACAAGTCCGAGTGCCAGAACGCTGTCAGTGCAACTGTTGACCGAATTCGCGATGTCTACAAAGAGTGGCAGCCCATTCTGTCGCATTCCGCGCTGCTACAGTCCATTGGATCTCTGTTGTCTACGGTGATCAGTAAGATCATTATCGATGTGGAGGATCTGGGTGACATTTCTGAAGATCAGTCCAAGCAGCTGGTCTCGTTCTGCAACCAGGTGTCCAAGTTGGAGGATCTCTTCATGCCCGAGACTACTGACGACGCCGAAGCTCTACCAGTTACTGCCGTGTACGTACCGAGCTGGCTTCGATTCCAATACCTCGTCAACATTTTGGAGAGCTCCCTAGCCGATATCAAGTTCCTATGGCTGGAGGGCGAATTGGGCCTGGAGTTCTCTGTTGACGAGGTCGTCGATCTTATCGAAGCACTGTTCGCGGAGTCGGACCATCGTCGCCGTGCCATTTCCGAGATTCGGCGGGCTCCTCGAGGATAATCAATGTGTAATATACAAATGCAATATAAATACTATGCATACGCACACCTCGGTTCTCGCAAGTAGTACCATGTAGACAACGAACACACCGCAGGGCCATCTCCGCGCTTTGCGGTAGTGTGCCGCACCGGTCGCCGTATTTTTTCCTCACCCGCGCAGTCTCGTTCATTTTGCGACAGCCACTAGAGGAAAGTCCACCAACGGCCACTTTGCCCCATTTTCGCCCATAATGAGTGAAGAACAGGTCTCGTCTGCCGCTGATGCTGCACAGAGGCAGGTTCGTGTGCAGCTCACGAGCCAGCAAGAGGATATTGCTCTGCCTGAGAGCACCGGTCCCATTCTCGTTCCCACCGGTAAGAACTTTTACTGCTCTGGAATTTCGTTAAGGGCTTCAACATCCTAATTGGATAAATTTGTTAGGTCTGCGTCGATATGCTCTGTCGACCCTGGTGAACAACCTTCTGAGCAGCGAGAAACCGATCCCGTTCGAATTTTTGATCAACGGAACATTTTTGCGCACCTCTATCGATGAATACCTGACAGCCAATGGTATCTCTGCCGAAACTACACTCGAAATTGAATATGTCCGAGCTCTTATCCCGCCGCTTCACATCGCATCTTTCCAGCATGATGACTGGGTCAGCGCCACGGATGTCCTCTCTGAAACTTCGCCCGCCGCCTCGTGGGCCTCCGGCGCCACCTTCTCCAAGGGCCAAGAGAGGATTTTGTCAGGTAGCTACGATGGTCTGCTGCGGATATGGAATATGTCGTCGGAGATCATTGCGACCTCGCCTGCTCCCGCGGAGGGTGGACACACTGCGTCTATCAAAGCCGCCAAGTTCGTGTCTCCCAACCAGATTGCGTCCACTGGCCTAGACCGCACTGTTCGTTTGTGGAAGTACACTGAAGATGATGAGTTTTCCGGCAAGATTATTCCTCAACTGGAGCTCTACGGACACAAATCCGCCATTGAATCGCTGGCTGTGCATGCGCCGTCCAACCGTCTTCTCACGGGCTCGGCCGACCACACCGTCGGTTTCTGGTCCACGAAGAAGGCAGATGCCCCCGCAGCCCCAGAGAACCTGCTCCCATCCAGCATTGGTCGAACTTCGAAGCGGCGCAAGCTGAACACCTCCGTCAGCACCGCACAGCGCGGTCCTCTGTCACTTCTCTCTGGCCACAGCGCCCCTGTCTCTGGCGCCATCTTTGACGCAAGAGATTCCACTGTCGGATACTCAGTCTCATGGGATCACTCACTGCGCACCTGGGACCTTGTGACCGGCTCTCTTGTTGACACCCGCACCACTTCCCACTCCCTCCTCTCTTTGGAGCACCTTCCCGACCACCACCTCTTGGCAGCAGGTACCTCTGCCCGACACATCACCCTGATCGACCCGCGAGCATCTGCCACAACTGTTGCGGCCTTGACACTCCGTGGACACACAAACGCTGTTGTGAGTTTAGCTCGGGACCCGCACAGCACCTACGGTCTTATCAGTGGTAGCCACGACGGCACATGCCGAATCTGGGATATCCGTTCCACCAAGACGGACAAGGACGGTGTTGTCGGCGAGAGCGTGTACTCGATCGGCCGCAAGAGCCTCGAGGAGGAAGGCAAAGCGGACAGCAAGCGTGTCGGTGGTGAGGGCGTAAAGGTGTTCAGTGTGTGCTGGGACAAAGCGGTTGGCATTGTGAGTGCCGGCGAAGACAAGCGCATCCAGATCAACCGTGGTGAGGGTGTTCTATCCTCGAAGCAGTAGATTGCACATATTGGCTAGGCGTTTGAGCTTCGGTTTTGGTTAAAAGTTTCCGCTCGTCTGTTCTCGATTTCAGCTATCTCTTAGACCCATGTGGATATATATTGGAGTGTAAATGTACTCTACTTTCGATCTACCAATTACTTTTTATAGGCTTTCCAGGTGAACAGTGCCCAAGTATTCCAGGTTGTAACTTATTGCTTCCATTTCATTGGAGATATAATACAGAGATTCCTACCTAGGTAGGTACATTGACATCAAAGCTGGCTAAAGATATCGAGTGCCAGCAATCAACAGAACGCCATTCCCATGCCTCTCACAAGACGTGAGATTGTCCCAAAGGATATTTCAAAAAAAGACCGCCCTGCCGCCAGATTTAGAGACGACGCTCCATCCGGTTCAACCGGACAGGGGTTTTGATCTATTGCAAAGTGGTCAGCCATGTCATAAAACGAAATCGTTTGCTTCTCTCCATCTCATATCCTTCAAACGCCGGGACTTGACACATCCGACACTACGGGTTAAATCATAGTCCCCGGTGCCCAATAACGTGGCGGAAAAAGCGGAATAGAGAACCAACCTGAGTCCGTGTACGTTGACCACGCACCGGCAAGCCGAGCGCATGGCGGCGACCACGATAGGTACCAGTCTCCTTTAAGCGCTTGATATCATTCAAAACCTCTCGGCGCAGGTCATTCTCGATCTTCATGTCGGACAGTACGGCTGTCAGGTCGAGGACCTGCTTGTTGGCCAGCTCGCCGACGCGGCAAGTCGGGTGGATGTTGAAGCGGGCCAGGAGGCGGGAAGAGGTGTTGTTGCCGACTCCGAAGAAGGTTTCGAGGGATTTCTGTATGTGCATTTGTGTTAGTTACTGGTCGATTGGGCGTTCTTGAGTGTTGGGGTTGGAGTTGTGGTGTAGAGGAGGGTATGCTGACCTTGAGCAGGTTCCGCTCAGGGAAATTGACGCCGAGAATGAAGACCTGCAGGAGTTGTGTTAGTTGATATGAATGCATAAAGGATGTAGGAGAGTACAGTACCATCTTGGCTTGCCTGGCTGCCTGTTAATTGATTCGTGATCTGATCGAGTCGAAGGCCGGCATGCGCGAGAGAAATCGTGCGGCAACAATGTTTCTCCGAGTGATTATTTTCAGATAATGTACCAAAATTGCAACACTCGTTACTGTATTTATTGTAATTAAACCCAAATTACCCTTCCTCAGTTCAGATGTGTATTGCAAATATTACCACCAGGAGTGTGTACTCTCCGCACAGCATTGCGCAAGCTGGCCTCCCCTCTCGACTCCCTACTTTCCCTTCCTCCACTGCAATCTCGAGTGGCAATTAGCAACCATGAATTTCCGCAACCTTTTCCTCTCCCTCTTCCTTGTCCTCGCCGTCGGCTTCGCCTTGGTCCAGGCGGAGGAGGCCAAGCCCCGTGGTCCCAGGATCACCAGCAAGGTAATTGGGCTCATTGCTAGTGTCCTAGCAAAGCTGACAGGTGGTCCCTAGGTATACTTCGACATCCAGCATGGCGACGAGTCTCTCGGTCGCATTGTGATGGGTCTGTACGGCAAGACTGTCCCCGAGGTAAGTTCAGATTTCTTCGTGTTCGTGTTCAATTGAGGATGATGACTGACTTTTGATCTTCTAGACTGCGGAGAACTTTCGGTACGATGACACAATTCCCCTTTATGGTCAATTCTAATGCACCCCCAGTGCTCTGGCTACCGGCGAGAAGGGCTTTGGCTACCAGGACTCGACTTTCCACCGCGTTATCAAGGACTTTATGATCCAAGGAGGTGACTTCACCAAGGGCGATGGTTCGTACTGGTCTTCTGGAGAATATACTGGGTGATATTAATCGGAAGTCAGGCACCGGTGGCAAGTCCATTTACGGCAACAAGTTCGCTGATGAGAACTTCAAGATACGCCACACCCGCAAGGGTCTTCTAAGTACGAAAGACCCGGTTCCGGGTATCATGAGGCGATGCTAACGGATATCCAGGCATGGCAAACGCTGGCAAGGACACCAACGGCTCCCAGTTCTTCATCACCACCGCCATCACCTCGTGGCTAGATGGCAGACACGTCGTGTTCGGTGAGGTTCTCGAGGGCTACGACATTGTCGACAAGATCCAGAACGTCGCCAAGGGCCCCGGCGACAAGCCTAAGGACACTGTCAAGATCGTGAAGAGCGGCGAGCTGGAGATGGAGAAGGACTCCGAGGACAAAGGTAGCCGCGACGAGCTGTAGATCAGCAACGGCCTCGTGCTGCGCCTCCGCTACTGGTTGACGGTGGCTGACGATGCATCTTCAAGAATACGATGACGACGAACCGCAAGTCAGCACAGAAGTTCCCACGGAGGAGTCCTATATGTCCTCCTACTCGATGCGGCCGGTATGGTACCTGCTGGTGATCGTTGCCGTGGTGGGCATCTACCTTGTCCGCCGCAACGGCCAGCAGCGGAATGAGAAAGAGTTTGAAGCTTAGGGAAGTACGTAGATGGAACAGCAGACATACTTCTATACTACTATATAGCCCGTGTTCCCATGTAGAAGTACCGAGTACGAAGGACCGTGAACTTCATAGTATACGATGTAACGACCAGTAACAAGTCATTGATCTGCCTTAGTCAGATAGACTCAGCAACTGGCGAGTCAGAAAAAAATTCTGACCTGTGTATCAATACCGCGTTCTTACTGGGTTATTACAGAGCGCTAGTCCTATACCGGAAACTCCCCGCCGTGTACCACAGTACCGAGTCCCTTGTAAGAAAGATATACCACAGCGGTACGGGATTGCCGTTCAAGGTCAACCAAGTACACCTGGGCACGATTCGCCTCCCACAGAAAACCTGCAACGTCTTCTTCCCTTCACATCCCTTTTTTCCAACTCATCCCTCTTTCTCTTTTTTTTCTCGGTGCTCATAGAGTTCTTAGATTTGGGGAGACTTGCATTTTTGTCCTTCTCTCCTGCCTACCATTCTCTTGTCCCTTTGCCACTTAACGCTGTACGAGTGGGAAAAAAAAAGAGTGAGAACTCCTCCGTCTTCTTCGCTCTCTCTCGTTTATTAAAAGGTATTTCTTCCTCTTCGCAAGAGAGACTTGCTTGAAAAGTTATTTTGTGTCTTCAAATCGACGAATCTCTTCTCGGTGAAGCCAAAGAAAACTGTTCGCATCTCTTTCAGCAAAAATCTCAAATTTCGTCACCCCGGCCAGTTACTGACGCGAAGCATCTTGCCCCCCTGAAGACTTTCGCAACAACCGCAAACATGGCCGACGGTCTCCAAATGGGCAACCTGTCCATCAACGACTCCCAGCACGCGCCCCAGGGGAACCCCCCTCAGGGTCAGGGTCGTGCCGCCTACATCCCTCCTCACCTCCGCAACTCCCAGCGCAGCATGGGTGCCGGCAACATGGACGGCGCTGCCCCTCCTCCCGGCCCTGGCTACGGCGCCCCTCGGTACAGTATCCAAGATCCTGTGTTTGTGAGGTCTTACACTAACCCCAAATTGTTTCTCTAGAGGTGGTCCTCGTGGTGGCAACTGGGCGAACGCTAACGCCCCCGACTTCAGCCCTCGCGGCCCTGCCAATGGTAATCCCAGCTGGATCCCCCAAGGAGAAATCCGGCCCTTCGACCCATATGCTTACGGATATCCCGGTCACACAGGTTACAGCGGCGGTGCTGGTGCTGGCGGTGGTGGCTCTCAGGCCCGTGGCTCTGGTGATGGCCAGTGGCGCGACGGCAAGCACATCCCCGGTCCCGCCAACGCTCGCGTTGAGCGTGAGCTCTTCGGTATCCCCAACGACCCGAACAAGCAGCACACCGGTATCAACTTCTCCAACTACGACGACATTCCCGTTGAGGCATCCGGCCAGGATGTCCCCGAGCCCGTCACTTCTTTCACCAACCCCCCTCTGGATGACCACCTTATCACCAACATCGGTCTCGCCAGCTATGTTACCCCTACTCCCGTCCAGAAGTACTCTATCCCTATTGTCATGGGCGGCCGCGATCTGATGGCTTGTGCTCAGACCGGTTCCGGTAAAACCGGTGGTTTCCTCTTCCCCATCCTCTCCCAGGCTTTCCAGAACGGCCCCTCTGCTGCTCCTGCCCAGGCCGGTGGCCAGTTTAGCTACGGCCGCCAGCGCAAGGCCTACCCCACCTCTCTCATTCTGGCTCCCACTCGTGAGCTGGTCTCTCAGATCTTCGACGAGGCCCGCAAGTTCGCCTACCGCTCATGGGTCCGCCCCTGTGTCGTATACGGTGGTGCCGACATTGGCTCTCAGCTGCGCCAGATCGAGCGTGGTTGCGATCTGCTCGTTGCTACCCCCGGTCGTCTCGTCGACCTGATTGAACGTGGCCGTATCTCGCTTCAGAACATCAAGTACCTCGTTCTCGATGAGGCTGATCGCATGCTGGACATGGGTTTCGAGCCCCAGATTCGTCGTATTGTCGAGGGTGAGGACATGCCTCGCGTTGAGGATCGCCAGACTCTCATGTTCTCGGCCACTTTCCCCCGTGATATCCAGATGCTGGCCCGTGATTTCCTGAAGGATTACATTTTCCTGTCCGTTGGCCGTGTCGGTTCTACCTCGGAGAACATTACTCAGAAGGTCGAGTATGTCGAGGACATGGACAAGCGCTCCGTCCTGCTGGATATTCTCCACACACACGGAACCAGCGGTCTTACCCTGATCTTCGTCGAGACTAAGCGCATGGCCGACTCGCTGTCCGACTTCCTCATCAACCAGCGCTTCCCTGCCACCGCCATTCACGGTGACCGTACCCAGCGTGAGCGTGAGCGTGCTTTGGAGCTGTTCCGTAACGGCCGCTGCCCCATCCTGGTCGCTACCGCCGTTGCTGCCCGTGGTCTGGATATCCCCAACGTCACTCACGTTATCAACTACGATCTGCCCACCGACATTGATGACTACGTCCACCGTATCGGTCGTACCGGTCGTGCCGGTAACACTGGTATCGCCACTGCTTTCTTCAACCGTGGCAACCGTGGTGTTGTCCGTGACCTGCTCGACCTCCTGAAGGAGGCTCACCAGGAGGTTCCCGCTTTCCTGGAGAGCATTGCCCGTGAGGGCAGCGGCTATGGTGGCCGTGGTGGCCGTGGTGGTCGTGGCCGTGGTGGCTCCAATGCTACCCGTGATGTTCGTCGCTTCGGCGGTGGCATGGGTGGCCCCCCCTCGACCTTCGGCAGCGGTAGCGCCTACGGCGCTGCTCCCTCCTACGGCGGCGGCAGCATGGGTGCCCCCGCCTACGGCGGCGGTGCCGGTGGTGGTTACGGTGGTGGTTATGGCGGCGGCGGCGGCGGCTACGGCAACCCCTCCGGCCCTACTGGCCCCTCTTCCTGGTGGTAAATCAGTTGTGGTCTGATGACGAGGCCGTCGGGTCTGATTGGCTCCCCTCTCTTTTTCTTTGTTGTCTCTCGTTTGACGGATACGATCAGAACGCGCCCCTGAGTTCTTTTCTCCTCGCTGTTTCTCAGGGACGGCTTTGTCACGACTACCACGACTTTCCTATTGATTAGATTCATGCGCTGTTCTTCGTTGTTTTCCTTGTTATCTCCGTGCTCGTTCTGACATTTTTTATCTTCCTTTTCCTGTATCTGTCTTACTTGCTTTGCATTTCGCACGTTTTCAACGGCTCTCAATCTGGCCTTGTTTAGACACGGGGCGTTCGAGCAGTTCTGATTACCTCTTTCTTGTTGCTCCCTGGTCATGACCTTCATGACAATTTCCTTTTTTTCCCTGAGCAACCAGGTGATCAGCGCTGCATGAACATCATAGAATGCGTTGTCTTTTGTGTCCGCTCTCACCAGATACCCCTTTTGTTCGAACCGTCCCCAATACGGGGGGATATGTTCGAATCGACGCGTGTGCGCCGAGCGGAGAATGCCGGCTTTCGACACTCCTCGAAAAGTGCTTTTTCTACATCTGCATCCATCTTCTCGGCGCTGTGTTATGCTTTGCATAGACTTGTGACAGCGTCGGTATCTTATGGCGGACTCTTCTTTCTGTTGCTGCCCTCGTGCGTTCTGCGGTCAATTCGGTCTTCGAAAACCAAAAATTCGCGCTTCCTTTCTCCAGGCTAATGTGGGCAATGTACCGACTGGGCGATACACCCGTTCCTGAAATTTTGCTTCGGCTTTCATTCGGTGGGTTAGTTGCTGTCGTTGCTTTGCATGGATTTACGTGGTTTTTTGCATTCTGTATGGCGTTGGCTTGACGACTACATGTCCTCTCGTGGAGGCTTTGTTTCCACATGGGTTCCTTCATTTCCTTGCATCTCGGAACCGTGGAGGATGGGATGTCGCCGGCGCTGAATGAATGTTGCGCTCACGGGTATCATGGTTTTTCGCATGGCTCGAGCCGGGAGGACGCAGAAGGTCTGGGCGAGGCCGCGAGAAGGAAAGCCTTATTTCAATGCAATTTGAAAAGTGTTTCCAGTTCAACTCTTCTTTGTAACTGTAGATGTATACTTTGTACAAGGACCGGGCTATTTCTATATCCTTCGTCCAGACATATCTTCCAGAGCTGGTCGGTAGATTCATCGAAGAAAATATCTGCAATACTCGATGAAAATCGGTTCGAATCATTTCAATGCATGGAGAAGTGGTTTAGTAGGATGTCCGTAGGTACCGAGTACGGAGAGGAGACAAGACACGACGTACGCGGTGAATGCGGGTAGATATCACCACTAAATCACGAACGGAGCCTCGAGGCCTTCACTCGGCAATATTCTGTCTTCCGTTTCCTTCCCCCTGCATCTTCTACTTTCCTTTTCCCCCTCCTTTTCCCTTCTCCCCTCACTCTTACCTTTCAACGTTCCCGCCTATCTTGATTTCCGCGCATTCACGATCTGTTCGCGCCTCCTAAGGGGGCGACATCACCGTCCTCAACCCTCCCAATCTCGGATCCCCAGGAGCTTTCGCACAAAGCGCACATCCCTGATCGCAATCATCACCCAAGATGGCTGAGGTCGAAAATCCCGCCATGGACGAATCCTTCGCCATGTCCGAGGCTGCGGACGACCAGAACCATGGCATGACCGCCAGCGCGACGGTCGGCACGAGACGCCAGGCCAACGGCACCATTGGCTCTGTCTACTCGGGCAACAAGATCCGGCATCTCAAGAAGGAGGATGGAATCCCCCTGTGGCGCAAAGATATCCAGTATCAGTTCCTCAAGCTCGTCTTCGAAGACAAGACCCCCGTCTTCACGCGGTATCCCGACGGCCAGAAGAACCTGGACTTTGCCGACATATACATCGACGCAATGGCGAGGAGCAGCAAGACGAGCAAGATCCTCAAGGACAAGTTGCAGAATGATAAGCCCGCGGCCATCAGTATGGCGATGGTCTGTCTGCTGGTCAATTTCGGACGCATGAACACCACGCTGAACTGTACGCCCTTTCTTCCGCCATCTTATGGCATTTACCTCTTTCGCAATGCTAACTTCTTTGTCTTCACGTTCTAGTCTTCCCGGAAATGCGTGCCCAGTTGCGAACTTACCACTCCATCCCTTCCCTTCAAGCCCACCAAGATTCCAATGCCTACAAGCAGCTACAGGATGCTCCGCGTCTCAAGTCTATACTTAAGGGCGCCTCTGAGGATGTTGACCAGCCAAATACGTTGGACAAAATCAAGCGCCAGGATGCACCCCGAACAAACCCTGTCAATCTCATTTTCGTCCTGGCGCAATATGCGCCCAAGGTGTCGGAAATGCATTTCTTTCCTCCGCGCGACTTCTTCGATCTGGTCATGAGATCTACACTCAGCAGTAAGAGCCGCGCTCGGGCATTCCTTTGGCTGATGTGGTGGTACCTGGAGAGCGATTTCACCGCCGAAGCAGCGAGGAACAACCCGTTCGGACCTGGTCTGGAAGGCGACGGTGCCGAGGGCTTGCCTTTGAAAGTCCCGGCTTTTGAGAGCTTGACGGAAGAACAGGCCAACGAGGAGAATGTAGATACACCGGAGGAACTGGAGTATGGAGAGATGAAGAGACTTGAACGCAAGCGTGAGTGGTATCTGCGTCTTCTTATAACTGTGAGCTTGACTGATGATTTCTAGGTATTCTGGAGGAGGATGAGCCAATTCCCCGGGTTCCGAAGCGCGCGAAGAAAGGTAAGCTGTCGTGATCCGTTTTGTACCACGCCTTTTCGGAATCTGACTTCAATTACCTAGACTACGGCTTCGACGAAGAATCCTTTGCGGGCGACTACTCGGGCATGGGTGGCCGCGGATCCGCCATGTCAACACCACTGCATCCTTCCGCGAAGCGAAGCTTGGATGATGATGACGACGAGCTCACGCCGGGCATGTCTCGACCACGCAACAAGCAAGTCAAGCGCGAAGACTCTCTGAACCGGGCAGCGGGCCAGCAGCGTCTCATCCTGAAGACCAGAATGGATCACACCCCTGACGCATCTCCCGCCCCTCCCGGAAACCACCCAGTGCTGAACCGCTTCATTCCCGAGCCTTCACTATCCCAGGCGCCTGGCCGTCGGCCGCGTCCTCTCACACAACACCAGATTGCGGTCGAGCAGAACCGCCGGCAACGTATCGAATATCTACTCGCGAAGCGGAGGAGCAACGCATACCGCGTCATTCGCGGCAAGCGCGAGAACGAGATCCCCTTTGTCCGCTATGGTCGCCTGCTACAGGGTCTACCGGACGGATATGATACAGAAGAGGAAGAGACTGCATGGGGCAAGGGTGGCCTGGTTCCGAATCCCGAAGAGGAGGACGATTTCGGCGAGAGTGCGAACTTCTTCCTTTCCGTGATCCGCAAGGCATCTCGACGGCTTGATCGCTGGGACTACGAGGATGCCAACGGGCCCAAGAAAGATCGTCGTCAGGAGCGTGAGGAGCGACAGCGCACCAAGGCTGCTCTGGAGGCTGATGTACGAGCTGCCAACAGCCGATCTCGCGCACGGCCTTCACGCGGCGGCGCTGCAAAGCGCAAGTCCACCAATCTAGCGGCAACCCCCGGAGGCAAGAAGCAGCCTGGATCTGCACGCCCGAAGGGTGGTCGCAGCCGCCCAGTCGGTGCATCGGGGGTGGGCACACCGTCCTGGGACCCCGAGCATGGCACTGGGCATGAGTACATGGAAGGTGAACTGGACGACCTGGACCGCGAGCTGCTCGGCGAGGGATCCGGCGACGATGACATGCCTCCGCGAGTTGGACAAGACGACGGTGATTCCTCAGACGATTCCTCGGATGATGACGAGAATTCGTCTACCTACGACGGACCCAACGGCTATGCACGACACGAAAGCTCATCTCCCGTTCCGTCTGGAGCGGTTGAACGTCGTGAAGGCGGGGACGAGGCAATGGAGGATTGAGGGTGTTTCCCGGGATTTTGTGACGATTATATCTCGATTGCTTTAATTATGTTCCCAGGACCGGGTTGGTCATGGGTACAATGTGACTTTAAGATAATATAGGGCCCGTGGATTGCGGGCTGTACACTTTTTTTATCCTTACGCTTGTGATGGCATTGAATTCATCTGCTCTGGCATTTTTGCTTCAACATTATTACATTTTCATATACTTCTACATCCGTCAAACACCTAGTCAAATAAGATAACCGCCTTCCCAATAGCCCCTTTCCCATCAAACACTTTCTGACACGCCTCTCGCACTGCACCGACATCTTTATAATGAACCTTCATTCCAACGACAGTCCTCAACTTCCTCTCCTCAATCCACCCGCGCACCAAATCAAGATCCTTCGCATTCGGCTCGAGGAAGATAGAGAAGTAATTAACCTTCCATCGCGAAGCCCTCACAACGCGAATGCGATTCATCACATTTAAAGCAAGGCGAAGCGGGAATGGGACGCCGGCCTTGTCTGCGGGATCGGGCGATAGACGCATCATGCTTGAGTTCTGGAGCGTGTCTCCAGAGGTGAGGATTGAGATAGTCACGATTGTACCGGTGCCTGGACGCATGAGCGAGAGGTAGTCCATGGCGCTGGCTGTCGTATCGAGAATGAAGTCGACGGATTTCTCAGGAATGCTGGCTTTGGGGTCTGCTTTTGTGTAGTCGATTACTGCGGGTTCGAGTCAGTTATCCGGATTGTGGTAGATGACGGGACGGGATGCCTACTCTCGTCTACTACGCCGTATCCGAGGAGTTCGTCGACTTTGGGCACTTTGGCCGTGGAGACTGTTGTGATTACTTTGCCGGCTTTGAAGACGTTTTTTGCAATTTGGCAGGCGAATAGACCGGTGCCGCTCACTATGAGAATGTCAGTAGGGTGACTCTGGAATAATCAATTATAGAGACTTGCATCCTGCGGGTACGAAAACCGTCTTCCCCTCAAGGCTCCCTTGATACCGCCGAAGAGATTGCAGCGCTGTCATCGCCGCGAGGGGGATAGATGCTGCTTCTGCCATGGAGAGTCCGGCTGGTTTCGGGGCGACGAAATCTTCCGTAGATTTCGCATACTCGCTCCATGCTCCTTGGTAAACCCATCAGTACCATAACTGTAGATAGGAAGACTAGAGAGAAACTACCTCTATGGCATTCCGGCAGCCGCACAAAAACTTCATCACCGGGCTTGAAGCGAGTTACATCGGAGCCGACTTCCTGAACGACGCCGGCGCAGTCATAGCCGATTTTGTATGGGAAACTGGTATTAAGTCAGGAAAAGAGCTGTGCAGGGACCTTAAAAGCACTGACCTATCCTTTAAGACCAGCTTCGATACACCAGAGGCTTTCTTGACATCAATAGGATTGATGCTCACTGCATGAGTCTTGATCAAGATGTCTTTGGGGTTGTCGACGGTTGGAACGGGGACTTCGCTCAGCTCGTAATTGTCGGGGGTGGTGTATTTTGGAATATTGATCGAGAGCATTATGCGATCGGTCTAGGAGCTTGAAGGATCAATTCTGCACGGCTACTCAAGGGCTGTCCACGATGTTATCATTTTATGCGAAGATCGACGTTCGGAGTCCACGGGATGAATCCCGCCGACGGAAGCGGATGAACTATATCATCGGTCGCCACACCTTAAAAGCTTCATCCATAGATGCCTCGGTACACTTTGTCTATGGACATCCGCAGAACATTCTGGTTCATCTATTCATAGTATAGCGTTGTACAGGTGTATTTACAGCTAGGCTATAGCCGGTTTGATACTAAACATCTCTATGGTACCAGTTGACTGCAGGAGCATAATATACCAGGGATACGGAGTACTGGAATATTGAAACCACCCATTCCAATCATCTTGATCTCGGGACTCCGTCTCGACAGTCAGACCACACCGCGGCGAGCTAGAAGAGAATATGAAAAGTCGAATCTCCAGTAGGGACACCAACCCCGCCGCCAGGGCAAGTGGACCCGATACGGACTGGAAGTGATCAGCTACGCTCTTGACACGCGCCAACCATCGGGCGAAGATGGGTTCAAACCGTCCCAAACGCATCCAGTTGCAAGTAGTGCAGAGAGTGGCGTGGAGCTGTTTTAACGAGGTAAATGAACGGAGGATAGGTTGACGAGAGTCCGTGACGTGCTCTCCTGGAGGAGCAATGATAGCCAAATGACCATCGTCGATCATACTCTGGGCGTGTTGAAACCCCACCTGGGCACCAATGTGTCACCATGAAACTGCAGGCTGCAGGCTGCAGACTGCAGACCGGAGGGACTGCATGGCCTTTGACTTCAGATGCATGTGAAACCCCCCTCTTTTCGCTCTCGATGAGACTCTGCTCTCGAATGTAAAGAAAGTCCGGTTCTGCAATCTCATCACGAGCACCAGAGATCCTCAGACACTGAACCCAGGCGACTCGGATCAGCAAAAGTGGACAGCAGAGTTCAAAGTTTCTGCCAACGGCGACGGGCGGATTCCTAAGGCTCGACTGTGGTCTGACGTATTTCCCAACACTTTTCGCCGAGCTTCTGAGCTTCTCTTCTACATTCCCTCGAACCCTCAGAAAAAGACCATTTCGTTGTCGTCTTGGTCATTCTGCGGCAATATATTATCACCGTCTTCGTTGCCCTAGTGGCCCGCCTTACCGAGAATCCCTCCGAATCCCTTCCCGGACACCTATTTCCCTCTTCGGACGCGTCGCACGACCGATTTTTCAGCTTTCAGTTGCAGGCCTGTTCTTCCTGGCCCTGATCCATTCGTGGAAATTCCCGAGTGGAAACGCGGGAAACGGCTTGAACTTGCCGTGTCGACGATCGGAGGCTCTGGTTTTCTCCATCGTATCCCGTCCGCCCTGATCCAACGGTCCTGTCAACCTGAACAACCGGGAGACCAACCGCCCGTACACGATGGCGGAACAACCTCGCGTCCTGCGGCCACGCCCAAGGCGCCCGTTCGACATTACCCCTGCCTCTAATGAGTCGTCCGGACCCCCCACGCCCGCCGACCCCCCGAACGCCGATCTGCTGAGTCCCAACACTCATGAGACCGAATCGACCTCGACCAGCGTCAGTCGCACCGGCTCCATCTTGAACTTGACCTCCTCGACCCTCTACGGAATCTATCAACCTACCGCGTTCGGTGGCCTCCGCGGTGAAGACAGTCCCTGGGGCACCGAAGTCAACACTCCCGCGGCCGAGCACCCCCCAGAGCCCATGCAGCGCGAGGCTGAGAAGTTTGCAACTGAGCCGAGTCGGTATGCCCTCCGACGGACTCGCTCGCGGCTTAGCCATGGGATGTTCCGTGGAGTCATCTTGCCGCAGGCAATGAGCAGCGTTTTGCTGTTTGGCTTCGGAATTGTTTACGGAGTGATTACTGTCCACCTGCACGACAACCACTGGATTACTCCTGTCAAGCTCGAGAACGTCCACTACTACGACTCATGGCAATACTTGGGTTCTTGGGGATTGGCAGGCATCGCGTTGGGAAATGTCCTTCCCTGGCTGGATAGCTGGCGCGAGAGCGAGGAGGATGATCAGACAAAGGCTGGCAGCGAAGACGAACAAGAGCGTACCCCATCATGGGTGACTGTTGCTCGCAGTATCGGAGCATTTGTCGGTATCGCTTTTGCTATGGTAAGTCAATTTCTCTTTTGGATGGCACTCTTCGAAAAAAAAGAAAAAAGAGCACTAACGTTCTTATTTTTTCTTTCACTCAGCGTCGACTTCCCTGGGAATCTACAACCCAAGCTTCATTAACTCTCGCCCTCGCGAACCCCGTTCTCTGGTATTTGATTGACCGCACTTCGACCGGTTTCCTTCTATCTGCAGCTGTTGGCATCGCCGGCATGAGCGCCGTCCTCGGGTTCAAGCCCGAAATGATTCCCGCGTCCACCGGACCGTCGGTGGGTACCGCATTCTTGAATGGAACTGGATGGGAGAATGCGATGGGAGCGGGCATAACACAGGAAAGCATTGCGGTCCGGACCTGGGTCGCCAGCGTCATTTTCTGCGCCTGCATGTGTTTTGGAAACATCGGCCGTCAGCTTGCCATCGGAGCCGGCGTCAGAGATACCCTGAAGCCATAAGCAGAACGCAGAGATATTCCAAAATCTCAAATGGACTTGATTTGCGAAGCGTGAAGAGATTGCTACGGCTTGCTATATCGGGAAAGACTTTTATACAGAGATTTTAATCGCATAAATTGTAATAGATCTGGATTTAGAGCTATATACCATACGTACCCCATCAACATTATAGGGAGTATAGGCGAAGGTTTGTAGTGTCAATCATTGCAGTTCCTACCACAGGACCCGAAGGTCAGGCAGGCACTGCACCCAAGATCGACTCTGTACAGTCAAGCTGTACTCGATCTCCGTTTCTTTATGACGATTTCCGTGGTTCATAGGCACTAAGTCCTCGCAGGAACGCTTTTGAAGAACGTGATTTTTTTTGCGTTGTTCATGAAGAGAAAAGAAAAGAGAGAAAACTCCGCTCGAGAAAACAGCTTTTGAAGCCGTGGGCCACGTGATTCACTAGCTGATACAATCACGTGACTATGAATTCGTTGGTGGTGTAAATGACATACGGTACGGTAACCCCCGATTGCGGCATTGCGAACCCCGCGGCGGGACGAAATATTTCTTTTTTTCACTTCGAGCTGCCCCTCTGTATACGGTTGCTTGGATTCAAGGTACGTGTTGTGTCAATTGACTCTTCATTGGTGTTTTCACTTGCTAATAGCTCGCTAGTGTCGACATCATGTCTCAACAGTCCGGTGGGTGTTCTTGGCCTATACCATTCCCCGGATTACCACGCGGTGGTCGGGGCTTTAATTTGTACTTGAACTAATCTTCTTTTGTTTCATACCAGCTATCATCTCTGTCTATGACAAGACCGGTCTGCTCGACCTGGCCAAGGGCCTTGTCAAGCAGAATGTCCGTCTTCTTGCGTCTGGTGGTACCGCTAAGATGATCCGCGAGGCCGGTTTCCCCGTCGAGTGAGTTTCCTTTGGCATGAGTGTTCTTGCTTTCCATGCAGAGAAAAAGTTATCCAACAAGATATATTTATAACTATCATGGAAACCCATTGCTAATCGCTGTCCAACAGGGACGTCTCTGCCATCACCCACGCCCCCGAGATGCTCGGCGGCCGTGTCAAGACCCTTCACCCCGCTGTCCACGGCGGTATCCTTGCCCGCGACATCGAATCCGACGAGAAGGACCTCGCCGAGCAGAACATCGGCAAGGTTGACTTCGTCGTCTGCAACCTGTACCCCTTCAAGGAGACCGTCGCCAAGGTCAACGTCACCATCGACGAGGCCGTCGAGGAGATCGATATCGGCGGTGTCACTCTGCTCCGCGCTGCGGCCAAGAACCACAAGCGTGTCACCATTCTGTCGGATCCCACCGACTACCCCGAGTTCCTCAAGGAGCTCGAGGCTGGCACCATCAACGAGGCTAGCCGCAACCAGTATGCCCTGAAGGCCTTCGAGCAGACCGCCGACTACGACTCCGCCATCTCGGGCTTCTTCCGCAAGGAATACGCTGGCAATGGCCTGCAGCAGCTCTCTCTGCGCTACGGCACCAACCCCCACCAGAAGCCCGCTTCCGCTTTCATGCCCCAGGGCAAGCTGCCCTTCAAGGTGCTCAACGGCTCCCCGGGCTACGTCAACCTGCTCGATGCTCTCAACGCTTGGCCTCTGGTCAAGGAGCTTAAGCAGGCCCTCGGCTTCCCCGCCGCCGCTAGCTTCAAGCACGTTTCCCCCGCCGGTGCCGCCATCGGTGTCCCTCTCAACGAGAAGGAGCGCAAGGTGTACATGGTTGACGACATCAAGGGCATTGAGTCCTCCGGCCTGGCTCAGGCCTACGCCCGTGCCCGTGGTGCCGACCGCATGTCCAGCTTCGGCGACATCCTCGGCCTCAGCGACATCGTTGACACCCCTACCGCCAAGATCATCTCTCGCGAGGTGTCCGACGGTGTCATCGCCGCCGGCTACGAGCCCGAGGCTCTGGAGATCTTGTCTAAGAAGAAGGGTGGCAAGTACCTCGTCCTCCAGATGGACGAGGATTACACTCCCGCCCCCGAGGAGACCCGCACTCTGTACGGTGTGCAGCTGACCCAGCACCGCAACGACATCGTCATCTCCCCCAGCAAGACCTTCAACACCGTCATTACTCCCAAGGACGCCCAGGCCCTGCCCGAGGCCGCCCTCCGTGACCTGACTGTCGCCACCATCGCCCTGAAGTACACCCAGTCCAACTCAGTGTGCTATGCCCTGAATGGCCAGGTCATCGGTCTCGGTGCCGGCCAGCAGAGCCGTATCCACTGCACCCGTCTGGCCGGTGACAAGGCTGACAACTGGTGGATGCGCTTCCACGACCGCGTCATCAACATCAAGTGGAAGCAGGGCACCAAGCGTGCCGACAAGAGCAATGCCATTGATCTGCTGTGCTCTGGCCAGACCCCACGCAACGAGGCTGAGACCGCCGAGTACGTGCGCGTCTTCGAGGAGGTCCCCGCTCCCTTCACCCAAGAGGAGCGCGAGGCTTGGCTGCAGAAGCTGAGCGAGGTTGCCGTGTCGTCCGACGCTTTCGTGAGTACCCTAATTGCTTCTCCCAAATTGACTTGTACTGACCCATGACCTCTAGTTCCCCTTCATCGACAACGTCTTCCGCGCCGCCCGCTCGGGTGTCAAGTACATTGCCGCCCCCACCGGTAGCCAGAACGACACTCCCGTCTTCGAGACCGCCGAGAAGCTGGGTATCACCTTCATTCAGCAGGGTGTTCGTCTGTTCCACCACTAGATTTGGCTGGCTGGAAGTGCGTTTTGATGTCAGCGATATTTCAGTGCAAAAAAGAAATTTCTGGTTTTGATGATGATAGCTTCTTTGTTAATGAATTAGAAATTTACATATATTTCAATCGTTATTCGGTTTTAGTCGGAGCTTTATTTGGGCCCGGCCAAGGGCAGTATACTTGTTAGTGGCTACCCATGACCATACCTGCAGTTCCAATCCAACCCTAACTCAGGTATCATTCGTTGTAGGAAGTAACGGAGATGTAACTACAACGTTCTGGGGAAACCTTGGGGGTTTGGTAAGTGGTCATGGCTTCTAATAATTCTAATTCCGGGGAGACTCCTTTATAGGAAACACGCCGGCGTCGGGGTCCATTCAATTGAGGCTTCTGCCGTTGTGTGACTGAACAAGCTACCACCATTAACTCTTCCGCGATACCCGGGTCTATGACCCGAATCATGATCACATGGCGAACCAAGTTCATTGCAAACGAGACCATTGGAATAAGATTCGGTGCCTTGGCCCCGATCTGAATACTGTCAGATATTGAGGTCTCGATCTGGTCGGGGTTTGCTTCAGCAGTGGTTCATCTTTGGGCTATGATACATTAGAGGTTTAATTTGTTCATTCATACCTAGGCTTTGACCAAGGGCCATTTCATGCAGGAGAACAAAGAATGTCGGCGACCTTGTGCCTGGAAAGGAGGTAGCCCTTCCGCCAGAAGGGGGAAAAGCAAGCCTGTTCACGCACCACCGCATCGCATCGATAAACGAAGTAACCTCAGTAGTCCTTGAGATCCTTGATGTACTTGGCGCATTGACTTTAGCGCAATAACGGGCTACATTCCGACGAGGATCCATACGAACCGAATCGGAATGTATACCTGCCACCCTTCAGGGACCCCAGCCGTGCTCGGTATGCTTCCTCGTTGTACGCTGTCCTCTTTTACCTTATATAGTGCTCATTCATGTGCCCTACCACATGAGTGTGTCTAATTTAATATTTTAATCGTTGTGACATTGCGGCGCATACATAGCACGTCGGGTCACCACAGCACGGGAGTAAGGAATTCCCTTTGAACAGTCTTCATCATGAATTCATTTACCAGACTTCTCCCATTTCTGGGATTATTGTGCCCTTCTGTTGTCATTGCTGTCGGTGTCTGCCCTATTCTGGGCCCGAGCTGGCCTGCTCCAACTGATGCCTCCATGGACCCGGTGGTCAGTGAGGCTCTTCACAACGTCACCACGACATTTCAAAAAGCTATTAATGCTGGGAACTTCTCATCAGACTCAATTTCTCTGCAAATCTTCGATGCAAATGACCCTGGTGCGCTGCTCAGCCTGTCCTACACTGCCGCCGACATCAATACCACTCTCGGCGTGAGCGAGGTCGATGAGAACACAGTATTCCGCATTGGCAGCACGTCCAAACTCTTCAC
This sequence comes from Penicillium sp. S103-07, assembly GCA_037042055.1. NCBI lineage: Eukaryota > Fungi > Ascomycota > Eurotiomycetes > Eurotiales > Aspergillaceae > Penicillium > Penicillium sp. S103-07. The sequence goes on from JAXQJQ010000002.1 coordinate 1,139,532, forward strand.
CATGACCATGCTCCTGATTGAAAAAGGACTCCGTCCCCTGCAGGATCCAATTGCAGAGTACATTCCTGAGTTACGCCAGGCTGTCATTGAGCTCGTCGGGAATTCCACACAATGGGATAACGGGATTGACTTTGTCAAGTGGGATGAAGTGACCATCGGAGAACTGGCTAGTCATTTGGCTGGCATTGGAAGAGACTGTAAGTGGTCCTGGTTTGGCCCTTGTTCAGACTCCCTTGCGACCCTAACTGACGGGATCCCTAGATGGCGTCCTTGACCTTACCGAGCAGGCTCCGATGGTTGAGGCAATGGGTTTTCCTCATTTGCCAAAGTCTCGAGTTCCTGCCTGTGGTAGGCCAAATGCCTGTACTAGGAAGCGTAAGACCCAGCTATCCCTATCTGCTGATTGCTTGCTGACGGCATGTTCTATACAGAATTCTTCCAGGGAATGGTTCTGAGGCATCCTATTGTCCCCACGTCTTCCACGCCGATCTATTCCAATGCGGCTTTCCAAATTCTCGGATATCTTTTGGAAGAGATGACAGGCGATGAATTCCAAAAGATTCTTTCTTACGATCTTCTAAAGCCACTGAATCTCAGCCGAACGTTCTACAACACGCCGAACAGCTCGCTTGGCGTCATTCCTAATAAGGGAGGCCTGGAATACTGGCACTTTGCAATGGGCGACGAGACACCGTAAGTATTCAGTCCTCCATCGATGTCAGACACAAAACTCACACATTTCTAGTGCCGGCGGCATATACTCCTCTGCAAAAGATATGGCCACCTTCGGGCGCGCCATTCTCAACAGCACTCTTCTCCCTCCAGCCATCACGAGACGCTGGATGAAGCCTGCCTCCCACACATCCTCCATGGACTATGCTGTCGGGGCACCTTGGGAAATCCTGTCATTCGGAAACGAGCGCCCTGTAGATCTCTACACCAAATCTGGAGACATCGGTGTATACTCGTCCGTACTCGCCCTATCTCCCGACCACGGAGTGGGCTTCACAATCCTCGGCGCCGGTAAAAACACCCACGAATCACTCGCACTCGCCTCAGACATGGTCTCAGCAATTCTGATCCCTGCCCTTGAACAAAGTGCCAAAAACCAAGCACACCAGCGCTTCGCCGGAACCTACGCTTCGGCGAATACCAACTCCTCAATCACCCTCACCACGGACGATGGACCAGGACTACTCGTCACGAACTGGATCAACAACTCCTCGAGCATGCTCACTGCCTCCATGGCCCTGAACGGCATTCACGACCCCTCGCAGCTCAGCATCCGCCTCTACCCAACCGGCCTCGAGAGCCCAGGCAAGATCTCCTTCCGCGCGGTAACACCACCGGTCCTGCCACCCGGAATCGGCCCTTTTACTTCATCATGCATTACCTGGGTGACCGTCGACTCGCATGTGTATGGAAATGTGGGAATTGACGAGTTTGTGTTCGACGTGGATCAGTGTGGGAATGCAGTGAGCGTGTCTCCGAGGGCGTTGCGCACGACGCTGAAAAAGACCTAGGAAGGGTCGTGAATTAGTACGGGGTGCATTCCGCTCCTTTTAATGAATGACATGAACTTGATCCCTTTTATTATTTTCCCCTTCACTTGACCCTTGATTGTGTGGTGCCTTGGACCCTTCGTTGGCCCTAGATTGCTAGCGCCTTGTTTCGAGGCTGGACGTGCAATTTTGCACCGAGGCCAAAACAAGATTTGTTTTTCCCTATGTTCAAAGTAAATCAAAGATATATTACACGACTCCATGCTGCCGATATGACAACTTTAGAAGGCGATATTCGTGTAAGCGAGATAAGCGAGAAGCGCGATGCACCCGCATCATGTCTCACTATCTGCACTACATCAGATATCGCAACACCGTGCTTAGCTTTGAATCATGAGCAGATTCTAGAATCAACACCGACTAAGGCACCTGACAAAGGAGCTAACGAACTTTCAAATGGAGGACTCGACGCATCGCTACGAGCCCTCGGAGGCTTCTTGATTTCCTCCAACTCTTGGTATGCCATTTGTCTATTCAGATGGTGAACCTAATTAACAAAGCAAAGGGATCGTTAACCCACTCGAGCGTTCCAACCATACGAATGATTCGCTCTTGCAAAACCGCAATTGGGCCAGCATATCGTGAATCTGCGTCTCCCAGATGGAAGGCCGACTGCAAGATTCGGTCAAGAGGAAGTTAGGGCTTGTCAGGAAAGACCGTCTTTCTAAAACATCAACATTTGAAGAAATGCCCTTTCGGCGGCACTTGAATTGAGGCTCTCGATATATGAATTGAAGATCCCTGAAGATCCCGCCTTCCGGACAAATGACGTGGGATTATCTTTGCATAGCATAATTTTAATTTGAACGTCTGAATAGCGTTAGCATGACACGAGGGATCATCACCCCGGTCAATTGCTCGATCTGTCCACCAATTATGCACGACACCGATGCACAACAATGCACTCCAGGGCAGGCTCCAGTCCGATGACCGCGAAGTTAGCAAAGCAGGCAAATCCACATGACGTGACCCACACCGAGCAATGTTATGCTCATGGCTCATCGAACCCATGCAGTCCCGGAATGCACCCGGTGCCTGGAAAAAGATATGCACCTCCACATCCACATCCACACGTGGGTAGATCAGAGATTTTCAGGCATAAAGTTGTGCATGGCCGGGTGACCCACGAACCGCATCGGGGCACGGAACCGGCATCGGGGTTTCCAGGCGCCGATCGCTCGATTACCGAGGCTCCGGGTGGATTTTCTGTTGACTCACCCATCGGCCATCCGGTCCTCGGACGAAACGGATGGATATCTCGGGACTTTTGAGACCAGGTGACCGTGCATGAGCTTATTCAATTAAAGATTGACGTGGTAGTGTGTTTTTTGCACCCGTCACCTTGAGACAGGGTCTTCCGCTTAACTAATGATCGACACCTGAGGTGTCTGAGGTGTGCGCACGCTTTCTTCTTTTCCCATTTGCGCATCAAGATAGGGACGCCGCGATGTATTTGAAATCAGAGTCGGTCATATTAGATATCTATGCGTTTGCCATCACCATTTGTCAACACAGTGAACTAGACTGTATATCGCGACTATCTCGATGGCCGGTGGTTGATGTCATCGAGTACCTAATCTGGGTGGATCGGCCTCGGAGGCGCACGCCAAACGCCGAGCCAATCTCTGGGTGCACCTCGTGAATGGCCGAGGTTGCCCGGCTTACCATGGTGAAGAACTGAGTTGGGCGCTGATACAAATATTGCTATCTCCAGCTCCTGAGGTTAATCCGAGAGCTATCCCCGGGCGTGGCTAGATCTGGGCCCGTCGATGAGAGCGGCGACGGATCTGGAATGATGATGCGAATATGTGCTTGTTTTATCCGCTGTACAGGGATAGGACCATTTTCGGTCGGGAGCCCAAGATAGCTCAACGAGACCCTCGAAAAGGGTATATCGTGTTTCGGTGATTCACCGTAGGGCTGCCGAGTCAACTTTGGCTCGGGTGGGGAAGCCTGGCTGACGTTGGGCTGCAAAAGGAATACGCTGCGAGACAAACTCCACCGTGAACCACCTGCGCTCTACATTGGGACTAGGGAAAACCGAGGCTCTAGGACTTGGCCGTTCTGGGCATGCTGTTCGACATTCTTGCTGACTTCATGATGCTTGAAACACGAGCTGACATTCCACAGCGAGACAGGCGCAGCCCTTGAGAAATGGCGGTGCTGAATTCCCTCCCGTCGCAGCAAGCTGCAAGGAGCGCCGAGGGGGGTTTATACGTGTCTCGAGAAATTGCGCTGCTTCTGCCTCATGTCAGCCTGTGCGCGTGCAGAACGCGCATTGGATTATGCAATCGCGACTCTGGGGAATGCAGCCAAGAGCCAACCCGATTAGGCGGAGCGATAACCTTGGATAAAAGTGCAGCCGCACGGTATTACAGAATTACTCCGTACGGAATGAAGGGTCCGAGAGCCTCTCCAGGATCACGAATCACGACATTGGCATTGTCGGGACCCGGGGGCATGGTTATGCCATCATGAACGACCTAAGGTTCACGGTGATTGGAAATCCTCAACTAAGGAAGCCGCCGGATACCTGGGGAAAGCTTAGGTGATGGGAAATGGTTGGACCTTGGAAAAGCTGAAGGAGGTTGAGTAATCCGATAGAAAACTTTCGTCCCCGATCGTAAAGCGAAGCCGTTCCATGCGGACAAATTGGTCATCCGGGGTGGGTCCAGACTCTTTTTGGGTTCAAATCAGCGAAAAACGGCAAACGGAGTTAAAGTGACTCACGGTGACAAGAGTCCGTCGGATTCGGGAATTAGGAATTCGATTGGATTTCCAAGCAGGGATCATGATAATGAATCCTTGATAGGCAATAACCGTATCCGTGAGTGCGTACAGTCGTCATAGCTACCTACAATACGAGCGAGATAGCGGTGTGAACCGCAAGACATCCCCGACTGAGAACGTCCGTAAGGGGAAAAACTAGGGAAAAAAAAGGAAAAAAGAAAAAAGAATTATTCAGCGGACAGTCGGGCTCGGGCGATCCACACGTAAAATCGGGTGGGGATCTTCGCGCTCCGATCGGGTCCCGGACTTTAGACGGGTACACGGAATGGAAGAAAAAAATAAAAGCCAGGCATCGTATTTTATAATCCGCTTCGTCCCCCGTGTTACTTTCCTGACCACCACTAGTACAACACTACACATCAGCAAGTTTTATATCTATCACACAGCTACAAACTTGACACTTCCAAGTCGCCTTGTTCCTGTCTAAGGACCTTTAGCAAACACTAAACAACCTTGGGTACACACCGCCTCGCCATAGCCACCCGTGACTGGATGATCGAAGTATTGAGTCACCACCTTGGCAGAACGAGTCATCCCCATCTGAGCTCATAAGCACATCAACGCCATGGATTCTCCAATTACCTCCACACTACCTGAAGATTCCTCCTTCGCCTCCGCCGCCAGCCCCTACTTCGACTCACTCTTCCGGAGGCGTCAACAGAAGAAGATGAGCATCACTCAAACTTACTACCTCGCTCACACCGCCCGCAAGAAGCTCACTCGTGAGGCTTCGCGGGCGGATCACGATCTTCGCTTGCTCGTCGGTCATGCCAACCTCCTTGATACTCTCATGGTTGACCTCGCCGACGCCGAGCGCGAGCAAGAACACTGGTTCAACCAGACCGTCAAGGGTGCCTCCAAGGCCTCCCATGAAGAGCCCCGACACATCCAATGGGCCGCTACCTCGACCGTGGTCGAGGTGTCCGAGGAGGACTCGGATCCGGAGGACTCATCCGACTTGGATTCGGACCTCAGTGACAGCGATGAGGAAGACGATTCCGACTTTGACGAAAATGATTTTGTCATCAATACTCCCGTCCGCCGCCGGGCACCATCGCCCGTGGCACCCGTACCAGAGCCCCTCCTGGTGGAGGAGGACGACGACACCGACTCTGATTTCGAATATGATGACAACGAGGACCTGGAAGAGCTGAGCTTGACTCGCTCCCCGTCCCGGCAGTCACCACCCGAGCTGCTCGCCGATTTGGACGACAGCTCCGAGGACGAGGCCACGCCTCCCTCTCCCCCTCAACCCACTCTCGAGGCATTCGACGAGAAGGAGGCTTCCACTACCACCATTCCCTTGGCGTCGCAACCCCATCTGTTCGAGTCAGAGTTCTATCCTTCACAAGAGAGCACGCTCATCGAGGCATATTAATCTCGACTGCCTTCGATCCACCCTGCTGCATTCTCTCTTGTATACCACGAAATGTTCTTGACTTGTGATACCCTGACGCTTTACGAACGATGACTGGAGCGACGCATAGCCTCTTCCCTTTCTACTTTTTTTTATTTATTTATACCAGGCGTTACGCGACACGGTCGCATCTGATGGGACTTGATACACCACTCTGTTTTGCATCTCATCTCATGATTTATCCGGGCAGCTCTCCCCTCCCAGGTGGACGGGTTGAGACTCCCAAAAGGCGGGAGAAATTGGAATTCCGACCGGAAAATGTATATAGAAATACTCAAATTACAAACCAAAAAACTGTTCAAACTGTTCACATCCATTCCTGTCTTTCCCTGTATAGCTTCAAGCAGCACCGTAGGCCCAAGTGTACGGAGTAGCTACGCACTCCCTCATCCGATTGAAAACTCACCGCCAACCGCGCACCTTCAACGGTGCATGTGACCCGTCGATCGGGCTGCACGAGAGCGCCCCGAGCGCAATGGCAGCGTAGTTCGGCGCTGATGCTCACCGCTGGTGGATAGATCAACGCTGTAGCGGGTGATAGTCTCCGATCTTTGCGGCTAAGTCGGCATAGCGGGCTCCGCTTCGGGTGACTAGTGCCGTGAAGGGTTTGCTTGGCGGGGAAGGGACACGGGATGTGATCTGTATTAGAGAGAGGGGAAGCTTCAATAATTGAGTCTGGGCATATCAATAAGTCTACTGCGTACCTACTCGGCTTTCCTGCCTAGGAATGGACCGTAACTGGGTAGTAACTACATAGCTAAAGATACTCCGCACTTGGATGGCGATTGCGTTACCGGGGAAAACCCGGGATCTGCAAGCCTCGTTTTTGGTTATCTGTTGCCTTGCGCCAACGACAGGTGTCCAGCTGACCGTCGAGGTAAATGTCAGATGCAGCTTTCGAGATGTTCCGGGCTATTGTCTATCTAGGTAGCTACACTTCATGGATTATGGATTATGGATTATGGGATTACATTTCCTGAACGGGCTGTTTGGCCACGAGTTTGAGTTAAGGCGAGCAGATAGGAGGGGTGAGGTGAACTACGCTCGGCGCCTGAGAGTTTCTGGAAAAGTTATCGTAAACCTTGGAATCTTCTTTTCGTACCCCCCAGTGTTGTGTCGATATACTCAAGATGCCTAAAACTTGACATGCAAAACAAACATCGACACCTCGATATTCGGGCCGCGGACATGCTATCGATAAGCCTTCACCGCCTGCACTTTCTGGGCACAACCCCTCGCTGCAAGCGTCAAAGCTGCCTTCCGCACGGGTGGTGCTTCACTCTTCAACACCCGAGAGCCGCACGCCCAAACTATGAGCTTTCGTGGAATCAACAGCTTAACCCTGGCTGATATGCGTGCCTGAGCAAATCACTCTCATTGCGTGCCGTCCGGCGAAAGCATTGGCATCGTGCCCGACTCCTGTTCCACATTCGCGATCAGCTCGAGAAACACCAGTCCCAGCTCCGGAGGACACTACCACGCGCATCACACAACACCTTTCCCCGACACCTCTCCCATTTCTCTACGAGAAACATACCGCTTTGGCCGGTTGTGATTCAGCCGATCGGATACCCTCCCACTGCGAAACCATGTCAGCCCCGCCTTCGCCAAAACCCTCGTTCGAGTCCGAGGAGCGCCCGGAATCCAGCCAGAGCGTGTCACAGGCTGCAGAGACCAATCACAAGCGCAACATCTCTTTTGAGGACAAAACGAGGAGCTACAGCCCCCGACGGAGATCAATTCAATTCCAAGTGGCCGATGCAGAGTCGCAGCTGCCTAGCCGGCCGCTGGAAAAACGGGTTTCCTACGGGGATACATCCCCAAGAGAGTTGGAGGCAGAAAGAGACCAGAGGTCTGCGCAGGCAGGTCGAGGACCGTCCCCACCACCGCCAAAGTGCGTTTTCCTCTAGAGAGCCAAGATAGGTTGTTTATGCTAATTGGTACCAGGACATATGAACGGGGCGTTTCATTCAACACATTTGACAACCGAGATGCTCCGGACTTTTCCTTAACGCTCAACTACAAGCACAAAGGGTATCAGAGCACCCGCCGAAGTCGGTCTTTTCTGGTGGGCACGGACCAGAATGATTACTCCGAGTTCGCACTGGAATGGCTGCTGGATGAGCTTGTTGATGACGGCGATGAGATAGTCTGTCTTCGTGCGGTAGAGAAAGACTCGCGTATGGCCAGTGACGCGGGGATTGAGGAGGGCAAATATCGACTGGAGGCGAAGAGGCTGTTTGAGCAGGTGATCCAGAAGAATAGCCAGGATGAGAAGGCTATCAGCCTGGTTCTGGAACTGGCAGTCGGGAAAGTGGAGGACATTATCCAGCGAATGGTAAGTTCAGGAGCACTATTCAATGTTTGATCATTTGTCTGACACGATCCAGATCCGTATATACGAGCCTGCTATGCTCGTGGTCGGTACCCGCGGCCGCAACCTAAAGGGTGTGCATAGTCTCTTGCCAGGATCCGTTTCCAAATATTGCCTGCAGCAGTCACCCATTCCGGTCATCGTGGTTCGCCCATCGCCGAAGCGGGAGAAGAAGAAAAAGAAGCGCCGTGCAGATCCAACCCGCAAAAGCTACAACCAGATCCTCAATCTGAGCGAGCAGCGTGGCAGTCGCATATTCGACGGTAGTTCCAGCACAGAGGATGGAGTTTCTAAACTCCCCGACGAAGAAGCCGCTGTTGCTGAAGCGCTGGGTCTTCCAGCCTCCTACTCTCATGCCAACTCGCGCAGCTCTCTTTCTGTATCGGACCGCAGCAGCCTCAGCCATGATGAATCGGACTCTCCTTCTCCGGTTCCGCACTCGCTCGATGCAGTGGTAATGAAGAGCCCCCTCGGCAGTCCCGGCAGTTCAGAGGAAAGCGTCGTTCTTAGTGAAGATACAGAGAAATCAGAAAGACCACCCACACCTGCAGCTCTTGACGAGCCAAGTGAAGATTCATCCGACGAGACCGAGACAAGCTCACCAGATCCAGCTAATCCCGTCTCGATTCCCACGATCGAAGTCTCGAACGACCACGACGAGAAAGCCGAGACAGACGACAACGACGAGAAAGTCAAGACAGACGACAACTGAACACAACCAGTCATTTCACCCGAGCAATTGCATTTGTACATCGCCAGGGCATCTCTCCTCTGGCCCATATACCCCATCAGCGCGCAAATACCCCTGCACGTCCATCTATCCTTGACGCTTGTCACCCCGTCTGTCTTTACACATAGAGTGTAAGGACGCATGAAATTGATACCGAAATGCCTTCGTTTGCATCCAAATTCATCTCGGCCTGGTCGAGCACCCATAGCCTAGAAATTAATTTTATCTCTCAGTATCATTACTTCCTATTGACGTTGCCGTCCTTTGGGGTCGACTGGAATGTAGACGTAGAGATAAGACTACAACACTTAACACTCCACAAGGCAGCAACGAGCACGGAGCACGCCGTCACCAACCTATATTCTACTCGGAAAGACTAAGAAGCATCCATTACATTCCCATTTAGATCTCGGGTATCAACGACGGGAACAGAAGAGAAAACACAACCCGGCAACTGCGTCCATTCCTCTCCTATATCCTAATACAAAGCCACGGGCAAACACTAGGAAAGCTACCAGTCGCACCAGCAAAGAATCCCTAGGCTCGTAGCAAAATCCTACGCAGCGCGTCTCCATTCTCAACCCCATCTGGGCAGAGGCACGAAAAGTAAAGGAAGAATAGAAAAAAGATGTGAAGATTGTACACTATGAATCGTCGAAAAAAAAGGACGAGAGGATAGAAAAAAGTCCCGCGGTGAAAACCCGACCAGTCGGTAGATGCAAGGACGGGGACTTTCGACATTAAACAGACGCAGTGATGGGAGCAAGATGGAAGCGGGAACATGCAGAAACAAGAAAAAAAAGGGAAATCTTTTGTTGAACCAAGAGAAATGGAAAACGTTGATCATTACTCCTAAGGAATCTATGCTGCGTTCTCGCCATCCTTCGATGGTGTTTTTGAGGGCCGGCGCTCGGCATTGGCGGGCTGCGACTTCGTAAGAGCCGGCGAGGTGGGGTTGGAGGGAGGGGAGGTGGCCATGTTGTCGCGGTCTTCCAGAGCGGCGAGGGCGCTGAAAGCGTTCATGGACGAGGAGGCCTCCTTGTCCTCCTTCTTGCCGGCGGGGGGAGTACCGGTGCGGCTACTGGCGGCACTGTCGTCGCTGCCACGGGCCAGGCTGCCACCGGGTCCCAGGTTCTTGCGGCCACTGCTGCTGCGTGAGCCGAGCAGACTGGAGGCACCAAAGGAGACGGGCTGGTTGGTGTTGCGGGTAGCGCGGAGACGACGCAGATCGTCACTGCCGACCTTGCTGGAGGCGTAATCGGGAGGGGGTGCTTGGTGGCCGTAGCCAAATCCGCGAGCGTCACCGCGACCCATCTGGGGACGACCACCGCCACCACGGTTGGCTTGCTGGCGCTGGCGTTCCATCTCAGCCTCTTGTTGGGCGCGAGCGGCCTCCTCGCGGATCTGTTGAATGGTCTTAGGGCCCTTGTCGGCATCCTTGGAAGCCCAACGGCTGGAACGCAGATCAATAACATCCTGGAGAAACGTGAGGTTAGCATTGCTCGTAATTCAAAGTGACGGCCGGCTTACCAAGAGCATGAAACGCAAACGGCTGGGCAGACCGGGTGTCTCAACCATGAGGTTAATACGAGCGAAGTAGGCATCCATCATAGCATGACCACGCTCCGAGTTATCCAGACTAGCACCGATAGTGCGCAGGAGAGAGGTCAGAGACTCGACCTCGGCCTCATCGGGCATGCCCTCGTAATCCACTAGCTTCTTAACACACTCGTGCACTGGAAATGAAAGTCAGCAAAAGGCAATCCCCTCGCAGATGGGGAGAGAATAAAAACTTACTGATGCGTTCCGTCAACATGCCCAGCTTGTAAAGCTCACCAATAAACTTGACGAGACCAAGACCGCGACGCTTGGCAGCAGCAGCGATGTAGTACTCGTCGGACATCATAGCGATCTCCTCGGTAACACCCTCGGGCTTCTCGGGCAGGTTGATCTTCCAACCACGCTCGAACTCTTCCTGGCAACGGTTGAGCAAGTACTTCCGGAAGAGACTGCCACCAGCAACAACGTTTCCGTTCTTGTCACGGATATTCTCATCCTTAATATCCATGCTCATGCTCTCAAGCATACGCTTACAGAACTTGGCATACATCGGCGCCCAGTGAGCCTCATCAGTAGCCTTCTCGAACACCAACTGAATGCACTGGCGGAGAGTGCGGCCATCGCTCTCGTCCTTTGATTGAGAAACGATCTCTAGGATTTGGTCTGAAATACGATCGAACTTTTCTGGTGTCATCTTGTTCAGAAGAGATTTGACCTTTCGCTGCACGACGTCGGGAGCAAGGTAGCCTTCACCACCAGGAGCAGGGCCAGAGGCACTCGCTTGGCCGACACTGCGGGGTTTCCAGCCGGTAGACGAAACCTCCAGCGCCTTCAGATCCATACCAGCAGTGAGAGGCATCGACTTGTTGTGTTCCTCCTCCTTCTTAGCCGAATGCTTGTGAGGCTTGGAGCCAGCACGGCCGCCCTTGCTGGAGGCGTTGCGAGGAGACATGGGGCCCATGCTGGAGGCGTTGCGGCTCATAGAGGGAGTACCCATACCCATGCGAGGGCCACCGGGGAAGTTACCGAAAGGACCGCCGCGACCCATGGAAGAGTTGACGGCAGTCATACTGTGGCGGTTCGCTCCCGGTTGGTTGAACTGGCCCATATTGGAGACAGGGAAGCTTCCGATAGCATTGCGGGAGTTAGCGCGGCCACCCATGCTGGGAGTACGAGCAGACTGGGGACGGGATGAGGCCTCGGCGTCGCCAACGGTCTCGCGAACACGAGCATCCCAGTCAATAGAGATCTTGTCCTTGAAGACAGACTGGAACTGGAGCAAGAAGTCACGGTCGTAGTGGAATTGACGGCCAACGGGAGAGGCGGCGTTCAAAGCAGCGTTAGGGGCGGTGATGGAGGACGGGTATGTGATCTTGCTAAGGTCTTCGAGGAACTTAGCGCCCTGCAGAGACTTCATAGCAGCACTAGGCTGCAGAGGCTCGGTGGGCTTGGGGGTGTCGAGCTTCAGACCAGCAGGCTTCTTGCCGGTGGCGCTGGCGGGCTTAGCAGGTGGGCCCATGGACGACATGTCAGACGAAACAGGGGTGGCAGCACCACTGTCGGCGGGAGTAGAGGACTCAGTAGCAGTGAAACCGCCCTTCTTAAGAGAGGCAAAGAGGTCCTTGGACTCATCGTTGGTGGTCTCGCCCTTGGCACGAGCAGCCTCACGGGCAAGCTCACGTTCCTCAGCCTCCTGCTCAGCCTTCTTCATGTTGGCCTCATAGAACTCGCGTTCCTCCCGCTCCTTGCGCTCGGCAGCCTCCTTCTTCTCCTGCTTCTTGCGGTTATAGTCTTCCTCGGCGGCACGTTCCTTGGCCTCAATCTCAGCCATCTCACGCTCGATAGCGTCGAAGTCGATCTCTTCCTCTTCCGCAGGAGGAGGAGCAGCAGCCTTCTTGGGCTCTTCGGCAGGAGCGGCCTTCTCCTTCAGGCTCAGGTCCTCCATAGCAGCACGCGCAGACTCGGCACCATCGTCCTTCTTGGGCTCAGCAGCTTTGGTATCCTCGGCAGTCTTGCGAGCAGCCTCCTCAGCCTGACGCTTCTGGGCAGCCTCATCCTCTTGAATCTTCTGACGAACTGCGTCCTTCAACTCCTGCTTCTTCTCCTCGTCGGTCTTGTTGCTGCTTGCCTTGCTGTCGGTGCGAGAGTGATCGGTGGCGTTAACAGCACGGGGAGGCGGCGTCGATGCGGGCGGCGTAGAGATCTTTACTGGAGAGGGAGTAGCGCGAGCTGGGGAAGCAGGAGTCTTTTCGAAAGTCTTGACAGCACCGCTGCCAGGATCCTTGATGACAATGGCGCTCTTCTTGGCGGGGATGACAAAGTTGGGCTTCGGTGCGGGACTGTTAGACGATCTGCTACCGGTGTGAGCGTGACTAGCACCCGGGGTACCCGGAGCTGGTTGACCAAGACTCGATCCAGGACGGTCAGTAGACATCTGAGACGGAGTGCGCGAGAGAGGAGTCGACTGCGGCGGCGGCTGAACCGGATACTGGCCCTGCATGAAACCGGGGGCCGCGGGGTTGTATGGCATGCCGGGACGGGGCTGAGGCGAGGGAGGGGTCATGTACTGTCCCTGCTGCATGTTGTAGCCGGGGTAGCCGTAGCCATAGTTGGGATCGTAAGGAGGGTAGCCCTGATTAGTTTTCATCCAAGTTAGACATCGTTCAAACTCGCCCGTCTCGGGAGCAAAATTAAAATTCAGGGTGGGAGTATAGTTGCGGGGATAGCTGGGGCCATAATTGGAGTCATTGTCGACAGTACTGCCGGGACCATGGCCATTGGTGAGCGCATTGGTCCCGGTGTTCGAAAAGACTCGGCCGCCGTGCTTTCTGGGATTGCCACGCCGGGCGTGCTTCATATTCAGGGTACGAAAGGGTTGATGGCTCACAATTTGGGGACCCATGGGTTGGTTATAGCCGTAGCCCTGGGGTGGCATATGCGGGTGGGCCATGGGCACTGGGTTCATCTGGGGAGTGGTAGGGTTGACGTTGGAGAGCGCCGGGCTGCGGTTTGCCTGATGCGGCGAGTTCGGGAAAGGCATCGGGCGGCCCTGGTTCGGGTGGAATTGAGGACCCATGTTAGGACCACCGCGAGGCTGGTTGGGAGCCGGTCGGAAGCTGGGGCCAGGCGAGTAGGGCTGTCCCTGGTAGTTAGACTGAGAGTATCCGCGCCCACGGCCGCCCTGGTGAGGGTAGCCACCACGCCCGGGGCCAGAACCCATATGGTTGCTCATGTCGCTGTGGGTCGACTGGGAGGATTCGCGACGGAGGTGCTGAGGACCGGGACCGAGAGGAGCCTGTGGAGTTGGGCGCATCTATGTGAGCAACGAGTTAAAACGTGGGAGTCCTTGGACAAGTTTCGGCGCGGTCGCGTCTCGCGCACACACACACGCGATGCGGCGATGCGCCAATGCGCGCACACCCAAATTTCGACGAAAAGAACCAATAGGAAGAAAGCAGGGAAAGCACGACTTACGTTGTTATCACCGGTCTCTCCAAAGCTACCGAAATTGGGCACGTTGCCTGCCTGATAGGTCGAAGGTGGCGGGCGGCCGCCGCTCGATGCGGGTTGTGGGATCGGAGAGGGAGAGGTTTGAGGCGAAGTCACACGCGGGTTCGCAGACGGAGCACCCAGGCCAGATTGCGACTGGCTGGACGCCAGCGCGGGGTTACCCATGTTGGGCGAGCTCTGTTGGTTGGCGAAGCCGAACTGAAGGCTATTGGGACGGCTGGCGGGGCCACCGTTGGGAATGTAGCCCGAGGTACCGGCCGAAGTGATGGTGACGGAGGGCTTCCGGGAGTGATCGCCCTGGGATGCAGCAGGAGCAGTCGGGGCGCCATTGACGATGGTGACACCCGAAGCTGCGGAGGCAGCCTGCTGGGGCTGTTGGTTTTGCATGGGTTTACCGTTCACAGGAGACACGGAAGTCGACTTCCCATGTTGCGCCGAGCCACCCACGGTGACGGGAGCGGCGGCCGAGTCCGTCGCGGACTTCTTCGTGGCGTTGGCGTAAGACCTGGACGGCGCCGGGGCAGTCGCGGCCAGGGGGGAGGAAGCGGCGGGCGAAGGGGAGGTGGTAGCGGTGCTCTGTCCTTGTTGAACGCCCGACTGAGGAGGGTTCGATGTCATTAGACAGGTAGTGTCCACGTCGTACGCGCAGAGGGATTTTTTGTAGGGAGGTGACAGTGATGTCAAGGGTTGGAAGAGGCTCAATCAAGGCCGCATCCAAACCTGGAATCTGCACGGGGATTCGATTAAAAGAAATTCAAACAAAAAGAGTGGTCGAAAATGGAAATCGACACACAAGGACCAGCTACGCAGCGAAAGACAGCGGCGTGTGGTCCACGGGGGTTTTATTTGGATGGGAGGTGTTGTGGGTGGTGTGGAAGGAGAAAAAATCCAGCGAGGAAAAAAAGTTGTTTCGGTGGGAAAAATTCGGGGTTTGTGGAGGAACGGCGCAACAACGTTCTCGAGCCCAACTTACCAGATCGAATCACAGTAACCCAACGAGATGGATTACACGAGTGGAAAGGGTTGAAAGGAGGGGAAATAAAAGAAAAAAGCGAAAGGGGAGGAGGAAGGGGGTGTTGCCATCTACAGAGAGAAGATTCTTAGCTCCGCCACCCATGACGAGTGAGAGATATGCGCTTCGATTTGGGCTTTCATTCACGACTAGTTTTTTTCCCCTTGTCTAGCGTCTATTCCATTCTGCCGTGGCCGTGGCCGTGATTCTTTCACCTCGAAACATCAAAGAGAAACATGCGAACAATCCGTGTGGATCGAGGTCCATCCACGAATCCACTCATCCCGCACGGATTCCCGTTTGCCACACCAGTCACTGGAGCTATTCGCTACGGTGACATATGGTCACGTCGAGTCATAACTACCTTCAACGGCGAGGTACTCGATACCCGTTGATGACTCTGGCCATGACTCTAGGGGTGTTCCTCGACGGTCCGGAACCTATGGCCCAAGGGATATATGCATTCTCGCGATCTGCCCCGGTCCGCGCCTTGCAGAACCTTCTGCTGCAGGCGAAATTCTCCCGGATGGACGGACGGAATCGGGGATCTTCACCCGAAACCTGTCAGATCCTACATAGTTGTACATCTCGTACATGTTTGGTCAAAGTACCCGGTACGCTAATGCGGTCTTCAAGATTCCATTCCCGTTAACTCCGTTGTCAAAGTACACGCATTTAAAGAGCCAGCTTCTAGGGCTTTTTTTCCTTCTTTCATTCTCGACCCAAGCACTCGTTCTCCTCCTTAATAGCGATCGTATCCTGTCGTCCGAGCTGCGTGGTCGGTGCCTGACGAGCCCGACGAGTCATGTTCGTTGCCCAGCCAGCCGGTCCATCGGCCGCTGGCTTTGCGCGAGGCACGATTTCCCAAATCTTCGTCATCGACCACGTCGAAGCTGTTATCGCTGCGGTTCTTTCGCAGCGGAGCTCCGTAGGCCAAGTCGTCCGAGTCGGGATCGTCTCGATCCATCGCCTTTTCTTCTCGGGCCAGAGTTGAGCGCAGGAAATCAAGTACCTCGCGCTGATTGCTTATATACTGAGCTTTCTCCGTTCCCGTCATGGTGTCCAGCTGTTGCTGGAGGAGAGTGCCACTGGCCGACAGTTCTTCCTCACGTGCCTCACGAGACTTGCCCGTCGAGGTGACTGAGCCCAGCACTGAACCGAGAGCCGAGTACCAGTCGTTGGAGGTCGCGGCGGCTCTGGCAGAGGGAAGATTGAATCGCGACAGCAGTGACTGGGCGTAGGCAGCGGGTCCCGACGCGGGCGGAGGTGCCTGACTCTGTGCAGGAAGGCCCAGCAGTTTCTCTCGCACCAGATCAAAAGCCTTGTAGAAATATTGCAAGCCGAGAGATTTGGCTCGCTCGTGGGTGCGACCGATCATCTCCTCGATCTCCCGCTCATGGTGCGTCAAAAACGGATCCACATAGTCTTGGTAGAGCAAACGTGCTCCTTGGGTCTGGGGTAGGACGAGATAGCACATAAAAAAGAGGCGGATCCAGCTATAGAAGGGGAACCTAAAACATATCGCGGTTAGCTGGTTCGCGGCCCTCGAGGAACGGTCGCTCCGTACCACCCGATAATAAACACGGTCCAGGATTCTGCCAGCAGAATGACCGACAACACCACCCAGTACATCAGCCATGGCGCAAGTTGGGAGGGGTCGGAGGAGCGGAGAGCTTTGTAGGAAGCGAAGATCGGGAAGAGGATGGTAATAACGGAGCTGTAGCACGTTAGCTTCGGAAGCCCAAGCAGCTCGACAACAGCTCCAGTCTCATTCAAACTTACGACATCAAGTCCGCGATGATTCCAAACATGGTGGCGGAGGGCGTGGAAGTCAAGAGATCAAACTTGGGACTCACGAAACGGCGGTGGAGATCGGATCAGGCAGACGGGAATAGCTCCCCACCAGCCATCCAGCACTGAAGGGCTGCAGAGCTCCGACACGTCTTTCAAAGAGGAAACTCAAAACCGGATCCCTAGTCTCGGAGGGAGAAGACGCACGAGAGGAGGCAGAAGGAGGGGCGAGGACAAGGTCAAGTGGGCGATATCAGCTGGAGAAAGGAACCCACATATTCCCGCCTCAGATCAATGGCTCGTCTTGACGTCACGCGAGTTTAAACGCTGCGGCTCACATCACCGTGGTTGTTTATTCCGGGAATCGTACCGACTCCTTGCAGCAAAGCTTCACGTCGCTTCCTCCGTCCAACGATCTGGAAGAATGGGAGTGTCGACCTGATCGACCCGACCAACCCGATCAACCAACCCATCGGCTGCCCGAGACAACCTATAATAACCGGCCATTTCTCTTTCATCACCAGTTTTACTTTTATGAACATTCGCATTGCATTCCAAACCACCTGATCCTGACCTTCTGGGCCGCATTCCCCTCTTCCCCGCATCTCCGCATATTCCTTACTTGATCACCTTACGACAATGTGTATCGCGCTGATCTCGACCGCGCACCCTCTCTACTCATTAATTATCATCGACAATAGAGATGTATGTATCGATATCTACCCGACCATGGGCACCGGCTGACACTAACCTAGGAATTCCTCCATCGACCGACCTCGTCGCTGGACTGGTGGCCGGAGCCGTCCTCTTTTGTCCTCGGCTCGCGCGACTTAGCCCGAGCCGTGCACGGAACCTGGATGGGCGTCACCGAGCAGGGGAAAATTGCAGTGCTTACCAACTACCGTGAGAACAAATCTGCCGAAGCTGTCGGTTGGCAAAGTCGTGGCAAAATCGTCAATAGCTGGTTGACGAGCCCTCCATCTGAACAGCAGACCACCCATGACTTCGTGCAGGCCATGGTTGCCAGCCCCGAAGTCAAGCAGGTGGGTGGGTTCAGTCTCGTCTGCGGTTACATCAACGAGCCCTTGGCCATCGTTTCCAATCGTTCCCACGACATGGATCAGATAACTTGGGTGGCATCCGAGAAGAACCAGACACGAGGGCTCAGCAACACCAGCGTGGATGACCGAACCTGGCTGAAGATCGTGGATGGCGAGAGGCTGATGGAGACCGCCATCAAAGAACACGCCCAGGCCCAGGAGGATGAGGATGCTCTCGTTGAGCGTCTCCTTGGGGTGCTAAGTACAGATACTCTGCCTCGATTACCGGAAGAGAACAATAATCTCGATGATTACATTCCATTTATTGCGAAGAGCATCTTCGTTCCTGTTATCGGTACCGACGAGGTGACTGCAGCATGCGGCGAGGATGAAACCCAGCAGTTGCAATCGAACGGGCTTATGGATCAGAGGTATTTCAGTGGTCTGTATGGGACGCAGAAGCAGACCGTTCTCCTTGCACGACCGGATGGGCGAGTACGGTATTTTGAACGAACACTATATGACAACCAAGCCAAGGCCGTTCCCATCGGACAAGGCGACAAGTCCTTTGAATTTACCGTTCATCCAGAGAGGGTGAACCTCAATGGACATTGACGGAGCATTAATGAAAGTAGACATGGTGCGCTATGATGTGACGATCTGCACGGTATATAGGTATTGGCGAGGGGTCGTGTACTTTTTCTCCAGCACTTGAGCCTAGTTCAGATCGTGGACACTGTCCCAAGTGGTGTGACAGACAACAATACCACATATCATTTCCTTATTTCATCTTCACCCGTTTGCAAAGGAACCTCCGAGTCAATTCGGGCCAAGTGCGCCAGTATTAACCGGTTGCTTTATGAAACGCTCCCCGGTGTTTCACCTTGAGCGGAGCCATCTACTCGGCGCTTTCGGCCTCGGCCACAGCCCCAAGAGGGAATGGCCAAGTCCGCTCACGTACTGGATGCACTGGAACAATTTCCACTCGTTATTCCACTTATGGATTTGTGATCTGAGTTGGCATCTCCAAGGGAAATCGAGGGAAATGACTCTGCACCTCTCAACAGCTCCACTCCACGCCCCATCAGAACTCGCCTGGTAACCAGCCACCAACTGCCTGAACTACCTATTTATCCGCCACCACTAGAAAAGGAAGGAATTTAGATTAAGCTATTGGCAGATTCAGCCCGTGCCAGTCCGAGTGGCCCCAGTGGTCCCTACGGAATACACCCCCTCGTTCATCCTCTAACACTAGACTGATCCGTCCGAAGTTAACTGCAATATGGCTTCACAGTCAGTCTCCACCGGGCATCCGGCCGTGGCGGTTGAGGAGCGGTACGATGATCCTGTTCTTTCGGAGGTCTTGGACACGACGAATCCACTCCGTGTCAGATGCTTGTTAGCCCGAGAGTGAGTCCACACGATGGCACCAGTTGATGCCCCCCGTGCAGAGTCTGCTATAATAGAAAGGCTTCAGAACTTCTCTTGGAACTTCCTTTCTATTGGCAATTTCTACTATCTTTCTATTATCAAGGCTGGTTTCTTGATCTTTCAACTTTACATTCTCTTCTCGCTCCACAAGCTCGACAGTCATTCTCTTTTCCATCGATCAAGATGAAATTCACCAATGTTTTCCTCGCTGCTGGCGCCGCCAGCATGGCCTGCGCTTATCCCAAGGGAAGAGAGGTCATTCCCGCCAAGCGCAGCGTCGCTGCTAAGCGGTCGGCCACCGGTTTCACCTGTAGGTATCATATATGAGGACATGTCAACCGATCCCTAGAGCGACAGACTAACAGATCATAGGGGTTGGTGTTAATGAGTCCGGTGCCGAATTCGGTCAATCGAACATCCCTGGAACCCTGGGCAAAGACTACACCTGGCCCGATACCTCCAAGATCCAGGTCCTGCGCGACAAGGGCATGAACGTCTTCCGTGTTGCCTTCTTGATGGAGCGTCTGGTGCCCGGGAGCATGACCAGCACTCCCGACGCGACCTACCTGGCTGATCTCAAGAATACTGTCAACTTCATCACTGACAGCGGTGCCTATGCAATCCTTGACCCCCATAACTATGGGAGATACTCTGGCAGTGTTATCACATCCACCGACAACTTCAAGACTTTCTGGATGACAGTCGCTGCCGAGTTTGCCTCTAACGAGAAAGTCATTTTCGACACCAACAACGAGTACCACGACATGGACCAGACTCTTGTTCTGAATCTGAACCAAGCCGCTATTAACGGTATTCGTGCTGCCGGTGCTACCAGTCAGTACATCTTCGTTGAGGGCAATGCCTGGTCCGGTGCCTGGTCCTGGACCGACAACAACGACAACCTGAAAGGCCTCACCGACACCGAGGATAAAATCGTCTATGAGATGCATCAGTACCTCGACTCTGATAGCTCTGGTACCTCCGAGACCTGCGTTAGTTCTACCATTGGCCAGGAGCGCCTGGAGTCAGCCACTACCTGGTTGAAAAACAACAACAAGAAGGGTTTCATTGGCGAGTTTGCCGGTGGTGTTAACTCAGTCTGCGAGACTGCCGTCGAGGGCATGCTCTCCTACATGTCGGATAACAGTGATGTCTGGACTGGCGTGGAGTGGTTCAGTGCAGGACCATGGTATGTCCGTCGAACGGCCGTCGTAAACCGTTTTCTCTTACGTTCTTCGTTTGGTATGTTTGTTTATACTGATGCTTTAATAGGTGGGGGACGTACATGTATAGCCTGGAGCCTACTGATGGCCCTGCGTACTCGACTTACCTGCCTATCCTAGAGAAGTACTTCGCGAGCGGCTCATCCTCCTCCTCTACCTCTACTTCCAGCGATGTTGAGACCTCCACCACCAGCACTGTTGGGACCACCACTACCGCCACATCCAACAGCCAGACCCAGGTGTCTAGCCCTCCTACTGAGTCGGCTTCTTCCGCTACCATCCCTGCTACCTCCGCCGTCCACTCGGCCACTAGCAGCCCCTCTGCCAGCGGAGGTGTGGCTAGCCACTACGAGTAGGGTGGAATGGAATGGAATGGCGCGACTTCTTGCGAGAGCCCCTACACCTGCGTCAAGCAGAATCCCTACTACTCCCAGTGTCTTTGAATGGGTTAGTAGTCAATTTGATGTGAACTAACTAGCTTGGGGTATTGGAGAGCTTAGACGCAGCCCTGAACGGATTGATTGACTTACCAAGTCCTGCTTGCTCGAGATTCTATACCAAATTCGAGGAATCAAGAAATCATTATGTCAATCATCCATCTGATTTTCCTTATTGTTCTTAAAGTGAATGCATAAAATGTATAGTTACATTTATAAATAGTGAATAGATCGTATCGTCGTGTCATGGGCCAAAAAGCCACTCTGATGCATGCAGACCGACCAAATTGAGACACCGTGCAGGTCCACAGCCCCGTAATCAAATATCAAAGTCAATCCAAATCGCTGCCATTACCACACCCTAGCAAATATCAAATCTGTATCACACAATCATACAATGATTTTTTAAGCCTCATCGGCCTGGTGCATACGGACAGTCACCCGATCTGCCGGGGCACTGGTCAAGGTCAAGCCCCAGCGAATCTCCTGATCCGGGTTGACATCATCGATTTGATCGAAGCGTTGGAGCAGACGCACAAGAACGTAGCCAGCCTCAGTGAGAGCGAACTGCTGACCAATGCAGATGCGCGGGCCTCCATTGAACGGAATGTACTCCCAGCCGGCCTTGCGGCTGGCCCAGCGCTCCGGCTTGAAGGAGTCGGCGTCGGGGCCCCAGAAGTCCTTGCGGCGGTGCATGACGTGGGTACTATAGAGGACGGACTGTCCTTTTTTGATGTACGCGGGGGACTGGCCGTCCGGACCACCGCCACGTGGAAGGGTCGTGTCGCGGGTGGCACAACGGCGGTTGAAAGGGACCACGGGGTACAGGCGTAGAGATTCGTTCATGCAGTACTGCAGGTACTGGCAGGACTTGAGCGAGGCAAAAGTGATGTTGCGGGGCGAAGAATAGGTGCCGAATTCGGAGATGATGGTCTCGCGCAGCTTGCGGAATATCTCCGGGTTGCGGGCCAATAGCAGAGTCGTCCAGCTGAGCAGTGAGGCGGTCGTGTCACGACCGGCCAGCAGGATGTTCAACAGCTGCGAGCGCAGCTCGATCGGGTCGCGGGTTGCAGCCACCAGGGCGTCCAGGAAGACGTAGTTGGCTTTCTCCTCGTCGGCGGGTTTTTCGCTTTGCGCGGACTGCAGAGCCTTCTGGACGAACTTGTCGACGAAATTGTGAACCTGCTTATCCGAGTGACGGGTCTCTTTGTTGTCAGCGAGGAAGCCCAGTTTCTCAAAACGAGCGCGCTGAGCGCAGACCCGTTGAGAATTGTCGAAATAGGCGGCGAACGAATCCTCGGGGCGTTGCAGGCCCTTGATAGCACCCAGCTGGCTTTCCACGCTCTCGCCAAACAAGAATTCCGTTGCCGAGTCGATTGTCAGACGGAAGAAAATGGACTGGATATCCGTTGCAGCAGTCCAACCGTTGGCCGCAACAGGCAGAGCCTGCATGGCCTTCTGCACATGCTCTTCCTCCAAATCCAACTGACTGATCTGCTCCCGAGTAAACTGCGGTCGCAGCAATCCACGAGACCGCGTCCACTCCTCGCCATCGGCCGTGAACTGCCCGGGGTCAGCACCTGAAATCCAACCGAATAGAACCTGGAAGCATGTGACTTACGATACCGGTGCCCAGCAAGGGATGAATGCTGGTACGGCGAGCCTCTCCGAGCTCAAAATCCTTGAACTGGGTAGCCAGAACGGCCTGGATATTCTTGGGATCGATGGTAAAGACGTTATTGCGACCGAGGTTACGCAGAATGAACGTCTCGACATTGCGGTTTTCCCGGTCGCTGATAATCTGGACGCGCTCCTCCGTGAGCCGAGGCAACACATTTTTATTGTTTGCCGCAATTGACTGCTTCAGATTATCAATACCGAGAGGATCCTTGCAGGGGTACAGCGGCAAGCTGCCACATCCAAGGCTCTTGGCTTTGCGCGAGTGCTGCCATGAGGCGAGCACGAGGCGAATGATTTGCAGCACCACGGCCGCCGCCGCGAAACCCAAGATGAAGTTAGTGGTCATGGTCGATGTGCGAAGATGCTCATCGTCATGAAAGTGGGAACATGGGATATTTAAATGAAGTTGCCGCCGTGGGCCGAGGCCTGTGCTAGGGTGGGGGAGCTGTGGTCGAGCAGGATCACCCGTGATGGGCGGCCAATGGGAGCTGTAGCGGATGTCATGTTAGATCATCCGTCGGACTTTGCTCTATTTGCAATTCCTGTCCCGATCTGATCGGCCTCGCCTCATCTCGGTGTGGGTTGGCCGGTGGTATTGGCTGACGTTTTGTCACATCGGACTCGCCGAACGCTTTTTCCTCCTTAGCGTGGCTCCACCGTTCAAATCTCCGTTTCATGCACGATCTAGCATAGAGTTTCGATGCGAATACGGTGTAGTGCATTGAATGTATGCATAAAAAGGCATACCGGTGAGAACTGGTGATAGAGTGTCCACAGTCAGCCCCTTTTCTGCAGGGGCCTTAGGCTACTATCAGTTGGCGTCTTCGAGAGCACATGGATTAAAGCTTGACGACAACAGCCCCTTGTCGATGCACGATCACTTGACTTGCGGGGTGATGATTGGGCCAGTCCCCCTGTAGAGTGGAGATGAGGAGCTACGGTGTTTGCCGAGGTCTCCATTAACGCGATTATTCAACATCCATAACTTGGTGATATTCACCCCCAACCTCAACATAGATGTCCATCAACTTCATTCTATCGAGCCAGGACCTATCCTGTAGCCGTCTCGGCCTCAGTTACAATCTGAAAAGATGCCAGGATCTGACGATTCGCGATCCGACTATGCGCTATCGGACACGTTGTCCGCACGATCTTATCTGGAGCTAGCGCAAGGATACCACGACCAGTCCAAAATTACTACTCCCCAAAGCAATGATTATTCTGCCTCGGGGGAGCCGACCGAGCTCGAGGGCGAGGGTAAGGGCAAGGGCAAGGGCAACTCGGGCCCGCGCTTACCATCCCGCACGACACGGACATCCTTGAAGAAGGCCAAGGAACCGGAGAAGCCCGAGACGGCACACGAGATCACGGACCCGCATCCAGTGGAGCGCCTGACGCGCAAACGAGGCCGTCCGAGGCTAGAGACTGCTAAGGATGCTGCTGCCATCGAGGTACTGTAACGGTCGCCGATCCGGTCAAAGCTTGCGCTGACACGAGCATCAGGGACGGCGCTTGCAGATCCGCCGTGCGCAGCGCACTTATCGACAGAAAAAAGAAGCTACTATTCAGGGACTCAAGTCTCGCGTTGAAGTTCTTGAGCAGACCCTACAGAACGTTTCGGATATACTAGGCGCCGCCGACCAAGAAGAGGTCCACGCTCTCAGTACTATTGGACCGCAACCTGACGGCCTTGCTCGCGCCCGACAGCTAGTGCTAGCGGAGATTGACAAGACGCGATCCTTTTCTGGACAGCATGCTCAGCAGATCGGTCGTAGTATAGAAGGTCTTCATGATATATTTGGATATCAAGTCTCGCACCGAAGAAACATCGAAGACACAAACACGACTCAACATGACAATATCAACTCACGACACCAAACACATCCCTATGCTAGATCACCTTCACCTCTCCTCAACCGCCTCTTCCCGTCAACCGCCATCTACACCTACAGTTATCAAGAATCAGACGTCTCCAGACGTCTCCAACGCTTCTGTCTAGAACATACATACCGCTGGCTTACAGACCCACGTTCCGACCCCGACCGCATGGGCCGGGTATTCGGACTTTTGCCATGCATTCAAGATATGCCAGGAGTCCAGCGCAACTTCCGGCGGACCTTGCACGTCGAGATTGGCGGCTCACTCGAGACTAATAAAATGCCATTCTACAAGCTTGGCGGTGCTGGTACGCACTACCCACGCGTTGATGCAAATGGACAGCCTGTGTACCCAGATAACTGTCGACGGCCTGGTAAGATTCTTCGACGGATGGCGAGGATCTTGCGTCGCGGCGGGATCCAGAATTGGGATGAAGACTGGAGTGGAGATGCGGAGCCGGATCTGCAAGATGAAATCGGCAGGAAAGAGAGGGCGATGAGCGATGAGGATCGTCTCCGTTCTCTTGACCTGGAGGGCGAGTGGTTTGACTGCCATGATGTCCAAGGCTATCTTGAACATCACGGGGTCGTGTTAGATGGTTCGTCATTATGGTTGGAGGTTCCAGCTACCGCAGTCGGTGTTCTGTATGGATTCTCCCCCGACGGGTGCATGTCTTCTGAAGAACCATCGCCAGTCGACATGAGTGGGACTGAATACCTGAGCCAATCGGCTTATGTTCTGGACGTTGAGTGCTTTTTTAACCGTGAGTGGCACCCTTTGTTAAGCTTTGCACAGGCTGACTCCCGATACAGTGCTCCTGGCCAATCTGCGAATCCTCGGCCGCGCCCCTGGATTTCGGTTGTGGGACGTAGATGCCGCCCTGAGGTCGGCTATCCACAAACGGCCGTTTACTTGAGCTTGCTTGCCAACTTGGGAAACTACGAAGCCATGATATATGACAATGACCGAAATGAAAATGACCTGAATCAAAACAAAGACCACGATCCATCACTGCATAATTTGTCATTGGGTATATCGTATAAGACGTCTGATTTGATGGGGAAATCACGAGTCCAGTCCAAAGATGCCTCGCATCAAGCCCGATATTCAAACGTGACCTTGTGTACTTCTTCTCCCGCTCGAACCGTAGTGGGTACTCTAGCAGCAGATCTCGCAGCACTCGAAGCAGGCAAGACCGGCGCAACTGTGACAGGTTAGAATCCACACCACATGTCTCAAAGTATCGCAAACTTACATTCCGCAGCACAAGCCGCCGCCGCCACCACCACCGCGCAGCTGCATCTGCTCCTGACCAGCCTGAGGACATCATTAGACTCATTCCAACAAATAAATCGAAAGCGAGAGCGTACCGGCTGCTGGGAGACAATCTGGTTCGCCGAAGGAGCGGCAGGGCTGGAGGGCTGCTGCATGGCAACAGTATTGGAGTTCCAGCCGTTCTCGTTGGCAGTTTCAGCCTCGGGGGCCGACTTGAAAAAGTTGAAGTTGAACATGATGAACGGTGTATCAAGGATGACGACTGAAAGAGGATGAAATTGGCGGGCGCAGGAAACAGTTTAAATAAAACGGGTCGGGTGAGATCAGCAGGGTCAAAGAAAAAAAGAGACTAGTTCGGCCTGCGATGTGGAGGATCGGCTCCTAATAAATCGGTTAGCGCCCCAACTGTTCTGCGACAGCCCCCCTGATCTCGTGTACGGGTCCACAGGTGCCGACGACCGCATTCCAACCATGCATGAAGGTGCTTAATATAGCGCTGGGCTAGTCGGAATAGTGCTGCCTACTGCGACACAGGGCTGGTGCAAGCAGCGCCACTGGAAACGCCTCAAACGTACGTACTTGATTCTATATTCAGGGCTGTGGATTCTTAGTCTGGGTATTTACAGAAGACACTCCAACGCAGCCATCTTTGGCCCTTCGACTCGTTTACCCTGCCGAATAGTCTTTGTTGGCACGGGGAAAGCGTGGTAGACACATCAGCCCTAACCGAACGGGCGGAGTGCCAAGATCTTGGCAGCCCACTTGCTTGCGAGTCGCGCGGGTTGATCGGGTGTTCGGATCACACGGCGTTTCCAGGATGCTGCTGACCTTACAGCTTGGCAAGAATGCCGTCGGGGTGCAGGACAGACAGGTAGCATTTTTGAATTTCACTGATGGTGCGACACCTATCGATGAATGAGTGTCCGGGTCCATATCTGCCGGGTAATACTGTAGAGGGGGAACTCACCCAGCTAGCGCCATCGTGATCTTGAGTTCTTGGCGTAAGATCTTGATCGCCAGCTCGACTCCTTCTTGTCCATCATACTGAGCGAGTTAGCAAGAGCCTATTATGATGACGAGGAAACGTACAGCCAGACCCCAAATGGGAATTCTTCCCAGGAAGCAGTAACTTGCCCCAAGAGCCAGCGCCTTGAAAATATCAGATCCGCGACGAATTCCACCGTCAATAGTGATCGGTATCCGGCCTTTGGCGACAGGGGCGCATACTCTCAGCGCATCGAGTGTAGAAGGAATGCCGTCGAGTTGGCGGCCGCCGTGATTAGAAATGACGATGCCGTCAAGACCATACTGGATTGCAAGCTCGACATCTTCGGGGGAACAAACTGTTGGGCATGTCAACAAAATGGGCCTGAATATTCGATAAATGGGAAAGCTTACCTCCTTTTAGCCAAATCTTCATGGATGTATGCTCCCTGAGCCAGGAGATCGCACTCTCCCAGTCGAGACTAGGGTCTAGAAACGTCAGTTCTATCCCAGAAGCAGTCGGAAAGAGAACTGACCGTAATTAGTGCGATCGGAGACATCGGAGCCACTGCTGAGAATGTTGGGATACTCCATATTCTCTGGGATGCGGAACTCATTGCGATATTCGTTCAGCCGCTTACCCAGCACGGGCACGTCCACCGATAGGAAAAGGGCCTTGTACCCAGCCTCTGCAACGACCATAAGTCAAGTTGAATCAAAAGGCATCGAAGTAGACCACTTACTTTCCGCGCGCTCTAGCAACTGTAATGTGATTGAACGATCCTTCAGCACACACATCTGCATGACATACGGATTGCCCAAGCCTTGGGCCGCCACATCCTCCAGAGGGTATGTCGCATAGGATGACAAGCCCATGCAAATGCCGAACTTGGCAGCGGCACGGGATGTCGCCAGTTCTCCGTCCTGATGTGCTAGCTTGTGTGAGGCCGCGGGACTGAAGCCGAAGGGGAGAGAGACCTGCTCGGTAGTTAGGATCCGAAATATGAAACAATTTCATATTTGGAAAGAACGGACCTTGGTGTCTAGGATCTCTGTGCTTGTATCGATCTTGTCGACATTGACCAAGACTCGTGGTCGGATTCTATAGCGATCGAACGCGGTTTCGTTTTCGCGCAGGCTGTAAAGTTTATGGTCAGCGAAGCTGGAATGAGGGTTGGGTTAGTGGGAGTCACACGTAACCATATCCATGGCACCTTCATTATAATAGTCTGTAAACCCGTATTTTAGCATCGGAGCATTGGGCCACGGAGTGCGCACGCACGCAGGAACCTCACCTCGGACCATAGGAGAGAGCCGCTTGCTTCCCAAATCCTTCAAATCGGCGATGCAGCACACGTCTTTGTGAAGAGTCTCTCCACGATGCGACATTCCCAGTGATGTCCAGGTGAATGTAGATTGTGTAGAATCCGACGGGTAATAAGGGAAAAAAGAACATCGAAGCGAACGGCGACGCAAATAAGTGTCGCCCCTATCAAGAGCGAATTGGCCTCGGAGGCATTTGCTGTCCCAATTGAGACAGACATCAGTGACTTTCCATATTCACAGATCACGTTGACTTCCTATCGTAGAATCCCCGCGCACGAGGCTCGGAATCGCCTTCCTGGTTGGGGGCCCCGTGGTCGCATTACTGCTTTAAAACACTTCGTGCATGTACGACACTTCCCCCGCACATCTTACTATTATCACAGTAAGTCAACTTGACTTGATAAGAATGGCTCGAATCTTTCTGTAGGTGCTATCGTGGCCTGATCCAACTGATTCTATGCTGACTTCCCCATAGCACTGGCGCCTCGGGTTACATTGGCGGGGATGTTCTCCACGTCCTCAAGGCAACCCACCCTGAGTATCAATGCAGTGTTCTCCTGCGTGATAGTGCCCAAGCCGATACGGTCTCCAAGGCATACCCCGATGTTCGAATAGTCCTTGGTGACCTGGATAATGTCGCATTGATGGAGGAGGAGGCAGCGAAGGCCGACGTGGTTGTTCGTGAGTGGTCCCCATATCTAAAAATTGAGAATTGAGCCAGACTAACTCAGTGTATAGATGCTGGCAGCAACAGTCACATCAAAAGTGCCGAGGCAATTGCCCGGGGCTTGGCCAAGCATGATGGTCCCAAGCCCGGTAGGTGCAAGAATTCATTTTGGAAGGATTTGAGCTAATTGAGAAATTCCAGGCCACTGGATCCAAGTTTCTGGCGCGAGTGTGCTTTCAATCACGGATATCGTGGGCGGCCGCTTCGGAGAAGGATCCGATAGAGTCTACAGCGATGTTGACGACGCCAACGAGGTCCGCGATATTATCAAGCAGAACGCCGCCAGGCGTGTTATGGACGACTATGTTCTGAACAAAGTCTCCGGGATAAAGACTGCTCTTGTATTCCCACCGATTATCTATGGCCAGGGAAGAGGCCCGGTCAAGCAGCGCAGCGTGCAGATCCCGGAACTCTCAAGGGTTGCTATTGAAACACGAGAGACTGTCCAAGTGGGCAAGGGAGAAAGCACCTGGAGTAATGTGCACATTGCAGATGTCACCGATATTTTTGTCAAGCTTGTTGAGAAGGCGTCTGAGGGTAGCGAGGGGGACTTCTGGAACCAGAACGGTCTCTACTTTGTCAGTAACGGCATGCTGGTACGTGGATCATAAGTCCCTCACGAATGGCGGCTAATCCGAGCAGAACTTTGGAAAGATCTCACAGCTTGTCGCTGATGCCGCTCACAAGCTCGGTCTGACAGACTCGGCGGCTGTCAAGACCGTCAATGCTAGCGAAGCGAACGCGTTGTGGGCTCCCGCCAGCGTGCTCTGGGGTACGAATGCACGTCAGAACTCGCAACGCGCTCGCCAGCTGGGATGGGTTCCACGAGGCCATTCAATTGAGCAAGAGGTTCCGCTGACAGTGAAAGCGGAGGCGACTCGATTGGGAAAGCTGTAGATATGGAGGATTCCACGATTGGAAGGAGGTGTGTGGATCGTGTGAGGGGCAACTTGTAGATAAGATGAGATCAGCGTCTTTTAGGAAGGTGACTCCGTCCACTCTTTTGCGGGGTGACATTCCCCGGATTCCCATGCCCCCAGACAGAGACATGAATGAGATGAACTCAGCCTATTTACTTCATTTCCCGTTGAGCACGTCCTTTATCTGAATGGCGAGCTCGAAGCGAACGCGCGCTCGCCGATCCCATGTCCTGGGCGGATGCAGCACCTGCAGGCGGCGCCACGTCAAATGTGACCAAAAACGGCCCGCCTGCCGTACCTGCCGAGCCCTTGGAATGCCATGCGAGGGATTTTCCAATCAAGTCTTATGGATGCGTGGTGATGATAATGGCGAGGTAGTTGACGGTGGCCGCCGTGGAACGCGTCGCCATCTCTATACAGGTACTTTTGCTAAAATCGTCCGAGATTCTGCATTCTAACTGATCACCTAGAGCAATCTCGACTATCTATGAGCGCCGCACTTGGGGCCAATTTGCTCTCAGGATCCATTGATGCATCTCTTGCAGAAGTTGATCTCAGGTCGCGAGACCCAGATCGCCAACCGGATGGCGATATCGTCATCGGCCCTTTTGCGGTCCTAGACTTTACTTTCGCTGCGCCCCAGCCTCAGATACGGCCAGAGGTAGTCATGTCTCGGGAAGATGGGTTGGCTTCAACTGAGCCACCACTGCCTGCCGCGGAGTCGGCAGACTCAATCATCGCGGAACAAATACCGGATCCCAACCCGGGGTTACTGATTGACTCTCTGTCGCAGATGGATGACTTCCTACACTGGTCGGATCTTTTGAGTTTCAGTCCAGACAACGCTGGTTTGACAACACACCCAACGCTCAGCATGCCAAATGATTTCTCTTTTGACTTAAGTAACGAGACGGGACTCTTCCAGGACCCCCAGAATGCGCAGGAAGAGCCCGCAGTGATTTTGAGTTCACAAAAAGCATCAGAGGAGCTGGCCTCCGCAGCACAACATGTGCTGAAAGATGCGCAATTCCTACTAAAGCATTTCCAAGACGTTGTCATTCCTCAGATTATGGCTATTCCGTTTGGACAGAAATCTCCCTGGAAGATTTTGAACCTACCGGCGGCAGTCATGGCATTTGGCGACACGACTTTTCTTGGCACCAGTGGCATCAGTCATGCTAGACTCGCCAATCTGTACGGTATTCTGGCCTGTTCCGCCATTGACCTGGCTTTGAAACCACCCACCGAGCTGGCGGAATCCTCGGAACGTTGGCGTCGACTTGCCAACCAAACATATCAGTTGGCGAAGGACCATATCCAAATATCTCTCCAACAAGAGACCCAAGGCCCAAACAAGGCCAAATATAAAGATCAGCTGATGGCTGCCAACATCCTGACACAATATGCGGTAAGAAGTCCATTCATTAACTTGTCCAGGAGGATTTTGATTCTGATAGTCGCAGATTCTGTCAGGGCAACAGCAACACGCAAGATGTTTTTTGATAGATGCAGAACGACTTCTACGGTTGCGAGGGCTTTCTAAAAGACGGATTTCAAAGAAAGCCCGCCTTTTGCACCACGTGTACACATGGCTACGGATTGTAGGTGAGAGTACATTCGTCTTGCATGACTATAGTCTCTCCTATCCATGCTTCGAGCCACTTGGCCAGTCATCAAGATCCCATGCATCCAGAGAGAGTAGCTCGAATGTAGTAGCTCTGGCTGAACCGAACTCTCGCCTTGACGACTTTCTCCGGCTAGAAAACCAAAACTCAGACAATGATCTCAACATTGACGAAACAAAGGACCGCGGGAAAGGGTTCCACGATATTCACTTGCATGACTCTCGAAGCTTTCCCGAGACTCTGTACAAACAGATCTACGGCATCCCTGAAACGTGGTTAAGTCTCGTATCGCAGACTACAAGGCTGGCCAATGTCATCGCGACCTTCGTCGTTGCACGCGACGCAGGGAAGAAACTAAACCTTGAAGCGTGGGAAACACTTCAGCGCCGCGCTTATCGGTTAGAAAACATGATCTGCTCGTTTAACCTGGGTCTTACAAGGGGTGCTCAGATGGATCTACAGACTACTTCCAAGCCGCATGCCTACATGCTGGATGCGCTAAATGGAGCCCTTCTGATATTCTTTTACCGCCGAATCCGCGATGCCCACCCAGCTGTCGTGCAAGGGCACGTTGACAGCGTCATTACGGCACTGGAAGAATGCAGTGCTTCCATGTCGCAAAGTGACCCAACAGGTCCCGGTACGGCCTGGCCAGCCTTCATTGCCGGATGTGAGGCTATTACGTCTAATAGAAGGGAAGCAATTATGCGTTGGCTGGACCATGCAAGTTCAATTTCTGGGTATTCTTCGTATATAACTGCCCGTGATATTTTGGTCAAGGTGTGGTGCAGACAGGATGAACATTTATCAGCAAGTCGAGGTGACCCGATGCCTTCATGGATTGACGTCGTGAAGCAGGACCAGATATGGCCTCTGTTCTGTTAAATAGCTCAATTTCCTATTGAATTTACCCTTCTTTTGTCCAAATTTTGTTTATAGTTTTCTATCGGCGTAGGGGGTGTTTAATTGAGCCACGGATACAATTCGCTCGATCGGCATAGAAGCCAGTAACAACATTTGAAATACGTTCTACAAGGTATCAAGCCATTTCTTCCTATATCATCATAAAACTTCATGTTCATATATATATAATTCTAGACAGTCTTCACGCCAGCATTCTGTAGAAGCTGCTTCAGCTCCGCTGTCAGCTCAGGGTTAAGCAAAGCAAACGGTTTCCGCAAGCCGCCAGTAGCCTGCCCAGTCAACTCAACGCCAGTCTTAACGGCGGCGGCATAATTATGCGACTCCAAAAACTTGCACACGGGCCATGCCTTGGCCCAAAGCTCCCGTCCACGCTTCAAATCTCCGTTAACACTAACGGCATCCCACAACTCAACCGCCAACTCGGGAATAACGTTGGCAGCACCCCACACACCACCGGGGGCACCAGCGGCAAGACCGTAGAAGGTCAAAGTATCCCAACCATTGAAAGCAGTGATTTGATCCGACAGACCGAAAATCAACTCCGTGAGGGCGGGCGCGTTGCCAGATGTATCCTTGAGATATTTCACGCCGACCTTGGATAGGCCTGCGATTTCGGCGGGTGACAGGTTCAATCCCGTGGCGGAGGGAATGTTATAGAACATGATAGGCAGCTTCGACGCAGTGTGGATCTCGGACATGATCTCGTGTAGCTGCTCGAGGTTGACGGGGTCGTAGAACGGAGGAACGACCATCACGGCTGCAGCGCCAGCCTTTGCGGCGTGAACGGAGAGCTCGACAGCCTCGGCCGACGAGGTGCTACCCGTTCCGGCGACTACGGGCACACGGCCAGCGGCGAACTTCACGCACAGCTCTGTGAGCTGCTTGCGCTCGGCCGTGGACATGGTGGTGAACTCGCCGGTGCTCCCACCGGGAACGAGGCCGTGCACGCCCACCTTGATGAGGTGCTGGATGTGTGCTTGCAGGCGGGATTCGTCAATTCTGGTCTTATCGTCTGTGAATGGGGTGATCAAGGCCACCATGATACCGCCGAGGTCCGCCATTTGTTGGTGTTGTGATTGGGATGGAGTTAGGGTTGAGGGTAAGGCGGGATTGGAATGGAGGATATTGAGTTGCATTTTGGCTGCAGCAGATTTTAAGGTATGATATAGTTAACTCGAACGGAAGTGCCTTCTTTTTCGATTGAAACTGAGATTCGTATCTTGCGAGGGGGTTAAAAAGGAAGTATATCGTGGTGGAATCGCCTGCCTAAAACGTTGACCCAGTTGAGGAAACGCGGAGGCAACTCCCTCTTCAGAATGTAGATATCCGACAACCAAAGTTAATCAAATGTTCTTCGTCATTGGCTTTTTGATCGAACATATTTATTTCGAAGTGAGAGGTTGAAGAATGGGGATCAGTGGTTAGTAGGCAATAACTTCAGATAGCTACATCAAATTATAATTCTAAGCCATTGACTCCTTGCCCATAGAAAGTCAACGTGTGAGCTAGGCGCATAGGTTTAGAAAGCTGGCAGCGAGACCTATCTCGACGCAAGGCCTGGACTCGCGCACCGTGGTAGAACTCGAAATTGAGGCTCGGTCTTGTGCGCCTCCTGGATACGGAGAGAAACTGAGAACCATAATCAGTTTCTGGCTGCAGAAAATCTTTGAGAATCCAATCCGACTATTGACCATCTTGCGAAGGCTATTATCACGGAAATTTATTTTTATATATATATATATGATATTTTTTTTGTCAAGCGGAATCGCATTCTGAGTTTCCCCCAGCCGTTGGTATAGAAAGCGTCATCGAAGAGTTGATAACTCAATTACGTGGGCCCCGGACCCGACTCAGACCATTTATTGTGAAAAGCTTCCTTACAACCCTCACGTTGCTAAGATTAAATTCCTTGATCGAGGGACATTTTGGCCAAGTGGCAATCCAGCGCCGAGGAGACCTGGGCATGCACATGTTTTTGTGCAATTCGTGTTGTTCACTGATATTTGAAACGAATACTACAATGCTAGCATGAAACGGGAATAATGGGTACGACGATAGTCGCTACCAAGGGCTTTCCGCAATATTCGGCGGCTGGACCTAACGTACACAGCTTAGCTCCATACATCGTCGCGATCGGAATCGCCTGCCTTGGTGAGGGGCGACCCACTTGATACGCCGTGCCCCGGACATGCCCCTCATATATCTTCGCCAGGTCTGGCATCATACTGCTCAATTGCGCTTTTAATCCGTTCAATAATGTCTCTATCCGTGGATATCGTCACGCCCAACGGGCACAGCTATCAGCAGCCCACCGGTCTTTTCATCAACAACGAATTCGTTGCATC
Organism: Penicillium sp. S103-07; assembly: GCA_037042055.1. Taxonomy (NCBI): domain Eukaryota; kingdom Fungi; phylum Ascomycota; class Eurotiomycetes; order Eurotiales; family Aspergillaceae; genus Penicillium; species Penicillium sp. S103-07. The sequence goes on from JAXQJQ010000002.1 coordinate 1,174,093, forward strand.
GAGCGGACAGACCATCACCTCGATCGACCCTGCGTATGTTTTTATCAATCGTCACATTCATGATCGACTGCTAACAACGATAGTACCGACAAGCCAATTGCTACCGTACATGCTGCAGGTACCGACGATGTCGATCGTGCGATTAAAGCCGCCAAAGCAGCACTGGCGCATCCTTCATGGAAGCTCCTTCCTGCCACCGAACGCGGCCAGCTGATGGCCCGACTGGCCGATCTGATGGAGGAGAACAGAGAGCTTCTCGCTTCCATTGATGCATGGGATAACGGTAAACCTTATCACGTTGCGTTCGAGGAGGACCTCACCGAGGCCATCACCACCATTCGTTACTACAGCGGCTGGGCCGACAAGACATTCGGACAAACAATCAACACCACCCCGCAAAAGTTCGCATACACTATCCGTCAGCCCATCGGCGTTGTTGGTCAGATTATTCCATGGAATTACCCATTGTCCATGGCAACCTGGAAATTAGGCCCTGCTCTGGCATGCGGTAACACCGTCGTGCTGAAGCCTGCGGAACAGACCCCGCTTAGCGTCCTGGTCTTTGGCAAGCTTATCGCCGAGGCTGGCTTCCCTCCTGGCGTCGTCAACATCGTTAACGGCTACGGTCGCGAGGCTGGCGCGGCACTCTCTTCTCACCCGCTTGTGGACAAGGTGGCATTCACTGGATCTACGGGCACCGCTCGTGAGATCATGAAGATGGCCGCCGGATCATTAAAGAACATCACCCTCGAAACGGGTGGCAAGTCGCCGTTGCTGGTGTTCCCTGACGCCGATATGGACCAAGCGGTCAAGTGGTCACACTTCGGTATCATGTCGAACCAGGGCCAGATTTGTACTGCGACATCGCGGATCTTCGTGCATCGGGATATCCTGCCGACCTTCCTGCCGAAGTTCAAGGAGGCCGTGGAGAGCGTCAAGATCGGTGACCAGTGGGATGCATCGACATTCCAGGGCCCGCAGGTGACGCGCGCTCAGTACGAACGTATTCTCTCTTATTTCGAGATTGCCAAGAGTGAGGGAGCCACCATCCTGACTGGCGGTGCTCCCTATAGTCCTGCAAATGTTGAACACAAGAATGGATACTTTGTTCAGCCTACTGTTATTACCGATGTCACCGACTCTATGCGCATTGTCCGCGAGGAAGTCTTCGGCCCGGTGGTGGTAATCTTGCCTTTCGACACAGAGGAAGAGGCCATTCGTCGTGCCAATGATACAGAATACGGCCTGGGTGCGGCTGTCTTCACAAAGGATCTGGAGCGTGCTCACCGCGTGGCCGCAGAAATCGAGTCGGGCATGGTGTGGGTGAACAGCAGCCAGGACTGTGATCCTCGTGTGCCATTTGGTGGTGTCAAACAGAGTGGAATTGGCCGTGAGCTTGGGGAGGCTGGCTTGGAAGCTTATAGTCAGATCAAGGCTGTGCACGTCAACATGGGCACCAAGTTGTAGGGATTGAAAGTGTGTACATAAATAGATTAGACCTTACGCTAGACGTCTGATGACACGAAACATCTGAGATATCAATGATCACAAAGGAAGAAAATAATGGTCTCTATGATTTCATTGTGAATATTTCCCACAAGCTACTCCCCTCTGGAGGGAAGTCAACTCCGAAAGAGGCAGGCAACTCCGAGAGTCGTCACCACGGCAGATACCCCAGACTCGCAATGAGGCACGTAATTCGGAAAATGACAACCCCGGGGGAGAGCCCGAGGTAGTAATTTATAGACCTTTGTGTGAAACCTCGATGCGAATAACGCCTGATGGCGGAGACCACTGTAAATAGAATAGACACCTGGATGCTCGATCAACTATGACTGTATATCTCTTTTCCTGTTCACTAGATTTAGAAGTCCATCTTACACCTTCCGCTTCACCAGCCCGCGGAAGAAATCAAAGCTATTGCTGTCACTCTGCAGCTGCCACACCCGTCCGGTCGGTCGGTCATTCCAACCTAGCTCCTCGGCAAGCAAAAGACCGTAGTCTCGAGTGATACCCTGAATGCGGGCACGAGCACCACCTTCCTCTTCAAGCGTGACGATCTGGTGCATGTGGAGCCAGTCTTCGTAATACATTGCCTCAAAGCCGCGGTCAAATCCGACGCGCAGGAAACGGGTATACAGGTCCTCGAAGGTTGTCAGGATCCGCGCTAGAAGTTTCTCGAGTGTGACGGGCGAGGCATCGGCAGCGCCGGGAGGAGCGTAGCACGCTGCTAGCGACGTCAGGGCCGTGGTCGGAGATGCGTTTGTGGCGTTGACGCCGATGCCAACGACGGAGATGTATTCGTTTGACATGAAATGAGAGTTGATTAAGATACCGCAAATCTTGGTGTATCGCTTTTGCTCGGGGTCTTCAGGGTCGAGGGCATCTGTGGAAAGTTAGTGACCGGTTCGGATTTTCAGCGCCGAGATCAAGATCCACTTACAAATGTCGTTGGGCCACTTCATTTTGACAGGAATCTTCTCATATCCTTTTGCGTAGCTCTTGATGCCTTTGACCACGGCCATAGCCGCGAGATACTGCAGGAACACCACAGGGGCCGACTGAATCTTCTCGATCGGGTGCCGGACCACTGTGGAGAAGATTAGGGCGCCTGCTGGTGAGATCCAGACGTTGGAGCCTCGCCCACGTCCAGCGACCTGAACGGTGGCGGTGGCGGTAAAGCCCTGTGGTAAACGGCGAAGAAGCTGTGCATTCCTAAGACTAGTTAAGCATTGCCATAATTTCAAGTGACGGACATCTTACTTTTCCATAATCGTGTTCGTGCTTGTCACCACTTCACCATACATGATATTAGAGCCAAACTTCGAAGCGCCTTCTTTCGATTCGGACTGATACTGGCGAAGGTTGGCGTAGAATGCATGATGGTTGAAGTAAGGAGTGAGCTTCGAGGATGGTAGATCATCATGGATCACAAGTCTCTTGACAACCTTTTGGTAATCGATAATACCGTCACTTGACGTAGCGGACTCGTCGGGGAGTGATTCCTCCAAGTCGCCCAGGTTCCATGTGCCGGGTCGCTCGATTCGGAATGTGTCATTCTCGTCTTTCAAGTATTCATTCTGGCCTTCGTTGGTCAAAGCTGGCGCTAAACCCGACAAGATCTCCATAGTCTCGTCCGCATCAAGACCAGAGACGTGCAACGACGACAGCGAAGGCACGTGGGCGGTGTCTTGCGCAACTTGTAGTCCGAGTTTAGATAGACAAGCCTTCAAGAAGCTTGTACGCTCCTTGTCGTCGGCGGTAAGAGCGTCGACGATGTCTTTGAACTCGGGTCCATTAGCATTGGGGTCTAGGTTCACAGCTGCAAACCTAGAGTAATGTCAGTAAATCAATCGGTGAAGTACGCATAGATCACATACTCCGGGTGCGGTCCTGTCAAGATGGCCGCTCCGTCACCCACTTTACAGTAGACGATAGCAGCCGCGCCCTCTCCAGGATCAACATTGAGCTTCTCCGAGTAGTTAGCCAGTACCTCAACACCCTGATCCTTGAATTGCGGCGCATCCACAAAGACACCACCACCATTATAGTAGGAACGAAAGTTTGTCGGCACGGTTCCAATGCTCAATGCATCTTTCGAGACATCCAGCTGCGCCGCCCGCGCGCCCGCCTCGCTGTGGTAGACAAAGCCGGGGAACGCTCCGCCGCGGCATGTACCGGGAAAGAAAGCAAGCTCTCGGTCTCCAATGACCTCCATAGTCTTATCGCCGACCTCGAATTCGCACTTTTTGCAACCATAGTAACCACCCGCACACAGACCGAGGTATTTCCCACCCCGGCGCACGAACTGCGTGATGCGCCTGTTGCCCGCACCATTGAGCGTACGGCCGTAGCCCAGATCCGCGCCACCGGGGATCACCAGCAGCGCACAGGTAGCCGTCCACGGCTCCTTGAGGAGCATGTCCCCAGTAACGGGGGTAACGGCATAATGGGGAGCAAGCAGGCGGCGCAGGGTGTAGAGGGTGTGGCGGACTGAGTCAACGGTGGTTCCGGTTCCTGTCGGGCCATTGTCGGTCAGAAAGCGGCTCAGTTGCCAGGCGGAATGGGTGAGCGAACCGGAGTATACAAGGACATTGAGCCTTTTGCCGGTCAGATTGGCATCGTTGCCCGTGGGCGTCGCCATTGTTGATTGTAGGGAGGAAATCGTGGGCTGGCGGGCGATAAGGTGATAACGGTGAAGCCGATGCCAGCCGATTCAGAGCTCTTCCTCTTTCCATCTATTATGACCATGTCGAACAACGCGAAGCCTCACGATGTCCCTCAGGATGACGATGAGCCTGATGAGTGGTAATTGATATATCTTGTGTTTTGTGAAATGAATCGAGGATGCTGATAGCTTGACGCAGGGACAAGCGCATCTTCAGTACAGGTTGCCATAGTAAGTTACTATCCAGCTTCTTTTACCTATTAATTGCTGAAAGGATGTAGCCGAACAGGACAAAATGAACGACTGCTACTTTGCAAAGAGGGACTGGCGCGAATGCAAGAAAGAGGTAGGTCAATATCTGCCATTTCCTCTTCTATCTTCTATCCATTCTATTCCAGCCAAGCCAATAATGGCCATCATGACTATCCCCTATTCTCAATCAATTCTTGCTTATCACATACGTCCTTTATTTCTCATCGTCCGTCTTCATTCCACTGACTCTCAATGCAGATGGAAGCTTTCCGCGAGTGCTGGAAGCGCCAGGGCAACGACCAACGAACGCAGACTCGAGATGCGTGATGCTCCTCATTTACTGAAACTTTGTACTCTATTTTCATCTTGTTCTATGTACAATCATCGCTCATCTACTTCATTCCCACACGCTCGTAGATTGAACTTCGCCCTTTATGTGTCACGTGATTCCCATCTCCAAGTCACTGCAGCTGCAGCTCCAGCTACCTACATCATCCCATCTCACCATGTCTGCTCCACGCTACCGCCTCTGGCGGGCACTGGAACCTCTCCAGCATACAGGAACAGCTACTCAAGCTCCTCGCCTTCGAATAACCACCCAAGCCCTGTTCAACCCCATTACCAAGCGCGCAATCAGCTCCAGCTCAACACGCCCCCAAGTCTCCCAAAGCAACACCGCAAAGCCAACACCACCTGCCCAAACGCCGCGCACCACAACCGTCACCCCATCTCAACCCTCCCAAGCAGCTGCAGCAACCCGCGATCCGGCCCCGGCACCCAACCGCGCAACAACAGATAACATCTCCAAGAGCGGACTCTCCGACCAACCTTTGGAGCTCGAAAACGCCACGGAAGACAAAATCGACTGGACGCGCTCTTTCCACGGCCTCTCCGCTGCTCCCTTTCCCAAGGAAGCGGCGGACATCCTCATGGCCGAAACAGACCCCGAGGAAGTGGAAATCAAACCAGATGGAATCCTCTATCTGCCCGAGATCAAGTACCGACGAATCCTCAACAGAGCATTCGGACCTGGTGGGTGGGGTCTTGCACCGCGAGGTGAAAGTATCGTGACACCGAAGACGGTGACGAGGGAGTATGCGCTTGTTTGTAATGGCCGGTGAGTTCTCCACATGCAAGTGAGGCGATGAATACTAATGGCTGGATTGTAGACTCGTCTCTGTAGCCCGTGGTGAACAGGACTACTTCTCGCCGGATGGAATCCCCACCGCGACGGAGGGCTGTCGCTCCAATGCGCTTGTGCGCTGCTGCAAGGATCTGGGCATTGCCAGTGAACTGTGGGATCCGCGGTATATCCGCAAGTTCAAGGCGAAGTACACGCGTGAGGTATTTGTGGAGCACGTAGTGAATAAGAGGAAGTCGAAGATCTGGATTCGGAAGGGTGATGATGTTGGGTATCCGTGGAAGGAGAGTAAATAGATGGTTTTCTCGGCGGGTAGAGGATATATTCGACTGCCTTGTACTATACCGTTTTCTTATGTTAATGTTGGGCGACGTTCTGCCCCGATGAAATGATGCCTACATCTCTACTCGATTTGAAGGACATGGGCAGAAGAGCTATTCGTTGCAATCCATATATCAAATTCTACTCCATTCTTCATACCAAGGAGAATACAGTTGGCTTCGCGTAATGCTCCGGCAACAACATTACCACGGTCCTCATCTTCATGGCGCCTTTTCTTGACAGACCTTTAGAAACCACTCTGTTCTAACCGCGTAGCTATTTCATCACAATTGTCATCCATGCAACGCTCCTTCGCTATCTGTGCCCGCTGACTGAGTTCTTCCTCTGACTGATCCTTTCGGCAAGTAGGTGACTGTCCAGTAGACCTTTGAGCCATCCACACCCGGTTTGATCAATACAAGTTAGACCTGCATTCGGTTGAGCCGGAAGCAAAGGATGAATCTAATACGGTTGCTGCTTCGAAAGAAACACAGGAGGGACTATAAAGGCTAGCGGGGAAACGTCTCCCAGCTAATCAAATAGCATGGTTTATGGTAGCTAGTTAATTGTACCAAGTTTCCACCGTCGAATTAGTCCGTCGAATTAGTCCGTCGAATTAGTCCATCGGGGACATGCATATCCATTTCTCAAAACTAACGGCCCGTAGGCTCATATTCATACATCAAAAGGAAGGCGGAAGAATGAACCTGAAAAGGAAATTTTGGCAAAGAAATAGTCGCAAAAATCAACCAAAATCTATCGACATCAAGACGTCAAACATCACGCTTCACCTTCACCCTGCGACTTTGAGCCCTTGCCGCGCTTCAGCGTCCGCGAGATGAAAGAGGACCGCTGGTTGGTGTTTTCCTGCGGCTGGGCAGTCGGCGTGAATGCAGCGGGCTGAGGAGGCTGCGGCGAGTAGATGGAGGGAGGAGAAACGGGGTCGTAGCGATTTTGAACCTCGTAATGGGATGATGATTCAGTCATGCCGGACAAGGGCTGCCCCTCGCCGCTCACGGTTGTGGGCTCGTAGCCGCCCTCTTGGTTGTAGTAGGGGTGGTAGTGACCGGGCTCGGGGGAGCCGATGATAGGGAGTGAGGGGGCCTGGTTAGACGGGTCGTAGCGGGCACTGCCACGGGATCCTGGAGGCGCGGGTTGGCCGAGAATGGGCACGTTGCTGGAGGATGGGGTCATGCCTGCATGCACCGGGGAAAGGGGCGGGGGCATCGGGGCATCGTCGTTGTTGTAGGATGCGCGGAGGCCGGCCTTGCGGTGGCCGGTTGACAGGCCGCGGCTTGGAGCATTGCCGGGAACAGTGCCGTGAATGCTCTGTCGGCCCTGGCTGGAAGCACCGGTGGTCGTGCGGTAGAGGCCTTCGGGTTGCTCTTCACGGCCGATATCCGCTGCGGGAGAGCGGGCGTTGAGGCGTTCGGCGATGGCGGCCTCACGCTGGAGGGCGCTGGATCCGCGGTGGGAGACGGTACCCGATGAGCGGCCCTGGTCGATGCCAGTCGCCTGGGCGGTATTCGGGGACAACGAGTCGTTCATCGTGGCACCAGCGGCAGCGGCCGACAGACCAGCCTGGCCAGTACCAGCAGCAGTCTGCGACGACTTGCGGTCCCCAACGGTAGAACCAGAATCCGCATCGTCGCCCTTGTCATCATCACCACCATCCTTGCTCTCTTCCTCAGTAGCAGCAACACCAGGGGCGCGGATAGGAACCTTGCGCATAGCGAGAACCAGAGCACACATGAACTTGGAGCGACGAGCGGCACGGACAGTCTCATTTGACCAGTTGGACTTGTGACGGATATCGACACGCAGCTCGAGCTTGTCCATATCACCGACACCGACAACCTCAATGTCGATATCCTGCTGGAAGTCGCGGCAGTTATCCTTATCCCGGACGAAGATCTCCATCTCCTCTCGCAGGGCCTGGATCTCAGCAAAAGAGGTATCGAAGCTGACAGGGACGGTGAGCTGCTCGTGCATGGCGTTGGCACGAGTGAAGTTGTCGACCCACAGACTGTTCAGGATGTTGTTGGGAACCTGAGTCATGCGGTGGTCGCCAACGGTGCGGAAGACACTGAACAGCAGAGAGATACGCTCCACGACGTATGACTTGTCGAGGATATCAATCCGGTCGCCAATATCGAAGGGATGCTTGACGAACAAGAAAATGCAGGAGCCCAGCACTTCTTGGGCAGTGGTCGAGAAAACGAAACTCAGGGACAGCAACGAAGTAGCACCAGCGGCAATGACAGTACCGAATCCAGTGGTGACGAAAGAAACGAAGACCAGGACACCAACAACAAAGGCAACAGAAAGTAGCAAGTTGTCCAGGACACGGATAGCCTGGTCGACATCATGCATGCTGCTGTTGAGAGACTTGCGCATGCGACCAAATTCAGTGATGGTCAGGATCATCTCGTCCAAGGAGACATCGCCATTTCCGTCCTTGTCCAGGGCTGCAAAGCACTCTTCGGCTTCGGCCTCATGCTCAGGTCCAAGAACCTCGACGATATCCTCCAACAACAAAGCCTCGCGGCCCTCGACGACGAAAGACATCCAAACACGGCGAGCCAACGCAGCAGCACAACGCTTGCGCTCAAGGGCCTGCACCACAATGGAGTGGGTAGCAGCCGGGTTAAACACCTGTTTGCCGGTGAGTTCGGAGGCGACGTTGCCAAAGGCAGCAGTGACCTTGTCACCGATGCGGCCAACATTCTGCCCAACCTGGCGACCGACATCCTGGATTATGCGCAGGGGCATCACCGAGGTGCGTTTGCTGTTGCGGCTGTTGCCGACCTGGCCCAGGAGCGGATCGAGAATCGTGGTGTCCTCCTCGGCAAACTCGGGGCAGTACATGGGGAACATGTTGCGCGAAGCCTCGAAGAGGAGACCAACGAGGTAAACATTGCGCTTGGACTCCTTGATCTTGGCGTCGAACTGCTTGCGGTGGTAGCTGATAGAGATGAGCTGGACGAGAGCCTTTTCACCGAGGAAGATCAAACTGCAGACAAGCAGCGCGAACAGAATGTTCTTAACGCTCTTCTCCCAGGACGAGACGCCGGAGCTGTTATTGGTACCATATCGCATAATCTACAGGGTTGAATCAGCACCGTTTGATAAGAAGCACCAAAGAGAATGAGGATCTTACCGGAAGGAAAGTCACCAGCGAGATGACACACCAAATCACGATGGTGATGGGGAGCTCCAGAGCACGCAGAATAAGAGCATACTTGCGGGTGCCGGAACTGACGAAGCCGCATAGAGTTTGGAAAACGTAGGGAATGAACTTGGCAAAGATCTTGCACACCCACAGACTGACCCAGACAACCTCAATCCAGGTGAAGAACCAGTAGATGTGAACGCCGCCGATATAAGCGTCCTGCGCAACCGTGGCGCCCACGATAATGGGAATGGCGATCAGAGCACCGATAGGAATCACGTAGATCATATAACGAGTGACGATGGAGAAATTGTAGATTGCCTGGTAGATGCGACCCAGACGGTTGACAGTACCGTCCTCGGGCGAGTCCGACGGCTTGCCGGTGGCATCGCTGATATCCGGGGTAGTCTGGCGACGTCTGCCAGGACCGCGCAAGACGGCCTTTTCACCTTCGGGCTCAGCCGCGGTAGTGTTGGAATTGGACCCCCATTTGCGAGCGCCGTTCTGGCCTCTGCTCTGGGTTTCCGTCAAAGGAATGTCGATAGTCGCGTCGTTAGGGTTGGTCATCTTGTCGTAGGGCAGATCAGGAATCTGCTCGAACCGGTGAGTTGACGACCTCGTGGCATTGATCCCCAAGCGACCTCTCATCTTCAAAGTCGGGCGGGGGGGGGGGGGGGGGAGAACCGCCCTTTTAAAGCAAAGAGCCTTTGGAAGTGTAGATCGATCCTGAAAATTGGTTGGCTCGATTGGGTCCGTGGTGGAGAAAGGCCAGAGCGAGAGAGAAAAATTCACTGGCCGTTGCGCGGACAGTTTTCCCCTCACGTCGTGCTGGAAGACCCAGAATTCGCGCCGTCGACTGCTGTCTCGCTAGGCTTTGTCTGCCGAACCAGTCTTTTTCCTTCGGTTGGAGTCGATCGCCCACAACGGTTGCGTGAGCTGCACGGTGGAGATTGGATCGGCAATGGCCGAGGCTCAGTGAAATTCGAGAGAGAACTGAAAGTGACAGTCTCGGATGCGTTCAGCTCTAGAAATTAAGGAAGACACGCGTGTAAGGAACAAACACAAAGCCATGTTTCACCATTGCCGGGGGCAAAGCCAAAAATGTGAGACAGCCATTCTTCGCGGAGGCCCACTATGACAGTCCGCATTCCAGTGATGCATTACTCTACTGAAACTGGAGCCGCGATTCCATTCTGCTGGACTAGCAGTCGATAGTACTAGTACGAACGACAGACCTAGATATCTAGAGTTGGATGATATCCGGGTGCGCGTACCTGAGCCGAAAGTTCCTGGAAATTGCAAATTGCCACACCCGTCGACGGGAATCCAAAACGGTGGTCCGTCTCCCGTATAAAGTGATCGGCAAATCACAGCGCGTTATCTGCGGAGAAGTCCCGATCACAGGGTTCCAGACGGCAAAGGGGTCAACTCGACTTATGGAGACATCCGTGTTCTGCTTAGTCTGGAGGCTTAGTCTCCGATCTCGTGCAAAAGTACCCGTTGTGGGATTTAGGGCAGATTGGATCGCGTGGTCCCCTTAATCGAGACAGCACAAGATCCCAAAATAGACTCCTCGGGGATTGTCCTCGGCCGTTGTAGTTGAAACTTAAATCGGGGTTATTAGCCATGACTTCAACATGATTTCAGTGTCTAGAGCACTCTCGGGGGCTCCACTTGGTTTTTACTTAAGGTTGCGAGAGAACTTAACGTATTCGTTTACCCTTGGGCATAGGTAAATACTGGTGGCTCTACAGTCGCGAAAGATTGACCCGATACGTATCATACCTCTCTACACAGGTGGGAGGTAAAGAGACAACCTGGCGGATCCATTGGCTTCTTGATATTTGATTTATAATTTCAACCTGCGACACCACGTAAGTACTCCGAAAGAACCAGCCAACCAAAACAGGCTAGAGCGTGCATCCAACATCATCCAGTCGCGTCAATTTACTCCGAGACGCATGTCTTAATGCATGGATTAAAAAATAAGAATGAAAATAACAATGCAACATAAGCCCACGCATAAAATGTATGTACAGCACCGCTAAAACAAACAATTGGCCGCTCCACTCGTTGACCCCGGTCTAAGCCCTCTCATCCTGACGCATCTGCTCCAGAGAGGCGACAACCTGCGCACGGGTCCAACCTGCCTCCAACCCCCGCACCAGAAGATCCTGCTCACTCTCCGGCGCCATACCACTCGGCGCAGGTGGCCGGCGGTCCAGATTGGTGGGGAACGGGTACCCCTCCGCAACAGCCTGCACGAACGCCTTGATCTCGCGCTGCGCAAGCGAGTGCCGGCCCGGATCCAGGTCCGTGTCGGCGATCCCTGCAGCCGCGTACCGCTTCGCTAGTAGGTCCCACGTTACGTCAATGAGACGGAGGGAGTCGACTGTTTCCATCGGTTTGCCGAAGGCGCTGCTTATCTGGAGGAGGTTTGCAACGCGGCGGAAACCTCCGTTGGCTGGGTCCATTACGTTTGCGCCGGCGGCGTGGAAGAGGGCTGGGTTGAAGAAGACTCCGTCGCCTAGACCGAGTGGGAGTGCGACGTAGTTCTCTTGGAAGAAGGCACGGAACTCTGGTCGTTTCCAGGCTAGATACCCTGGGGCGTAGTTCTGGCTGAAGGGTAGGAAGCGGGTTGGACCACTGTCGGCGGGCATCTCGCTGTGGGCGACGGCACCCTGCAGCGTCAGGAACTGGGAAGTCAACTGCGTTGGGATCGGGTAGCGCACGCAGGCGTCCGGCTCCATGAAGCCCAGGTGGTAGTCGCGGTGGGATTCCTGGGCCGCACCGCCCGGGTGGACTGCATTCACCTGTGCAGTGACGCGGTAGCCCGGGCCGAGCCATGCGTTGCAGACAGAGGCCAGCCATGGGTTGGCGTAGTAGTTGAGGAAAGAGGCGGGGTCTTCCTCGCCGTGTTTCTGAAAGGCGTTCCAGATGCGGTCATTGCTGCCGCCGGTCGCGAAGTGGTCGCCCTTCGATACGTTGGAGGCGCGCTCTTTGGCGATGATTCGGTCGAAGGCCGCGTTGGCGGCGGACAGGATGCCGCCGTACCGGGAGGGTGCATACATATCTCGCAGCACGAAGATGCCGGGCCCGGTGTGCAGGATGTGATGCCATTCATCCTGCAGACGCGAGAGGGTCTCGGCCGTTACTGTTTGCGCCTCGAGCGCGGCGAGATCATAGATGGGGACATTGCGCTCAACGGCACAAGCCAGTGGGTAGGTGGATGTATCAATGGAGCGCGAGCAGATCTGCTTGAAATCGTCGAGGTGGAGCGACTCGGTCTGGTAGAGCCTCGAAGGGAAGGTAGAGGTAGCGTTGCCATTCATTGTAGAGGATCAAACCGGCAAATTATAAGCTATGGACCCGCGGTGGTTAAGTATCCCGTGGGCGGCATTGGATCTCCGAAGAACCCCCCGCATTTTCTACTCTTTTCCACTCATTTGGTTCAGACCCACTAGTTGACGTCGCCAAAAAGGGAAAATTCAGTCGAGATGGAAATGTGTGATGCAAGTCGGAATTCGGTTTCCGAGTGAATAGCAACATTAGTTCTAGAGGGTATCACAGCGAGCAAGCAGTATAGTACAGTGGTCTACCACAAGTCGCTGAATGGCAGAAAAAGCAGAAAAGGCAGAAAGCAAAAGGCACTAAAGCCATGAAGCCTATAGAGATGTCCCGATGCCGGACGCCAGAAGAGGAATAGCAATATCATAACAACAGAAAACAACAAATCCAAGAGTATGACCAGTCCAATCCCATGCAAGTAGCGATAAAATAACAACAAAATTGAACAAGTTGTCGCCGTTGCTTCGTGTACCTCATGCGTCGTAATGAACCTCGTAGCCCAACCTTGGCGTACAGATCTATGTTGGAATCGAAAGGTTTCTTTTGAGGAGAAAAGGAAATTCGTCAAGGGGGAGTAGACAGCTCATGCATTCATCATGACCGCACCGAGGTCGGATGCCAGGACCGCATCGGACGAGGTGGGCTCGTCGACCGGGCTCGAATCGCTGAGGACCAGCTGGTTCTCCGACATGGTTTCCACCAGGGCGCTGGGTCTCCCGGCAACGGTGAAGAGGACCTTGAACAGGAACATGGGGCCCGTGCCTCCGCTGGAAGCGGATTGGGGTTGGTGCCGGGTGTGAGTGAGCAAAACGCGGATCAAGTCGCGCAATTCGGTGTCCGTGGAAGCATCGTGAATAATGTCGACGCCGTCGATGATTAAGAGGAGTAAGGGTGGGAGGAAGTGGAGGAGAGTGTCAACGAGGGCCAATGCAGGTTTCCAGCTAGACATCGTTCCATCCAGCATGCGGAAGCGCTCTGCGCTGAGGTCTAACAAGGCATCGCTGTCGACCACAGTCGGAAGGGAATCGATCAACTGCCTGATTAGGCTATAGGTAAGGGCAATCAGCCCTTGTTGGTGAGGGGTCATGCGCTGCATTTCGTGGGCCGGGAGAGCACAGAAATGGGAGATAACCGGCAGCTGCGCTCGTCGGGCGAAGAAATTATAACAGGCAGAGATAAGAGTCACGGGGCTCGGGGTGGCCGTCGACTGAGACCCTCCTACCGCGAGGGCCTGAGACCGGGGGTTCTTGGCCCATTTCTGCAGAGACGTGACCACACTGCCTTCAGCATGAACCTCTTCGGGCACGTCGGCGATCTGGTCGTCGCTGTCGAAGAATGCCTGGAGGTGTTTGGATGCACTCTGGAGCTCGAGACGGGCGAGACGTCGTTTGGATCCCCGAGACCATTCGAAAGAGGACGTGACTGGTACAGAGTCGGTTAGCGAGTCGCTCAACAGTAAATTCATGGACATCTGCCTACCAAGGTCTGGGGCCGCGGTCGTCAAGCAGACGATGCCGCTGCTCTGCTCATTGACGGGACGCAGTTGCTGGCTGACAGCATCGATCATCTGCACCAGCAGCTGATCTCGCGTTTCTCGAATGCGAGTCCGTTCCTCCGCATCTTGTTGAATTTCCCATATCAAGCGCCGGGTAATCGTATTCTGGGCCGCAATCCGACGCTCTGTCCCTTGGCGCCCCACCTGACTCAGTTGAGAGTCTTCCCAAAGGGCGCGGGGGCTATATGCCGAATCGGAATCATCGTCCAGGTCCATGGAGTCGAACGACCCGGCGAGGGCTTTGGCCCGGCGTTGGATACAACTGACCAGGTGGTGGAATTCGGTATAAGGATCCAGGCTGTGGCTCGGAAGTAGCTGGCACGTGAACCTCCGCACATACCAATCCATGAACTCGGTCAGGAAGAAGAAGACTAGGGCGTATAATTTTGCGACGGACTCCACGTCGACGGCGGAGACGGGGTTGGCCAGTGGGGCAAGCGCGCTATGTATATTAAGTAGGGCCGTGACCAGACCTTCCATCACCCTGGGGTAATTGGCCGATGCCTAAAACGAAAGTATCACGATCAGCCGGCTGCCACGGAGCCAAAGAGTGCATCGAACCCACCTTGAGCACCGACTGGAGCACGCCGTAGAAAAGGGGGCCATGGTAGGTATCCGAGTCCGGCAAGGTGGCCAGGAGGGTCGCGTGCGTTTCAACGGTGGGGAGGAATCGGTCGCAGAGAGATGAGGCGAACCGGAAGACCCGACGGCGCGGACGGGATGCCCACCAGGTCTGGAGATTGCGCACCAGGGCCTGCACATCCTGGGGTGTCTGGGGACGTTCCTTCCACTCGACGGTATCTTCGGGCAGCAGATGACGGACAAAGGACCTCCAGGTCTGGGCGAGTTCGATATGTTCGACGTCGAGGTCGGCGATGGCGGGATTTCTTTCGGAACCTTGTTAGATTGAATTTTCATCTATCTCCAAGACCCGCACTTACGACGAGACGGGTTTCCAGTCCTGGGCGATCAGGGCATCAGGCAACTCGGAGGGCATGCTGCGACGCATCAGGGCCCTGAACAGGCACCCCCGGATCGAGAGTCTACGAAGGAGGGGGGGGGGGAGGAAGTTCAGGTTGTCATGACCGGGTGGATCGTTATGAGTGGAGTGCCGATCTGAAGGGGGGAAAGAAGGAGGAAGGGAAGGATCTTAGGGGAAAGTTGAAAAGGACCGGCGAGCGGGTGCAGCCGCTCCCTAAAGCAACTGAAAAAAAAGGTACTATTAATACACGAACTGGTAGTGGAAAGGCAAGGACATTCTTTTCGTACGCCGGTCGATGAGAGCCTCGACCCCCCTCCACCGACCGCTCCGCAAATCACAGTGCGCGGCCAACCGTACGTGGCCTGGGCCAGACTTGGCCAGGAAGATATTCCCGTTCAGTACTTTGTCCTCCCAAGTGACCGGCCTGGGAGTCGGGCACCTGGTAGGTACCTAGCTACGTAGGGTAAGGAGTGATGCGACGGAGGGAGGTCTTT
The DNA here is from genome assembly GCA_037042055.1 of Penicillium sp. S103-07. NCBI lineage: Eukaryota > Fungi > Ascomycota > Eurotiomycetes > Eurotiales > Aspergillaceae > Penicillium > Penicillium sp. S103-07. The sequence goes on from JAXQJQ010000002.1 coordinate 1,189,526, forward strand.
ATTCCCCAGGGGTCGGGGGAGGTATAGATGGGCAGGAATGCCGAGTCGAGCGGGATAAGGTTCGGCGGCAGTCCGGTTGGAGTAATTCTGTCACAGGAAACCGTCACCATCATGCACTCATTTACCCTCGTCGCGCATCCGGGGGTTCTTTGCAGGCACTGACGGCGCCCGTGATGTCGATCCGTCGTGTCAAAGTTTTCACTGTTCCTGCGGGGCTGTCGATCCGCGAGCGGAAAGAGTTCGGTCGTTATCACGGGCGGGGATCAACCGGGACACTCTGTCTCGATTAAACCGTAGAAAGGCGTCCTGGAAGACACATCGAAGCATCACATCAGCCCCGGCTTACGGGGGCTGTGAAGAATCAAGACCGGTCGACGATACGAGAGCGAGCGAGTGAGACCAACCAACGCGGACCTCGGGCGGTGGATCCCCGGTTCACACCCTCCGCGGGTCAAGTGATGGGTTCATGAACGACGCACTCGAGTAATTTATCGGCTCTCTTACGCTCATTTGTCCCAGAATAGGTAATGCGATTGTCCAGTATCGTCCGTCCATGGCTCCCCGAACTTCCCCAGCCGTGAAGACCCATCGTCATGATCGCTTGGATCTGCCCATCTCCACGGGGGATCCATACTACGATCGGTCTTAGCTCTCCCCTCTTTTCCTTGTTTTCCGGGTCCTCTTATGCAACTCCACCTCGCTCCACGCTCCCCGTCTTTCTTCCTTCCCATCTTTCTGTATCGGACTGACTAATGTGCGTCCACCCCACGCACATCCGCCGGTTCCCGTAATCAGTGGCTATGGGGCTTCTCTCACTCTCCTTCTTCCTCGTCGCTGTTCAGGCAGTTCTGCTGCAGCCATCTAACAACACCAACGACCTCCCCGGGTCGTCTTCCTACTTCCGCATTTGGGGCTCCAGCCACCTCAACGGCCAGCAACTTGCCCCTCTTACCCAATCTCTCCTCCATCTCTCCGACAGCCAGCAAAAGGTTGCCCTCCATTGTAATCATATATCACGTCTGACACACCCGCTAATCCGCCCGTAGGACTTGGACGTCTCGGGTTCGGTCAAAGAAGTGACCGCCGACAATCCGTTCGGGTTGCAGAGTTCGCAGATTGCCTGCATTCCGTGCGATCCTTCCTTCTACTCCGCTGGGAATTTGGACGCTGGCGAGACCTTCGACTACGTTGTCGGCCAGACTCCGGCCGCCATCATCCTCTACAGTGACTCGGCCACCCATTGCAACCTTGCAACCGATGCCCAAGCGGAGTCTTACAGTTACATCTTTACATTGATCGGGCAAAATTCGTCCGCCGTCACTGCTCTGCAACAGACCTTCAATTCTCCCAACGAGACCGTTAACATCATCCCCATGTCGACCATCAATCCCGGCCTCACCGGCGGGGACGGTGGAAGCACCGGTGACAGCCCCAATACCGGTCCGTACTCGCTTGGTGTAATCCGTATGGATAATTACTGACGTGATGTCACAGCCATGATCATCCTCTATAGCATAACGGGGATCATCACCGCACTGTTCCTGGGAATCATCATTACGGGCGCCGTCCGTGCCCATCGCCACCCCGAGCGGTACGGTCCTCGACGAGTGATCGGTCGGCCGCGGCAAAGTCGAGCGAGAGGAATTGCACGTGCCATGCTCGAGACGATACCCATCGTCAAGTTCAACGAGAACGAAGGCGTGGACGCCGCCAAGCGGGACGTCGAGATGGCCAGCACCGACGGCCCTCATGAGCCCTCACCGAACGGTTCTCAAGAGCGCGTCGACGGTCAAACGACTCCACGTGAGACCGAAATGCCGATTACCGGGCAGGGAGACGATCGCCCGACCCCGGCACCCGAAGCAAAGACCGACGCAGCGCCCGACGCAGGCAACTTCTCGTGTCCCATTTGTACCGACGACTTCGTCAAGGGTCAGGACCTGCGCGTGTTGCCTTGTAACCATCAATTCCACCCGGAGTGCATTGACCCCTGGTTGATGAACGTGTCGGGCACATGTCCTCTTTGGTATGTTCCCGTTTCTTTTGAGGAATGACAATCATTTCCCCATGCTGACCCTGTTACCAGCCGTATCGATCTCAACCCACCCAAGGAGGATGAAAATGGTGAACAGCAAGAAGGTGAAAACGCCGAGAACGCAGAAGAGACTGCAGCAGATGGCACCGCTACCGCGACCGGCGACGCAGCCCAAGGTCGCCACGGTCACCGGCTGACGAACTATCTGAACGTCCGTCGTATGCACAATGCCAGCGTCGAAGAACGCCTCGCCGCACTACGCCGCGTCCGTGAAGCAAACCAGGATCAGGCCGCCGAAGAAGCCTCTCGTCCCGGCCGCAACCGCCTCACCGCTCGACTCCGCGAACGCTTCCGTATCCGCACGCGCGCCCACGGCGTCGAGAGCACTACCCCCGGCCAGAGCGGCACTTCCACTCCGACCGTCCCGGCTCCAGCGCACACGGCGCCGGAGTCATCCGCATGATTTATGAGACTCCTTATCGTGAATCTGGAATTTACGAGATGAACTTCTTTGTGATTTTTTTCTGGTTTTTAGCTTTTTTTTCACTTTCGGCGTTGAGATTTGAGACGATTTGGGAAGAAGGATTCACGGCACAACAGGCGTTTATAAGACTCGGGCGGGAAAGATCCATTCCTTTTTTTTTACTTTCGATGTGATTGTCTTCTTCATTCTTGCATATACGGCATGTATATTTGAGATAGGGTTTTGTACATCCCATTGTCGATTGGAATATATGGATACTGAAAAGTGATTGAAAACCGCGATGCCGTGCCTCACAACTTCCTTTGCCCTTGAACTAATGGGGAGGGGTTATACAGCCGCTCGAGATAAAGTATTCACGAAATATGCTGAATCTCATCCCTTGCAAACTCAATTCAGGGTAGCCTCCAGGGTTCCCTCGATGCCCCGATGCAAACACATACCGAAAATACCATTCCCAGACGATATAGGGCAACTGCTGCCGTCGGAACGAAATTCCTTACCCACCCGGACGTCCCGACAATGATCATCATCTTGGCAGCCGTGGGGGAAAGTAGGGCGACAGCCGGGTGCATTTCGCACGAGTGGAGAAAGCGCGGTGCCCAAGACCTATGGCGGTCCAAGACCCGGAGCGCCGCGTGAGCGCCGACGCCTTGACATCATCGTGAAAACTCGGGGTAAACGCTGGGGAGCGGGTATCGGAGGAAGTCCGCTTATCCCGCCGAGTCCCGAGATCGTCTCGACGGCCCCTTTTGCAGGTCCGGGGATTACTACTCTACGTAGTTATTCTCGATTTAACCGGACGGAATTAGGGCAGGGCTGGAGTTGGAGTTGGAGTGGGGGTCGGGATTGGGATGGGGGTTGACCATGTTTCTCCTCATGGGTGTGGGGGAAGCCCTACCCTGAGGAGAGTCCTGGAGAGGGGGAGAAGGCGGCTCCGCATGAAGTGATAAGAGCACGGTATGTAGGAGTATCCTCCGTGATGGAATCGGACCATTCCAGAAGGGCCCACTTTGCGCCTTTTTCGGCGTTGTATGACACACGGCGGCGGACGTGGCCTCTCGGAGGCTTCAGCGGGCCGTGTGGCCAGTGGTCTTCCATCGTCTTTTTTTTTTCTTCTAGGGTAATGGGATGTAACTTGGGTATTCCCAGGGTTTTGTACCTCAAAGAAGAAGTGGATTGCACATGTTGAATGGGAAGCATGTGAACTCCACTCGTCATGCGACGACGAGTTCACCCAGGTTCCTCGGCTCGTCGAAAGCTTCCGAGGAACTCACGTATATAATATAATCGATCGTACCTTACACGAGTCTACAGTATACAATACTCATAGTACGACAATCGCGCCCTGATTTAACCGCCCCGTCTCCACCCCCTCATTCCTCCTCATCCGGTGAACGCAAGCAGCAAGGTTTCGGTGGCTAGATTCCGGGGAAAACACAGGGAAACCGTGTGTCAGAAAACTGCGGACAACATGACCCGTCAACTTCAAAACTCCCTTTCCCCCTCCTCTGCGCGCGATCGTCTTTCCTCCCTCAATCATCACATCATGGGCGCTTCCAATCCCTCCGTTTTCACCGCGGCCACCGTGGCTGCCGCTCCCGAAGATCCTCTCTTCGGTTTAATGAAAGCCTACCGGGAAGACCCTTCCGATAAGAAGGTCGATCTGGGTATCGGTGCCTATCGCGACAACAATGCGAAGCCCTGGATCCTGCCCGTCGTCAAGAAGGTACTGACTTTCCACCCGGCAATGGTGCCTCGCTAATAGTTCCAGGCCGACGACGCCATTCACAACGATCCTGCCCTCAATCACGAGTACCTTTCCATCGGCGGTCTGCCAGGTTTCACCGCGGCGGCACAGAAGCTCATCGTCGGCGGCGATAGCCCCGCGATCCGCGAGAAACGGGTATGTCGTCCCGAGATCATGGGCCCTTCCCAAACGGGATAAAGGCGCGCCAAATGCTAACGTCTCACCCGCCCTCAGATCTGTTCTCTGCAGACCATTTCGGGAACCGGCGCGGTCCATCTGGGCGGTCTCTTCCTCTCCAAGTTCCACCCCCAGAAGCCCTCCATCTATCTCTCCAACCCGACATGGGCCAATCACAACCAGATCTTCACCAACGTCGGCCTGAAGCTGGCCAACTACCCCTACTTCTCTCCGACGACCAAGGGCCTTGATTTCGACGGCATGCTGCAGGCGCTGCGGGCGGCGCCGGCAGGCTCCATCATCCTGCTGCACGCCTGTGCCCACAACCCCACCGGCGTCGACCCGACCCAGGACCAATGGAAGCAAATCGCCTCCGTCATGCGCGAGCGTAGCCACTTCCCTTTCTTCGACACCGCGTACCAGGGCTTCGCGTCCGGCGACCTGACCCGCGATGCATGGGCGATCCGCTACTTCGTCGAGCAGGGCTTCGAGCTGTGCGTCGCTCAGTCTTTCGCCAAGAACTTCGGTCTCTACGGTGAACGCACCGGTGCTTTCCACTTCGTCTCCGCGCCCGGCGCCGATGCCGCCGCTGCCAACGCCAACATCGCTAGCCAGCTGGCGATCCTGCAGCGCTCCGAGATCTCGAACCCGCCTGCCTATGGCGCCCGCATTGCTAGCAAGGTCCTCAATGACCCTGCTCTCTTTGCCCAGTGGGAGGACGATCTCCGCACCATGAGCGGTCGTATCCAGGAGATGCGCCGCGGTCTGCGTGAGCGTCTGATTGCCAAGGGTACTCCCGGTAACTGGGACCACATTACCAGCCAGATCGGCATGTTCAGCTTTACTGGCCTGACCGAGGCGCAGGTAATGACGCTACGGACGAAGTGGCACGTCTATATGGTGAGTCCCGTCTTCGACACTGTACAGAAAAAGAGGACAATTGCTAACCCAAATGCAGACCAAGAACGGCCGTATCTCCATGGCCGGCTTGAACACAAATAACATCGACTACTTCGCCGAGGCAGTCGACAGCGTTGTCCGCGAAGCGTAATGTATCATCATACAAGCAACTCCGGGCCGGCGTTTCCTTTTTTATTTTCCTTTTTACACTTTCCCATGGCTTGGATTGACCCGTTCTCTCCCTGTTCGACTATACTTCCCTCGGTGGGTCCGAGGCTATGCATCATGTAGATCTACGGGCTAGGAATACCAGATTTGATTATGGTAGACATATATTTAGGGATTTCAATTGGTAAAACCTTTGTTTCGGTTTTGGTTCTTTACATTACCCGTTGTAGCAAGACTGCCTCGTCTTGAGGGCAAACTTAAGAGAAAGTAAGGATGAAAATGGGTATGCTTTGATATACACTACAGCCAATGCTCAAGTCAACACCTATTAACCTAAAATGCATGCGCTTTAAATGCGGATCAAAAAACCAAATCCCACACCACGAGCCACGTACAGAGCCCGACCGTACCCCAGAACACTGCCTGCGCCGTACTCCGGCGCTCGGTCGCGCGCTTGAGCTCGCGGTTACCTCGCCCGACGTTCGTCTGAGTCGTATCGACGTCGCTGACGAGTTGTGAGATGTATTCTTCTTGCGTAGAAAGATGGGTGACGAGGGTTTCTTGCAGGGAGGAAATTTCGATGAGAGATTTCTCGGCGTTTCTGCGACATGTTAGTAAATGCGATTCGGCGACAGATCGGAAGCCCCAAAGAAAAGATAAGCCCAAAACATACTGTACTTTGCCAAGAGTATCCTCATAATGCCTAAGCATGGAATCATTCTCCTCCGCAAAAAGCTGCAACTGCTCCGGTGAAAGCTGCGCCTCAATCCGCGCCGAGTCCACCTCACTCAACACCACCGCATCGGGCGTCGGCAACGGCGGCGAAGACTTGGATCCAGCACCGTACTCGGACGCCCTCGGGGGCACCTTGGCGCCGGGCACGGCATTCTTGTACAAAACGCTCTTCTCCTTCTCGCGCACGCGCTCGATGCGCTTCTCGACCATTTCCCGCTGCACGCTCGCCGCGCCCTCGAGCCCCGTCCGCAGAAACCAAAGCACGCCCTCGCGCACCGTGCGAATCGTTTTCGCGCTCTCCTCTGCGCGAACCTGCTCCTCCGATTTACCCTCGTCTTCTTCGCCGATGCCTGCGCCTCCGGCCCAGCGCCAGAGTAATTGGCCTGCTGCGCCGTGGCCGTATTTCTTGCGGAGGACGCTGGACTCTGTTTCTTGGCGGAGGGTTTCGGCGGAGGCGAGGTTTGAGATTGAGGCGGCGAGGTCGCGGAGGAGGAGGGCCGTTGAGGAGTCAACGGCGTCGCGTTCTGGGTCGGTTAGGTGGGATTGGGCTTTTGAGGGCGGTGTTGGGTTGGAGTCTTTGCGCGCGCTTGTGTTGGGGTTGCGGCGTTGGGGGGCTGTTGTTGAGAGGTACGCATGGCGGATTGTTTGAAGGTATTTTAAGAGGGAGTGGATGTGTGAGTTCTTTGGTGTGTTAGTCTGACTCTTGCTTTGGTGGTGCGGGCGGACTGACGATTCGATATGCCTCCTTTAAGAACTCGTCGGCTGTCTCTGGCGACGGGCGGGATTTGTTGGGTATAGAGGAGCCATTTTTGGCGGAGAGAAGTTGATTGAGGGCGGGAGTGAGGTCGGTCATTGTGAGGGCGTCATGGATGGGGATGGAAGGTGTGAAGGTGCGAAGGTGTACAAGCGGAGTTGGAGTTGAGGTGGAGCCGTCAACAGTAAACGTCACCGCGCGCCATTGGTTGGCTTCCATCGCTGCACCCTGAACTATATCCATGGATATACTTGCTTCAGGTCTATAGATTATATTCATTGCGTAATTCCATGCTAATCGAAAGGGTATAAACAAATCCAAACGCTATCCACAATGCCCAAGCCAACCCCAATACCCGAAGACCAACTAGATCATGGACCGCTCTTCCACCCAGACCTACAACCATTAGTACACCAGTTCAAGCAGAGAGCAGATCAAACTCACCTCCATTTTGCCCATCTCACTACCCTCCCGACGAGCAACCTCCCGGGCCGAGCTGAGCAGCAAATCCAGGTCCTCCTGGTCCACCATGGTAATCATATCGCCATCATCTTGCACCTTCATCTTCAACGGACACTGAAAGCCGAATTTCTCTCGAATTCGACTCTCAAATTCGGGAAAGTCAACTGTGGGCCCGATCATGATATACCGGATATCGTCCGGAGCATGCACCTTCGTGCGGAACCGTCGAACCTCCGGTCTTCGTGAGTTTGCGCGTCGCGAGAACCGTGCCGGTGATCTCGTGCGCCGCTGTTGTAGAGGAGATGTCTCGGGCCCACCAGGGGCAGTTCCTACTATCTCGAAACCTTCGTCGTTTAAGGGCTCGCCGTCACATACGTCGCTGCCGTATTCGTCCTCCTCGTTGATGAATTGCGGTGGCTGGTGTCGGCCTCCGCGGCCCCAGCCTGCGTTGGATAGGCTTTGGGGACTTGAATATGTATTGTACTGATCTGCCGGTGTATAATTTGGATCTGTCGGGAAGCTGGTGTCGCTGAGGTTTCGTCGGTGCCCTCCCGGGTCGCGGGGCCAGGCTCCTCGACTAGGGTCTTGGCCGAAGCCTCGCATATTCTGATGTCGTGATGACGGTCCACGAGGCTCTGATGCAGTTCGTGTCGTACCGATTCGCGGTTTCTCTGGACCTTGGGTTTCAATTCCTTGTGGTCCTGGCCGACGATCCAAGCCCGCTCCTGTACCGGCCAGGTCTAGTCGGGGCGGTCGGGCTGCTCGAAGAGACGATGATCGGTGATGTGTAGATCCTCCGGTATATCCATTGCTTGATCGGTCATCTGGTGGTGGTGTTGGTGGGAATACATTGCGGTTCAATGGTGGTTCGGATTGTTGACGAGTGCGGCTGCTCAAGTTCTTATGGACCAAGTTGGTAGCAGCAAAAGAAACACCCTCGCGCGCTTCAAGGGCCGTTTTATCTATTACCATGGGTCTCCATTGATGGTCTGCTCCTTGAGTTCGATCTGACGCTGCAATAAGTCGGGCTTTGCCCAGATAATCCTTGGTTTTGAGGTTCTTGACTTTGGCGGCATTGGGACGATACAAAACACCCACGGGAATGGAGAACACGGTGTACCCCTGTTTTTGATTAGCGAGGGCCTGCCAAACTGTAGATTATGAGATATACCTCCGCGTTCTCACGTATAGCATCATCGATCACATCGTGGTCTGTAGTGACCTTTTCTTTTCCCGCGTACTCCAGATCTTGCATTCCAGGACCCATTTGTCGGAGGTAGACATAGCAGAGGCCACGATTGAACAATACCTCACATGAATACAAACGAAACTTAAGTCCGAGCTGCTCATAATCAATCGATGTATTTCCTCGCAGATATAACAAAGTGTCGTTGAAATTGGCCAATGCTTCTTCAAAGTCACCCAACAGGAAGTTGGAAACGCCCTGCTGGAAATATGCAATGGCGAGGTACCGATCTAAGCCGACGGCTCGTTGATAGCATTCCACCTGCATCGACGTTAGTAACTTGCGATGATCCGCTAATCGGGTGGTAGCTGACGTACTGCTTTATCGTGCTCGCCGAGTGTTGCGTATATCACGCCGCAATTAAAGAGAATCTTGGACGTATCGGCGATCTGGTCGAAATTTCGTAGCGACTCCTCAAACTCCTGGTTGTCGTAGGCCACTAGGGCTTGGACCCAAGTTTCGATTTCCTACAAGGAATCAGCATGAGGTTCTGAAGCCTGCCCGTTATATCTTACTTGCTTGAGCGACATCGCACCCCATGCAATTATTTTGATGGTGTCCCCTTTGCCTGATGGGCTAACTAAAAGGAAGTTATTCAAGACAGCTTCCACTCAGCTCACCCAAAGGGCACAAGGATGATTCCAGCCTGTTCACCGTGGGGAAAGTCGGAAAGTCACGCGGAGATCTTATTCGGGAAAGTCGACAGTATTATAGGCGTCGGCGGTAATTGCACAGGTCCAATTTGATGGGTAGTCCTGAGCCAGTCTGCCAAGGGGGGAACTGAGTTCAAGGCGGGGCGTGTTGGTGGCGGGTCCTGGCTTCGCTATACGAAGATAATAGAGACGTGACAGGAATGGATGAAAAGATACAATCGATCAAGCCCGTGCCGTCTGAGGGGGTAATCGATCAGTTCGAAAAGTATTTATAGAATCATGCGATATCAGCTCATAAAAGCCGGTGGCTGACCGAATCTAAGGAACGAGGACCGCCAATCGAGAGAGTGGCCCAATCTCCGATCGCGGTTCGAGGGTCCAAGTTGCAAACGCCGATACCAGGATACGATCCCGGTAGAAGCGAGAGAGTTCGCAGGGAAAGAAAAAGGGGAGGAGGGACGAAGTGCAGGCCAAGAATCGGAAGCTGCAGAGGAGCCCGGAGGGGCAGGGGGTGCCCGAGTCAACTGGAAAAGACAACAGCCCACTGGGAAGCGCCGAGGGGGTGACGGCCCTAAAATAACTCGCGTTGCACCTGCAGCATTTATGCACGATGCGATCAATCAGAACGCCGCATCCCAGATTTCGCTCGGCCGCGCCTGTGAGTGGGCGCTTTTCTCTTGAGTGTCATCCACGGCCGATCGATGCCGTGCTCATACTCCTAAACGCTCTTCAACCTCTCTTCTCCAGATCGGAGTTTCCCTGTCACAGCGCTCGAAAGTGAAACTTCACATGGGCGGGGAGCAGAATGGCCCTCAGGCCGCTCATATTTCTGCATGATTTCCCCGAGGGGAAGGCTCCATCAGACCCATCACGGGGGAACGGACGTTGACGATGATGGTTGGTGGTTGGTTAGATGAACGGGCCACGACAAGGATCCATGGACCAACATAAGATGTGGTGCGGGGGAAGTCGACCTTAATGTCCACCTGGTGCAAGCCAAGGCACGTGGAGTCGGAAAAAAGACTGTGCTCCGGGTTTTCAATCTGCCCTGTCCATCTGGCGTTTACAATTGGCTGTTCTTCTTGTCACGGCGCTTGCAGTGCTTTATTTTGTCCAACGCCGGCGTCGTTGGTTCCTCCGGCTCGAATAGGTAAACGGATGGACATGACCTTTGATGGTTGATAAGAGAGTGGGGTGGATGTATATCTCTGGATGGAGGGCACAAAGATGTCCGTGAAGAAGGGAATGGTTCCCATATTGGCATGAGCCCACATCCAATCTATCAACAACCCTCCAGGGCTAGAGTCACGATATGCCTGGGTATACCAAGTAGCAATTGTCTACGTTTGGATGGATTGCCCCAAATGAGCATATTTTCTATTCTTATGACGAGCATCATTTCCTTAATCGGCGTGGACGTTGCCAATCACCGGCATTCCATCCTAGGGACATGACAGAAAAGGCTTTCTTAAATGAGGCATTGTCCGTGCGTGTGTATCGCAGGTCATGCGATGGGACATTAACTGCCGTCAACGGGAATCTTGATGTGATAGTGTCGGCGTCCTCGGGGTATTGATCTTGGGGTGCGACGCATGGCCTGCTAATGACTTTTGGAGACATGGCGCCGAGGGAAGGTCGACGACGGCTGTAACTTTTTGTTTAATCCATAAAATGAAAACCGTGCGATGGCTGAGCATTGAATTGAATCCCTCAATCTGAAAAGCAAGGAGGTCGGTAGGTATTATTGTTATGAAAAGGAGCCCAAGTTATCTCTCAAAAGCAGAAGATGCCATTCAGAAACCTATTAACATCATTGCGTGTTAGATTACGCCAGTAAGGTGCCACGGAGCGGCAGTCAAGAGAAATATGTGGCTGACGGGGTGAGTAGTGCGATAAACTGGGGCATGAATAATCTATCTGTAAGGGAGGCATTCTAGGTCAGTGCTTGAGGTGTCCAATTCCGAGGAAACCCTCCGATGATGAGTTGTGCACTGGAGTGGTAGTTCGTCAGAATAGAGCCGAGCACTTAACATGCAGTCGGTCGCACCGAGCCGAAGATGATGAACCAATATGAAATATAATTAATTTTGCTGCGTGGGATATCCTAGCCGTTTGAACATGCTGAATACTTCAATTTGACTCGAGTGCAAGTGACAATGCGGGGAAGCCGCCCGTCTCCGGCCAAGCTGAACCAAAGGCCAAGGTAGATGTCGCGTAGTGATGCGCTCGAAGATTTGAGAAGAAATAAATCATCATATAGCAACCTTGCGTGCGGGTTTGGAATTCAACCACGGCGATATAAACAGTCGGTCTAAGCGACAGGGATGTCGCCAAGCACGAAAGCAAGGCCGGGATTAGTCGCTTCCCCCTCCTTGACGTCCGAGCACGACGACCCCCTATCTTCACCATCTTCACCAACCTGCTGGCATCAACGGAATCTTCCATTCCGCCATCGCAAATGGTTTCCCCTCCATTCGACCGCCCACGATGGCCGAAATTTATAATACTGACCGCTTCGCGGAGCTCTATTACCCGTCCAACATGGCCGAAGTCATGCAGCTCGGTCTCGCTGGTAGATTCATAGCGTCTCTTTTTGAAGCCCGCCAGATCACGTATGCTTTCATTGGAGGGTGGGCTGTCTATTTAAGAGGCGGGAGCCGAACGACTCGGGATATCGATATCTCCGTAACGACCACCATGGACCATCTGAGGGAGATCCTAATGGCACAATCCCGGTACTTGTTTTTTCTTACTCGAATCCGCCATTCGCCTACCTGGTAGGAGAGGAAACGGGCAGTTTTTAACACGCATCAGAATACATTTCCCGGCGGTACACGGCCGAACCTCAGTCCAGATATTCATTGATGTCGGGCGTAGTTTTGACACGGACTTCCCTCATATTCCCGACCTGGCGGTTAGTATGGATGTGGTGATTAGCGGTGAGTTTTGTGTAACTACAACGGCGGCGATAATGCTAATTACCTAGAACAAGGGAACCTTGGAACGCCTGCTGATCTCGAGGATTCGCGTGAATCCATCAGGCCTGTTTGGCCCACACCTCAGGGCTCGCCTGTCTTGGTGCTTGGGCTCTTCTTCCAGATATACGCGAAGCTCGACGCATTCTCCAAACGTGGCGGGGAAGGCAGCAATGACTTCCTGGACCTGGAATTTTTATTCTCAACATATGCGACAGAGATACCCAGTCTACGAGACTACTACGATTTGGAGCAGCGGAGGTACTTTTGGAGACATTATGCCACGACGTACATGGCCTTCCCAGAGCAGGTTGAAAATATGAAGACACTGCTTGGCGTTTGACGTATATTCATAAAACATCTAATCGTGAATGGAACGTAAATATTAAACATGAGCCATGACTTAACATGATATGAGTTTCTGGGTCCATGGATCCGGGGAGCCTTTCAGACGGAAGCGAGTCTCGAAGAGATCTTCTGGCGTGGTCCATCCGAGTCGTCCCCTCTTGCTCCGGACTCTGTTTTGCCACTTCTCCCGTCGACTGATGGTCTGCGTAGGAAAGTATTGGATGAATAGCCACCCTTTCCCCTCGGCAGCTTGTGTAGCTTTTTCGTTCATCCTCTTCGTCCACTCTAGATCGTTGGAACCGTCAAGATCTAGATTCTCGAACCCCCACCGCTCTGAAACGTTTGACCCGTCGATACAGTCGCAAAGCGCCACGTCGTTGTTCATGTCTAGGAAACTCTGCAGCAAAACCGGTAAGGTCGGATAAGGAAGACCATTTAAGCTTCGTTGAATGCGAAACGGAGCGCAAGGGATGTGGGCGTCGTGGGAAGGAACAATAAGGAAGTAGAAGTGAATGCCCCTCCCTTTGAATCGGTGGTATGTGTGATGTAATGATGAAGGCTGAGGGATCGGATGAGGGGCTGTAGGATGTATTTTGTCGGCCAAAGAGCCGGAGTTGAGTAATGAGACGGCCTCGCTGACTTTTCCCGTGGGGATACAAAGTTCCCAATCCTGCAGCCCGTCAGCTTTACAATCCGGCCTGCTTCATGACTGAAGGATATCTTACATTGCGGACCCGTCCGGCACCATAGAAGATCAACGCTGAAACACCGACGAGGCAGCACTCTATCCCATGGTGTTCCAGGAAGCGAGTTACCTCGAGAATCTCAAAGGTCCCATGACCTCCGCAGGAGGGGGCTTCTTCCGGGCGATATGTGGATGTCTTCTCTACGGGTGGGTTCGGCGGCAACGGAGGGTTCAGTTGGAGGTTCGGGGCTAGCATTGTAGTTAATATCGTCAAGGACCCAAGTCCAACGATAGTTGGAAGTCATGCAAGTCGCGGGGAAGTGAAATACTTTGAGGCGCACCCACGTGATCCTCTTAGTCACTGATCTAGACCGGGGATCTACAGCAAGAATATGCGAGCTATGAAAGTGAAACTCTCGTATAATCCATTTCATCTGCGTCATAAAGTGACGGCCCACGCGCACAATGTCCGTCGGAAGCACGATTTCATACCGGGTACAACTGGAAGACCCCCACGCCGAATGGGCGAGTTGAACATGCCAGTAGATCGAGCCCCACAGCCTCGGACTCATTCGCCCGCTGCCCCCTGTGCCGATCACCGAGCACTGCATCATGCGGTGTTCCCTCGGTAGAAAAGAGCCTTTGTTTCTACATTTGATCTGATTAACGTGTTCCTCAAAGTACCCATCACCGTCACTCCTGATAGGCCTTAGACCTTAGCTTATCCTATAGTCTTGAAAGTGGTCCAATTTTCAGATACAATAAAGTAGCCTTTTTGCTTCAGACGGGCAGCAATTCTCACGTTTCGAAATCCATGCCAAAGATATCTGTTAGTCTCCCAAGGCCATTCTTATATTCTGCCACCAGCAATTTCCCGCCAGTTGTCCATAAACTGCATGATGATGGGTATTTAAAGCACGCAACAATCTCACCCCCAAACACCACCCGTCACATAGTTTATACGTGAAGGATATCGTTCAAGCCATACCCTGACTCACCTGCTCCTGTCGCTCCTGCCACACATTCTTACCGGAGCACGAGCAGACCATCTTATCATTATCCCACACGCCCGCACTGCGCGCAATAACACCAACAAGGGTATGTTCATCGTCGCGCTTGAAAGGCCCCTCCTTCGTCTTCGAGAGCACCATACTCCGCCCGATCAACTCCCAAACAGCAACGGGTCGATCCAGGAACACATTGCCCCGGCCCTTCTCATCCACGTCCACCGATCCAAAGACGCCCCGCGGCTCCTTCTCTACCGGCGGGGCGTTATCCGAACCCAAGACCTTGTTCTTCAATGACTCCCAGATGCCGCCTGCCGAGGCAGCACCCTGTGAGATATCGCCGGCTTCACGGACGGTGGCCCAGTACTTTCCTGGGGCCATACCATTGATGGTCATATCGACCAAGGTCATGTTTGGGGAGACCTGGACCATGCGGGCAAGACCGCGGATCTTGTTGGAGACGGTGGAGCAGTGGGTTTCGAGAATGCAGACGGCGGAGCCTGAAAATGAAATCAATTAGAATAAATGCTGTGGGTAGACCGGGCAGTAGTATGGAAGACAAAACGTACTGTTCGTAGTGCCACTTCCGCGCAGAATCGCGTCCCGGCCGGTGCCCTGGATGGCGGACACGATGGAGCTCGGTGGCGCAGTGCCCTCGATGAAGAGGAGCTGGTCCTTGAGATTGGCGTCCACCTTCTTAATACCTATATCGAGATAATGCGCTGTCAGAACGCTGTTGTAGCCAGATGCGACGCGATCGCATCCGAGAGGGTGGCAGTACCGTCAAGCTTGTATAGGGAGCTGGAAACGTCTTTGACGCATCCTTCGCAGGTCATCGGGACCGCGAAAGTAGTCTAGAGACCCATAGAACGTCAGTAGGCATTACTCAGAAGACAGAGCTGAGCCCGAGCAACCGACCTGGAATGGCTCAATCATGGTGGGGGTAGATCGATGCCGACAGCAGACGCGGGTATTAACGTAGCAGGAGGGAAGAACGATAGAAGATGCAAAAGACAAGAGCCGGAGAAAGAACCTGGCGCTATGTTATAAGATTATTCCACGAGTTGTAAGGTCCAGGAGCCGGCGGGGGCCCAGTTGGATTTCAAATCGGAGCTGCACTTCCGCCCGTTCATTCCCCAAAACCCGAAGCCAAACGTCATTCGGCACTTCACCCTTTATCCGCCACTCCGCGAGCCACGATGTCTGCCGCAAAGTCGCGCTGGGCAGACGACGACCCAGAAACAGAGGCAATTATCGCGCAACGCAAGCGCGAAAAGGAAGAAAAGAAACGTGCCAAGGTTGAGAAGCAGCGCCAGCTCGAGGCCAGCAAAGCTCAGCCTCCAGCACAGTCTGCCGATGGTGTCCAGGGACCCAATGGGGAATCAGAGCCTCCGAAAAAGCGCCGCAGACTTTCCAATGACCTCGATGCACCCGATTCTGGCGCAAAGGTCCCGCAGAACGACGGACAGCAGGGGCAGAAGAAGCGTTCGAGCTTGCTACGATTCCCTGTGCGCGAATGGGGGCCTTGCAGGCATGTGGACAACTTCGAGCGATTGAATCACATTGAGGAGGGTTCATATGGATGGGTATCCCGGGCCAAGGATATCACAACGGGCGAGGTGGTCGCGCTGAAGAAATTGAAGATCGAGAACACGCCGGACGGGTTCCCGGTTACTGGACTGCGGGAGATCCAAACACTCCTGGAGGCCCGGCATCCGAATGTTGTTTATCTACGAGAAGTGGTCATGGGTAACAAGATGGATGAGTGAGATTTTTCGATCAACGCATTGGATGAAGCAGACAGCTAACTGATCCATTCGGCAGTGTATTTCTAGTAATGGACTTCCTCGAACACGACCTCAAAACTCTCCTAGACGAGATGCGCGAGCCCTTCCTCCCTTCAGAGATCAAGACCCTGCTCCTACAGGTCGTAGGAGGTCTCGAATTCCTCCACTCCCAATGGATCATGCACCGCGACCTCAAAACCTCCAACCTCCTCATGAACAACCGCGGCGAGATCAAGCTCGCTGATTTCGGCATGGCACGGTACTACGGTGATCCGCCTCCCAAGCTGACCCAGCTCGTGGTGACTCTATGGTACCGGTCACCGGAGCTACTACTGGGCGCCGACAAGTACGGACCAGAGATTGACATGTGGAGTATTGGGTGTATCTTTGGTGAACTTCTCACCAAGGAGCCTCTACTGCAGGGCAAGAACGAGGTCGATCAGGTCTCCAAGATTTTTGCCTTGACAGGTCCTCCTAACCAGCAGATCTGGCCGGGCTTCCGCTCTTTGCCAAATGCCAAATCATTGAAGATACCGTCGACATCGACTTCATCAGCCGGGAAACCTCCTCTCTTGCCTCGCACCCGATTCCCTTACTTGACAAATGCCGGTTTGAGCCTGTTGTCTAATTTACTGGCGCTGAACCCAGCAGTGCGCCCAACTGCACAGCAATGTCTCTCACACACCTACTTCAAAGAAGATCCACGCCCCAAGCCAAAGGAGATGTTCCCAACCTACCCTTCCAAGGCCGGGATGGAAAAGAAAAGACGCTATCCCACCCCCGAAGCCCCGAAGCGCGGTCAGGAAGCACCCGAGCTGGACTTTGCGAATGTATTTGGAGGTGCCACGGGAGGAGACTCGGGCGAGACGGGTGCCGGCTTCGCACTACGTCTGGGATAGGTTGACAAATGAAACCTTTGAAATGAACAAGACAACATATGCCATCAATTTTTAGCGAGGAGTTTGATTCAGTGGAACAAATGAATGACTGACGCGAAGACATTGGACCATCTCCGCAGTTTCTAAAAGATACACAGCTAGCAATGAAATAGTTGCATCGATAGCGAAAGACCGAGCTTTTTTTTTTCCACCATGTCCCAACCGTGCGGATTTTCGAAAGAATGGTATTAGAGTGCATGCAGCTGCAAACACTCATCCGAGGCGTCTTGTAGGTGTGGGCTGCCCAGGGGTATAATCCTCTGGTGGTTGAAAGCCCTCCCTTTCCAGACGTGGTCTGTTTGACTGTGATGAACGTGGGAGGGTTGAACGTGGAAGGGTCATTGGGGCCATTAGCTCGGATACATGGAGTCTGCTGGAAGGAGTCCGGTCCAGACCAGGCCCACTGTGGATGCTGCCGTCATCAACGATACGCTGCCTCCATATTCTTTTGACCGGCTGATCACCTCTGTCAGGGTAGAAACTGCTTGTCTTACCATCGGCCATGTAATACTCATTTCGCCAAATGTTGTTGGAAAAAAGAACTTCCTCGTCGACTGGAGAGTCGATTGGAGACCATGGAATGTTTGACATGGATGTTCTGGATGTGGCACCTGGAGAGATGGAGTTGGTATTGGTCCAGATCGATGAACAGTCCGACAGGTCGAAAGGCGATCCCAAAGGGCCGCCTCTTGCGAGGGCAGAGGGAGAAGCAAATTGGTTGTCTGCGGATGTCTGTTGGTTGATGGAATGTTCTGGGGTGGCTCGCTGGCTTGGCTCATTTGACGTGGTCTCCAAACCAGATTCCTGAGAGCTGTCAGTCATGCTTCACGTCTGGGGGTGACTTGAGAGCACCCACATTTCTCTGGGCGATATGAAGTCCAAAAGAATGGCGTGCCTCGGAAGCCGGCATCTCTGCTGGGGGATGAGCGTGCGTCGTTGACGAGCTGCGTGTTGAGTTGGTAGTTCTGAAGCGTGAAGAGCGGCCGGCTTGGACCCAAATATCGTCGTTACCCGTCAAGTTGTGTTCGCCAGATGAAAGCACCTGAGATGAGCCCACAGTTTTGTGACCGCCAGACGTGTTGGTTGCTAGTCCGTGAGTGCGATTTTCACAGCTCCAAGGCAACTCGTGATGGATGAGATGTTGCGGTTGAGGCTGCCCTGGCACAACCGCGTCGGGGGAGACCTGAGAAGGAGGTGAATTACCTTCAATCTCGGTACTGTCCACGACGAGGTTGTTGTGAGTCTCCCACTGCTCGCGCAAAGCGTGGTATAGGCCAGGAAAAGCAATCTTGACATTAGCAGGACATTTGCTCGGCATGGAACTCGAAGACATGGCGGCCTCCACATTTTTTGTTTCTGGACGAGTCTGCAAGGACTCCTGTGTCACCAAGGCCTCCGAATCTCTTATTTTAGCAATTGAGTGAATACGCGTGCTTGAGTCGTAACTACTTGGCGCATCGGGATCCGACAGCTTGAAGGATCCCGTGGAGCTATTTGTTGTCTCTTGCTCATCCATGGGGTAATCGGCGTTTCTTGTCACCTCACGACACGGGTCTGAAAATCTGGACCGCTTTGGAGCTGTTGGAATGTCCAAAAACGCTCCCTGGGCTGGTTGTCGCTGCTCTGCAGGAATGTTGTCGGTGTCACACAGTCCACAAGCCTTAGAGACATCGTCATTCACAGAGCTAGCACTCCCTTTCCCGGATGAAATCGTCTCCCAATCAGATGCGTCAGATTGATCTAAATACTGAGAGACATGTTCGTCAATGCTCCTTTCTGTTTCAAAGACCGGGTTCTCCTTATTTTCGTCCGTGTTTTCGAGGTAATCGGCGAAGGGTCTATCGTAGCTTTCAGAGTACGGAGGCAGGTCGTCAGTCGACACATTCAAGCGGCGGAATAATCCAGGCTCTGAATGGTGCGAATTTCCACCGTTTGCCCGCACTTTTGGCGCTGAAACATTTGTGAATGCGAGAGAAGAAGCGAGTCGAGTCGAACTTTGCTCGTGGGACGCCGGGGGCCATGGCGAATTCGTGCGATATATTCCAACACCAAAGTTCACATCCTCTTGAGTGCTGGCATCGGACATACCTGAGAAACCATAGCCTCGTTTTTCCTTTACGCATTGTTTGCTTCGGGAACCCTCGAACACAGAGCCAGTATCATCATTGTCAATGTCGTCATTGTTCCAGCTCGACAGGCGCAGGAACCCTTCTCTCAAAGCAATAATCCCCGACCGCACTTTGTGAATTGAACGTTTTTGGAGGTTCTGAACCCAACGTGCTTGTTTTTGGGAGTCTGACGAAGAATTTTGGGAGTCATCACGGCGTCCCCTTGAAGGATTGTGGCGAGGATCTTGTGGGTTGTAGATGGGGTAATGAAGTCTTTCCTGGCATCGTGGTTCCGGTGTATCAATGTTGAGTACACTATGTTTCCCTATTAGCAGATGCCTGTGATATACCACTGTTCACTTACCTGGCTCTGTTTCTAGGCGAACGAAGGGCGAAAGACAGAGAAAAGTTTGACCTGCGCCGTGCAGAGTCTTGTAAAGATTCACCACTGGACAGTAATGTCTCTTGATGGATCTTGTCTGGATCCATTAGGTCTGCGATTAGCTACCGTGCAGAAGTTGGTGTAAGTGAAATCAATAAGTGAAAATGAATGCACTTCGTAGTATGGAAGGAGATGCAGGATACGGATACAAGAATCCGAAGCAAAGAAGCAGAGGTCAAGAAGGGAGTAGAGCAGAAAAGAACAGAAAGGTTACTGTTGTGCCCTAAGATGGCAAGTGCCGCCTTGTCACCAAGCGTCTACGGATACATGACATATTGAATGCGAACTACTTAATATAGGGCTCTAATGTATCCACACATAAACCAAGGCAAATAATTAGGTCAGTAGACCAGTATGTCTGTGTTAAATACAATGGCGTACTGACTAGACCTAAGGGACGTTAAGTTGTGAAGTGTAGAATTCGTGGCGCGGAAGGCGACTTGAGTCGCTGATCACGGCTCCACATGGAGCTGCGCCGAGCTCTTTTCTCCGCCTCCCTTCAGGCCTGACTTCCATCCAATCTCACCTCAACTTTCCTTTTTGATCCTGTTTTCTTTCCTGTCCTTAGACAATGGCGAAGACCAAACCATCTATTTCGTTCGACGACATCATCAAATCTGGTAATGCCGGCCCCAATCCGTCGCCTATGCGGAATCTAACCCTTTGCGCCCTCAGATCGCCAGAAGAAGCAGCATGAGCAGCTTGCTAGTCAGCTCCTTGGGAAGAACAGGAACAAGAAGGACCGCCGCGCCAGTGCACCAGGACCGGGATCGGTGAGCAAGGCGCCGACCGCGAAGCCCGGGAGCTTGGCCAGTCGGATCGGCGTGCCCAAGGTATATCAAGCCCACCGCCTCATATCCTAAAAAAACGCGTGGAACATGTCTCACGATGTCTTCTTCGTTGTCATCCAGCGCTCCGCCTCAGCCTCTTTCCGACCGAACCAGACCAATAAGCCGAAGCCCAACCCGGCGCCTGCCACAGCCCCATCAGCGCGTACACGCACAAAACCCGCAAATAAGAAGCAGCATAATGCTGAACGCCTCCTGAATGCACTTGAGTCTGGAAATGCCCAGGCGACTATTCGACAGCCCAGCGGCGGCCTCTCCATTAAGGGTGCCTCGGGTCCGTTTGTGGTGGTGGGCAGCAATTTTGCCCCAGGAACGACAGCCGCGGACATCCAATCTGCCCTTGAGCCCACTTCAGGACCGATGCTTAGTTGCCGGGTCATTGGGCACAGTCCAAGTGTCACAGCCGAGTTTGCCTTCCAAGACAAGTGGACGGCGGAGAACGTGGTCGCAAACTTCCACAATCAGCGAGTAAGACTGCGATCAAGTCGATGGCCTAGATGAGCGCGCTAACACAGTATTCAGGCCGATGGCAGGGTTCTTTCCATGACGCTCAAGCCCATTGGAGCTGGAACCGGCGGGAAACTCCAAGCGAATTCCTACAGCCAACTCCGAGAGCAGGCAGATCGCCAACGACGATC
This sequence comes from Penicillium sp. S103-07, assembly GCA_037042055.1. Lineage (NCBI taxonomy): Eukaryota > Fungi > Ascomycota > Eurotiomycetes > Eurotiales > Aspergillaceae > Penicillium > Penicillium sp. S103-07. The sequence goes on from JAXQJQ010000002.1 coordinate 1,210,663, forward strand.
TCGCCATGCAGAGCCAAATGTGCAGGATGGTAGCTACGGATTTAATAAGCGGGGAGATGTGCTTCGCAATACCACAAAGGGTCCAGGGTTCTATAGCGACCAGATGGTGGTGGATGCTCCGGCACAGAAGAACCAGCAGCAACGGAGACGCCAGCGGTAACTAGAAATTTCCCAAGAATGATATCCAAAAGCGAACTGTTGACGGGGCGGAACCCATGTACTTTATGCTGCTTTCCAGTGTATCCAATCTCATGACATGTATGAATATTGAATAATCCGAGCTTGGAAGCGCTTCAATTGTTGATAAGGATAAGATCACGTGTAGCGGAGCTTTTGCGGAGATCCGCAGATTTGGAGGAACAACTCTCGACCGTCTTTTGTTTCGGAGATCAATTGTAATCTCCAGACTCGACTTTTCGGCCTCTTTAGTAATCCCACCCGCCGAGATACTACACCCCTGGTAGCCAAGAGCCCTCGCGCGAAGATGAACACCGCGGCGCGGCGCGCGGCGTCGCATACCGTCCGGAGGCCTGGTAACTCGATATTCTTCACATACTCTCGGCGATGGAACTCGTCATCGACAAGCGCATTTGACCAGAGGAAATGGACCACGCCATTGGCCCGCACATTGGCTAGTGCAATGAAGGTGCGCAATGAACCAGCATGATATCAAATCAGCTACTAACCGTCCCCTGCGAATATCTAGGTCACAGGCCCCGTACCAATCGCCGCCTTCATGCGCCAAGTCTTGACTGCCCCGGAAGAGGGATACTATACTTCTCGAACCAACGTCTTCGGCAAACATGGTGACTTTGTGACCTCACCCGAAATCTCCCAAGTCTTTGGCGAGTTGGTTGGCATCTGGACTATTGCGGAGTGGATGTCCCAGGGTCGAAAAAAGAGTGGTGTGCAGCTTATGGAGGTTGGACCGGGTAAAGGAACCTTGATGGATGATATGCTGCGGGTAAGTCGTGTTTTCACGGTTCAAGCAATCGGGCTAATTGGGTTCGTGATGGAACAGACATTCCGGAACTTCAAAATGTTTTCTTCCAGCGTTGAGGCAATTTACCTCGTTGAGGCCAGCGCTACGCTAAGGGAGGTGCAAAAGCGTCTTCTTTGCGGGGAGGAGGCGGCTTTGGAGGAGACAGACATTGGGCACCGAAGTACATGCAAGTATTTTGATGTGCCAGTCGTTTGGGTCGAAGACATTCGTTTGCTGCCACATGGTGAGTTATAGTGTAGCCCAGAACCGGGTACAATTGTGGAATCTTTAATAACATGATCACAGAGGAAGGAAAGACACCATTTATCTTCGCACATGAGTTCTTCGACGCACTACCAATTCACGCTTTCGAATGTGTTCCCCCTTCACCCGAGAACGAAGTGCCAGACCAGCCCAAGGAGATCATGACCCCTACCGGACCTCAAAAACTGCACGCCCCGCTCAAGCCCGCCAATACCTCGCAATGGCGTGAGCTTCTCGTCACCTTGAATCCCAAGGCCATCGATGAGAACATCGAAGGGGAGCCCGAATTCCAACTCACAAAGGCCAACGCCTCAACCCCCTCCTCGCTCGTGATCCCCGAGATCTCGCAGCGCTACCGCGCATTGAAGAATCAGCCTGGCTCGACTATCGAAGTGAGCCCCGAGAGCCGGATCTACGCCGCCGACTTTGCCCGCCGAATCGGTGGTGATTCCGCCTCTGTAGCGCTTTCAAAGAAAACTTCTTCTACCCCTCCTCGAACACCTATCAAGACGACACCTTCAGGCGCGGCCTTGATCATGGACTACGGGACTATGTCAACCATCCCCGTCAACTCTCTACGCGGTATCCAAAACCATAAGATTGTGCCGGCGCTCTCGGCACCCGGCCAGGTTGACGTCAGCGCGGATGTCGACTTTACCTCGCTGGCTGAAGCGGCCATTGAGGGTAGTGAAGGTGTTGAGGTTCATGGGCCGGTTGAGCAAGGTGATTTCCTCTCGGCGATGGGCATAACTGAACGCATGGAACAACTTATCCGTGCTGCCAAGGACGATGAGAGTAAGAAGACTTTGGAGACGGGGTGGAAGCGGCTGGTTGAGAAGGGTGGTGGTTCCATGGGCCAGATCTATAAGGTTTTGGCCATTGTCCCCGAGAATGGTGGTAAACGACGCCCTGTTGGGTTTGGAGGGGGCGTTCAGGTTAACTAGGTGTGGTTGGCTTGAGTGTATTAATTCTGTACAAATAAATATGTAAAGACACGAGGAACCATTTCAAACATGTCAACTTCAAAGCAAGCTATTAAACCTGAAAGATGTCTCATAATACTCTATGCATCTTACACATGGAATGTCAATAAGAGAAAAGTAATTCAATGTCTATCTATGTGGTATCTCATCGTTTCATATCTCATAAAGCGTGGCAGTCATGGTGAAACGTACCACGCTGAAAGGTCCTCCGCAAAGTCCATCTAATCCTCGCGCCAGATATCAGCAGCGTAAGCCTCAGTCAGCTTCTTGTCTCGCCCATATTTCTCCTGCCACTTCACGAAGCCGCCGTCCAGGACATAAACCTCCTGCTTCTGGCTTTCCTCGGGACCGTAGGCTTGCTCGCGCTCGCGCGCATATCTCAGTGCTGCAGAGGGACCGCGCTGTTGGCTCAGTGCGCAGTGGAAAACGACTTTCTCGGTGTCTTTGAGAGTGCGGACAAGCTCGGGCATGTGGACATCCAGGCTGGAGCTGGGGACCCAGGTTGAGGAGTGGATGTGGCCGCCGACATGATCTGGAGAGGGGAGTTAGTAATTAATAATGGTTGTGAATCCTCCGGCATGACTTTGTACGCACCGGAGTCACGGACGTCAACGATTGCAAGTTTGGTGGTGGGCGTGCTGGCGGAGAGTAGAGCGGCGAGAGTGTCGCGGTCCATGTACTTCAGCGTTGCGATTGAAATAGATGACATTGTGTGAATGCGAGGTGTGATGGTTTCCAATGCTCGTCTTGCGAGTATTTGCGTAAGGAAAAAGGAGAAGTAAGAGAAGGAGCAAGTTAAGTCTGTTGATGGGTCAACCTGCGCGTGACCACGTGACCTACAATTTCACTTGATTTTCCGTCGCTCACTTTCGAGGTCGACGAACAGTTCCATCCCTCACCACTTTCTGCCCCAGAGCGATTGTCCAATCCCCCAATCGGACTCTCCAGCCTGACCTGCTTGCTCTGTGAATAATGGATGCCCGCCTCCTGGCCCGTGGCCTCCGCGCCGCGCCGACTCCGAGGCTGCTCATCTCGCGCCAGCAATCTCAACGCTTCTTCCCCAGCACAATCCGATACAACTCCTCAGACTCCTCATCACAAAATCCCTCGAATCAAAAACCAACAGAAACAGCTGCTCCAGCCACGCCATCCAACGCCGAGCAATCCACTCCCAAATCAAACACAAACGCGGGCTCCGACTTTGACGACATCCTCAACCAACTCAACCTCGGCAGCCGAAACCAACCCAAGTCAGAGACTCAAGCCGGTGGCAACCGCAGACGCGGTGCTTCTGACTCCGTGTCACGCGCCGTGGCCGGTAGCGTAGGCTCCCAAGCCTGGAAAGACCAGTCCGCACAGCTGGCGAGCCGAAAGACGGAACTGAAGCTGGGTCCGACGCTGGGTCGCCAGGTGCACGTTGAGCCGGAGCGTGGCGTCGACCTTGCCGCTGCTATTCGCAACCTGCAGATGACCGTTAACCAGAACAAGATCAAGAGTCAGTCGTACGAGCAGAAGTTCCACGTGCGCAAGGGTATGGTGCGCAAACAGCAGCGGCGGACACGGTGGAGGAAGCTTTTCCGCTTCTCGTTCCAGGAAACTGTGAAGAAGATCCAACGGATGCAGGCGCAGGGATGGTGATTGTCATGGTGGATGTATATACTCCGGACTGGATGATTTAGCATTTGCCCATAAATGATAGGGCGAATCTATCTGGCTTGTACAACTATTTGTGAAACTACTTTTGACCTTGTTTTTTTTTGCATTAGATATGGAATGCATCAGATCTATTATTGACTCCAATTTGGAATGACAGTGATATCCACGTAAACTGTACACGGCTGATAGGCACAGCTCTATATCAATATATCAGTCCCTCTTTCCAGTAGGAAATCCATAGCCCCCGCCACCAGCTCCCGCGCCATTAGCAGACGCAGAGTACCCTCCGTAGCCATTGATGCGTCCACCGTTTCCAAAGGTCACACCGGTCCCTTTCCCCCGAGCAGAGGGCACGCCCAAGATGCCATCACCCTGCCAGCCCGAGCGACCTCGCCAACGGCCACCATTACGCTCCCAGTACAGTGCAGCAAGAGCACCAACAGAAGCGGCCATGACGAAGAAAAACAAGTTCGAAAAGAACGAGCCGGTACGGGAGCTCTGCGCCGCCCCGGCAGCGCCAGCGCCTAAGAACGAGCCCGACTTAGGCCGCTCCGGCCACCCAATGCCGGCACCACCTTCAACCCAGGCAACATGGAAAGAAAAGGTCAGCGGTTCGCTGCGCACGACCTTAGTGCCATGCCCAGATGTCCAGGGCTCGCGCGCAGCCTGCGCAAGCGCAACGGCTTCCTCATCATCATCGAGCGCAAGGCCCTTGACAGTAGCCTCAAACTCGGGTGTCGAGTACGCGGTTCCAGCAACCGCATACCCAGGCTGACCAGTCTGGGCACTCTTAGGCTTCAGCTCCTGCGCCGCCGCATCGGAGGCCATGTTATGCATGATCATGTTCATATCAGTCCAGATGTGCAAGTGGCTAAGCTGTAGGGTACCCTGCAGCGCGATGGTGAGCGGCGTGAAGGGCGGGCCGTTCTCATTCAGCGCGGCCAGCGAGTCGACTTCCCCGGACTCGGACTCTTTGTCTGTGGGTGTGCTGCTGGATGAGAGTGGTGCTGTTGGTACGCGGCAGGTCATTGGGACGTCGGAGTGCACGTAGAATTCGTAGAGGTGGTAGAGCGAGTCGGAGAGGGAGGGGATCGTGCAGGTGATTGTTTCGGAGACGCCGTAGTGGAGGGCAAGTGGGCGCGAGGTCTCGTTACATGTTGCAAAGGGGATGTATTGCAGTTTGCCCATGTCGTCTGTTATCTATTTTGTTTGTTAATCGGATGTGTACACGAGGTGTCCGGGCTTTTCAGGAGTTTGAGGCGCATACATGTTCTCCTTCCCTGTACAACGGTCTTAGGTTAGCAATTGCTACGAAAGGAGAAATAAGGTAAACTCACGTTGTTCGATTGAGACAGGATACTGGGATTTCTTCTCCAAGACTGTATCCCACCCCGGTGTTGCCACTGCTCCTTTCAGCGACTGATCCTGTCGCCCACAGCGCGCATGCGAGGGAGAGCAGTGTCGCTGCGGCAGGGAACCGAGTCATTGAGTGCGGAGGAGACATGGTCGGGGGTTTCATGAGGAAGACTAGTCCCCCGCGTTGGGTTGTTGGAAAGGAAGACGCGGAGGAGACACGGAGGTGTTTGCGGCCCGCGGAGTTGGGAGGCTTCCTCGGTGATCGACACCCGCTATCAATGCTCCCGCCAAACCGCAACTGTTTTCTATACAATAGCAGCGAGCTTAGGCATAGCTTCGGGTTTGACCAACCCTACTATTTAATTAACGGCGAGTTAATTACTGCAAAGGCAAGGTCGAATAGCCTGCAGGTCTTTACTGAAATGCTCTCACCACAGTTACTCGCATCCACTTTTGACTCACGGCCATGTCCAGGAAAATTCCATTCAATTTTAACAAAGGACCTAATGTGAAGTATTCATTCGTTGCTCGTCAAAACCGCATAGTCTACCGAAGTGCTTAATGCACGGCCGGGTTAAATTTACGCCAATTTGGCCTTCTGCTTGAAAGCGAACAGGAGACCACTGGTCGAGCTGTCGTGCTCAGCACCGCCACCAGAGGTCTCCAGCTCAGCCTGGATCTTCTTGGCCAAGACCTTGCCGAGCTCGACACCCCACTGGTCGAAGGAGTTGATGTTCCAGACAGCACCCTCGGTGAAGGTGACGTGCTCGTAGTAGGCGATCAGAGCACCCAGGGTTGAAGGAGTGATCTTCTGGGCCAGGATGGAGGTGGTGGGGCGGTTGCCCAGGAAGGTCTTGTGCGACACCAGATGGTCGGGGGCACCCTCGGCCTTGACCTGCTCGGGGGTCTTACCGACCATCAGGGCCTCGGACTGGGCCAGGAAGTTGGAGGCCAGCATGCGCTGGTGCTTGCCGCCCTCAACGGGGTTGTGCGACTCGGCGGCCATGATGAAGTCGGCCGGGATCAGCTTGGTGCCCTGGTGCAGCAGCTGGAAGAAGCTGTGCTGGGCGTTGGTGGCGGGCTCGCCGAACAGGATGGGGCCGGTGGTGTACTTGACGTACTCGCCGGAGCGGGTGATAGCCTTGCCGTTGCTCTCCATGGACAGCTGTTGCAGGTAGGCGGGGAAACGATGCAGGTACTGGTCGAAGGGAGCAACCAGGTGAGTCTGGGCTCCGAAGAAGTCGCTGTACCAGACGCTCAGTAGACCACCGAGGGCGGGGATGTTCTGCTCCAGAGGAGCCTCGCGGAAGTGCTTGTCCATGGCGTTGGCACCGGCCAGGAACTGGTGGAAGTTGTCATAGCCAATGTACAGGGCCACGGAGAGACCGATGGCGCTCCACACGGAGTAACGGCCACCCACCCACGACTCGAAGCCGAACATGTTCTTCTTGTCAATGCCGAACTTGGTGACCTCGGCCTCGTTGGTGGAAAGGGCAACGAAGTGCTTGGCGATGTGGGACTCATCCTTGGCAGTCTCGAGGAACCAGCTCTTAGCTGTGTTGGCGTTGGTGCAGGTCTCGGCGGTAGTGAAGGTCTTGGAAGCAATCAGGAAGAGGGTAGTCTCCGGGTCGGAGTTCTTGAGGGCCTCGGCGATGTGAGTTCCGTCGATGTTAGAAACGAAGTGGAGCTTCATGTCGGGGTGGCCATAGGGCTTCAGGGCTTCGGTGACCATGACGGGGCCACTGATAAAAGGTCAGTTTGCGCGTCTACATCCGGGATCAATTGAAACTTACAGGTCCGAACCACCGATACCAATGTTGATGATGGTATTGATCTTCTTGCCGCTGTAGCCCTTCCAATCACCGCTGCGGACCTGCTCCGAGAACTCCTTCATGTGCTCGAGCACGGAGTTGACCTCCTCGACGACGCTTTTGCCATCCACCTGCATCGGCTCGTTGGTGACATTGCGTAGAGCGGCGTGGTAGACAGCACGGTCCTCAGTGAAGTTGATGTGCTCACCCTTGAACATCTCATCGCGTAGACCCTCGACATTGGCCTCTTTGGCCAGCTTGACCAGCAGAGACAGAGTCTCCTCGGTGAGGAAGTTCTTGGAGAAGTCAAAGAGGATGTCGGAGCCATCCACGGTGTTGGTAAAGGTGCGGCTGAACTTCTGGAAGCGCTGGGGGTCCTTCTGGAAGTACTCCTTCAGGACAATGTTACGGCCCAGGGTGGTGTGGTGCTCCTGGAGCTCCTTCCAGGCATTGAGATCGGAAGCTTGCGCGAAACCCGGCATGATGACGGTAGTAGTGCTACGGATCGTGTTAGCGCGGGGCACCGGAAGAAGATGGAACCCTGCAAAGGTGGGATGGAGCTTACAGGGTATAACGGGAGAAGGGGGGTATCACGGATTGAGATGAAGATTGAAGGAAAAAAGCTTGGAAAGAAAAGAAAAACCAGATGGCGTCAAGTGTTACCGGCGTGTTGGGGTCCGGTGGAGGGGCCGTGGGGCTGGCATCATCATTGCCGCATTCGGTCTCCCCGGTTCTGTTTTCTGGCCCCGGTCTGGAGCGCGCCTGTTTTCTAATCTGCACGGAATTTTGCCTATTTTTACCTCGTGTGCCACTGCGGACCTTCAATAATAGCCGTCGGGCCAGTTCAGTTTCCATCGATTCATCCGGTACCGCCGGGAATTGATCGACGGTATCCCTACTTGCCTACCTATTTCCCCATCTACGTAGCCCTGATATGAATATCTTTCAAAACATCCTTCGAGTTTGCTCCCGATGTCATCTTGCTCGAGTCCATATGACCAATTGAACGCGGTCACTATGGCCCATGTCTATACAGCTTTTGCCGAATCCACCGGGAAGCCGGGCAGTTACATCCCGGGGACTATATGCAATCGTACTCCAGTGCCTCAGATCTTATTTGTCCAGAATCCTTAAACCTAGTTGGTGTTTCTATGTATTATACATCATTTCTTTGACGCCCCAAGTCAATCCAAGCTAAAGTACTGTAGGAAGCGCGTGAACCGTCACTCGGATGCCAAGACCGATGCACGGACCATCAAAAACCGCAACACGGTAACTTTCTTTCTCTGCGCGCCCATCTCAACACGGAGCTTGTGAGGTCGCCTTGATTCGATATCCTGGTCATAAGAGAGTCGGCGCTCACTCGTTGAACATAAACCGAAGGATATATTGACTCTGAGCCGGTGAAAGCGCCTGCATCATGTACAATCCTTACCAACGTGAGCCTTCGCCCCCCGGGCATCACCCATCAGCCCGCGCAGTCGCACACTCGGATTCGAGCATGACCATGATCTGACTCTCTCTTTAGCTCCAGGCATGTACGGGCAGCCCGACTACGCCGCGTACGGTGCGCCTCCGGGTATGGGTATGTTTGGAACCGATGCCTCAACCCCAAGTGATACCAATCGTGACTGACCAGCTGTAGCTCCCCCTCCAGGCATGGCTGCCCCCGGTACCGCCCCTCCTCCTGGTATGCAGCAGGCCAATTCCCAGCAGCCTGGTCGCCCCGGCGGCTTTCCGGCAAACTTCCAACCGCCCCCGAATATGCCGAATATCAACTTTTCCGCGCCCGTGATTCGACTGGGCACCTCGGGCCCGGCAAAGCCTGCAGGACCGGATGCCGGCCGTGAGCGTGGATCAGATGGCCCTGGCCGACGGGCAGGACTGGGGTCGACGGGCATGGACAGCCAACGCCACAACGCTCGGGATACCATGATGCAACTCCAGCCGCCCACTCGGGATGAGATTGTGCGCACACTCTTTGTCGGAGGCATCACGGAGGGCGTTGGAGGCGACGATGGTATCGAGCGAATCCTGCGGTCTGCAGGCAATTTGCGACGGTGGATTCGTGCCACGGATGCCGACGAGAAGCCTTGCCGATTTGGTTTCGCCGAGTTTGAAGATCCCGAGAGTTTGGAGATTGCGGTCGAAATTCTCAAGGATGTCGAGGTGCCTGTGAAGCGACAGGTCCCACGGAAGGAGGGCGAAGAGGAACAGGAAGTAGAAAAGAGCAAGCTTTTGGTACGTTCGTCTCCTTCTCCACGCTTGACATAGATTACTGACGACATTATAGGTTGTGGTGGATGAAAGCACCATGAATTATCTCGAGCAGTTTGAGGCTAATCGGGGTGAAAGAGACCCGGAGGAGCTGCAGGCTCGCTTTACGGCTGCAAACAACACCCTGATGAGCGTCCTGTCGGATCTTTGCAACCCGGCTAGCCCTATCCAGAAGGAGGATATCTCTGCCGTTGATCGAGAAGGCGATATCGAGATGAGAGAGGGCGGTACTCCCGTTAAGGATGGAGAGGTGGTCACGATCCCTATCACAATTGAAGACGAGCTGGCGGATATCCCTCAGGAGATGCGCGAAAATGTCGCAAAGGAAATTGCCGCATTCCGTGAACGAAGCAACCGCCGAGATATCGAGCGGCTGAGACGCGAGGAGGAGATTGAGTCAATGGAGCGCGCCCGCAACGCTGGTGGGCGGACGAATCGTCTTGCTTCTCCCCCGACTTCGGCTCCCAGTGGCCCAGCTGGCGGCACCAATAATATCCCACTGGGTCCGCGTGGTGCCCCATCAGGCCCCAAGGGATTCGGTGTACAGATCCCCAAGGATTACCAGAAGGGTGTGTCGTTTGTGAACGGTGGCTCGATCAATGGAGCACCGGCCTATTACGATCGTGAAGACGAAGAATCCGACGCAAGTGACGAGGAGCTTGAACGCCGTCGCCAGGCCAAGCGCGACGCAGAGCAGGAAAAGCAATTCCTCGATCAGGAGCGCCGATGGCTGAATCGCGAGCGAAGCCGAACGGCTGCCCTGGAGCGAGAGAAGAAACGAGACAAGGAGGAGGACGGGAAGTTGCAGGCTGCTCACGATGAGATGGAAGAACGACTCAGGGAATGGAATGACGATATTGAAGCAAGCCGAAAGGCTGTTGAGTATTACGCCGATCGCGGTGCCTGGCTGCGCAGTCGTGCGGCTTTCCGTGCTCGTGAGGCCAACCTGGATGAGGCCGATCGCGCCGCTGAGGAGAGGGAGCGTGTGCAGTCCGCCAAGCAACAGGAGCAGGCACGCGGTATGGCCGATGACTTCCTCGCTCGCCAGGCACAGGAGCTGGAGACCCGCGTCCCAGAACCTCGCGAAGAACCCAAACGCTTCAAGCTGTCCCTGGGTGCCGCTGCCCAGAAGGCTCACGCTGCGACTACTCGCCGCACCGTGGCCGAAGTCGAAGGTCTGTTGGAGGACGAGGAAGAGCCCGCCAGTACGACACGCCGCCCTCTCATCCCGATCAAATTCGACACCGCTGCCGAAGCGGCCGGACTATCCGACGAAGAACGAGCCCAGGCGGCTCGCCAGCTGGCAGCCGAGATCCCTACCGACAAGGAAGGCCTATGGAAGTGGGATATCAAGTGGGAGTTTGTGGACGGAGCCGTCATCAGCGACCAGATCAAGCCCTTTGTGGAAAAGAAGATTGTCGAGTATCTAGGTGTGCAGGAGCAGATGCTGGTCGACCTGGTGGAGGAGCACGTTCGGCAGCGCGGCGGTCCTCAGGAACTGGTCGAGCAGTTGGCAGAGGTGAGTTGGGTTCCGTGCTTCGCTGTATCTCGCAACCATTTACTAACTATGCTCTCTACAGGCGCTGGACGAAGAGGCCGAGGTGCTGGTTCGAAAGCTGTGGCGGATGATTATCTTCTTCTCGGAGAGCGAGAAGCGTGGGCTATCGGCATAAATGCATCTGCATTCGCAGACGCAGTTATCTTGACCCGAGGATGATTTGCTATACCGAAGGGTCCAAAAGCACGCAGGATATTTTGAATTGAATTGCATACCCATACTTTATGCCATCATTTCTTTAGTAGACTTCCCCAACACATCTTGATCTAAATTAGGGCTCCGCCAGCCCCAGAAACGCGGAGCTACTCCGATTCCACATGGTGTGTTTATTGGTGGAAACACGCATTTTCCAGGCCCGCAGAATTATCCACCAATGAGACTGCGCGATTGCAACGCGGAGTGAGGGGCGAAAGACAAGTTGAAGCGACGTGGGGTGGTTACTTGCTGTCTATATACGGGGCGTATTGCGCATTTTCCCAGATTCTCGGTTTGTCATTTTTCTCGCATCCTCTTCTGTGTAAACACCTTTATCTCCCTCCCCAGGTGCTACAATCTTCCCGCGTATAGACTCCGGAGATTCAACCCGGCACCCCGTTACCTCGCGTTATCAGCATTTGAATTTGAGTGGAAACACCCAACCTTGCGCAATTGGATAGAGAAAGAACATTGCATCGCATAGCATCGCATCGCATCACCATTCGCCATGGTCAAGATCACCGGCTTCACCACGCGGGACGTGAGGTTCCCGGTACGTCATTACTCCTACTCGCAAGTCGGGCGTAGCTAACGAAGACAGACCTCGCTCGACAAGACCGGCTCTGATGCCATGAACGCGGCTGGCGACTACTCATCCGCCTATTGCATTATCTACACAGACTCCGACCACACCGGGCACGGCATGGTACGTTGCCCAGCTCATGCCATCCAGCCACAATTAACCCATTTTAGACATTCACCATCGGCCGCGGCAATGAAATCGTCTGCGCTGCCATCTCCCTCGTGGCCCCTCTCGTTGTCGGCAAGGACCTCGACGAGCTCACCGCTGACTGGGGCAAGACCTGGCGCTACCTCGTCTCTGACAGCCAGCTGCGCTGGATCGGTCCCGAGAAGGGTGTTATCCATCTCGCTCTTGGTGCCGTTGTCAATGCTCTGTGGGACCTCTGGGCTAAGTCTCTGGGTAAGCCTGTGTGGCGTATCGTTGCCGATATGAGCCCCGAGGAGTTCGTTCGCTGCGTTGACTTCCGCTATATCACCGACGCTATTACCCCCGAAGAGGCGATTAAGTTGCTTAAGGAGGTTGAGGGAGGTAAGCAACAGCGAATTAAGGAGGCGGAGGCTAGCCAGGCCGTGCCGGCGTACACTACTAGTGCGGGTTGGTTGGGGTATGGCGAGGATAAGTTGAAGCGGTTGTTGAAGGAGAGTGTAGAGCAGGGATATAAGCATTTCAAGTTGAAGGTTGGTGGAAACCTCGAGGATGACAAGTCTCGGTTGAGGATTGCTCGTGAAGCCATTGGCTATGACCGGGGTAATATCCTCATGGTGGATGCGAACCAGGTATGTTGACGCAAAGACATTGCACGGAGTGGCACTCTAACACGGATACATCACAGGTCTGGTCCGTCCCCGAGGCTATTACCTGGATGCAGGAGCTGGCCCAGTTCAAGCCCTGGTTCATCGAGGAGCCCACCTCCCCCGACGACATCCTCGGCCACGCCGCTATCAAGAAGGCCCTCGAAAACACGCCCTATGGCACGGTGGGTGTCGCCACTGGCGAGATGTGCCAGAACCGCGTTATCTTTAAGCAGCTTCTGCAAGCCGGTGCTCTGACTGTGCTGCAGGCCGACGCATGCCGTGTCGGTGGTGTGAATGAGGTTCTGGCTATTCTGTTACTGGCGCGCAAGTTTGGTATCCCGATCGTTCCTCACTCTGGCGGTGTTGGTCTGCCCGAGTACACGCAGCATCTGAGCACAATTGACTACGTCGTTGTCAGCGGGAAGAAGAGTGTTCTGGAGTATGTGGACCATCTGCATGAGCACTTTGTTCACCCGTCTAGCGTCAAGGATGGATACTACGTTACCCCCATGGAGCCCGGCTACAGTGTTGAGATGAAGGCGGAAAGTATGGATGCCTTTGCGTTCCCTGGTGAGAAGGGTAAGAGTTGGTGGCAGTCTGAGGAGGCTAAGGCCATTATCGACGGACCTCGAGTGGTTTAAACTTCCGTGTGTCTTTATATTATTCATGTGTATAGCCGTTCCAAAAAAAGTTTTCAGACTTTGTTCATATTTTTCAATTGGGTATTTGGTGCCGTATTTCAGGCAAACGGCACGGGTGTTCGTGCAGTTGAAGGTATGGTACATAGAACAGGCTAACGCCTTGATCACGTAGGCAGTATGTAGCCCTAAAAGTACAATAAACGATGCCGCTGGGAGACTTTATGGAACCTCATATCACGCAATTTTGCGGACCTTCCGTCTCTGGGCGCCTTGCAAATGGATATTGACAAAGATAATGTCAAGTGCAACTGGCTGCAATTCACCGCCATTGAATACCGAAGAGCTTCAAGGAACTCGCCACGCTAGGCTTCTCCGAGGCTTTCTCAAGAATAATACGAGAGTGGCCCTTGACATCCAGAGCGAGGAGCTGGTACTCCATTTCGTTCTTATCCAAAGACTTAATCATATGCACATGGACAACACCCGAGTTGAGAGGTCCCTCGACCTAATCAATAGTCAGTATGCATCTCGTCGGCGAAGGCTTCGAATATGTGACGTACGTAGAAGTGCATCCGAAGGTGCTCGCGACCTAACCGATCTTTCTCAACGGAAGTCCTGCATTCGCTCGTTAGCAGTCGGCTCCATAAAACTTCCCCTAGACGAACAACATACGCAATAGGTCGGCTTCGGGCCCATCGGCTGTTGGTCTTTTCACCGTATGCCTTGATCTTCCTCCGATCACCGAGAAGCTTTGTACACCGGGCATCCTCCTTGATGCGTTCGACTGCTTTTTCAAACTGCCATGTCCCGCTATTCGGTGAAAAGACCTCTTGGTATAGAAGCGTGAAGACACCTCCCTATAGTCCACATAGTTAGGAATCCATTCTCAGGGCCGAGATCTGCGTGGGTAAGACAGGAACGTACTGTGAGTACAACACCTGCGATCACGATAACAAAATTAAAAGACTGCTGCGTTGTACGCGCAAGCTTTTCTCTCCCGCTCAGTTCACCCCACGTATATCGTCCATCGTCCGACAGGACCGTAACGTTCCTCCTCTTGGGTTTGAGTCCGGGGCCCAAGTTGTCCTGAGTGGCGTACAGTCGAGTAATTTCAGCGGGAAAAGCTCGCAGAGAGGCCGTTGCACTGACCGAGGCTCGAGGTAAAGCACGCAGAGCTTGGTGATTCATGGCGACAGGATGCGAGTTCAGTTGACCCCAGATCGAATGTCGACGCAGAGTCGATAACGATAGGCGCTCACGTGCGGGCAAAGTTACGGTACGGTATATTTGCGGCGGTCGGCGGTGGAGCACCGCCGGGTTGGGATCGCCGCAGAATGTAAATTACAGGCACATGAGTCCACGTTCGCCGTTCCCGATATCCTCTTTCACTCCTACACTCTCCTCCCCTGACTTACCTCGATCTCGCCAATCATGAGTGCCTCCAAGGCGCAGTCTCAAAAGATTTTTGAGAAGCTGAAGCTGAAGCCCGCAAACAAGGTGCGCACTACCCACGACCTACGACCCAACAGCCACCACCCCGCCCCCCGACTGCTGCGCTGTGTTTTGACCATTGTTCGCTAACGCCTCCCTCGTTCGCAGGTATGCTTCGACTGCAATTCTAAGAACCCGACCTGGTCATCTGTGCCTTTCGGTATCTACCTGTGCCTTGATTGCTCCGCCAACCATCGCAACCTCGGTGTCCACATCTCCTTTGTTCGCTCGACGAATCTCGATCGTATGTACCCTCTGGCGCAATCCTACGGATGATCTTGCGTACCGAAGACCGGAGGCTGATGTTTTTCTGACAGAGTGGCAATGGGAACAGCTACGAGTGATGAAGGTTGGTGGAAATGAGTCTGCGATCAAGTATTTCCAGTCACATGGAGGATCCGCGGCGTTGGCTAGCAAGGACGTCAAAGTCAAGTATACATCCAATGCGGCCGTCAAGTATAAGGATGAGCTCAAAAGGCGGGCTGCCGCGGATGCGCAACAGTCAGTAATCATCCTTCCGGGTTGTTTGTTTTTGTTCGTTGACAAGTGATAACATAGGTATCCCGAGGAGGTTGTCATTACCGATATCCCTTCTGGCACCCCGTCCGACAGCTCGAACACCCCTGCTGGCGAAGATGATGATTTCTTCTCCTCGTGGGACAAGCCTTCGATCAAGCGCCCCAGCAACCCTCCGTCCCGCACTGGAACGCCACCCGTCGTGAGCCGAACCGGCTCTCCTTTCCTGAACGCTGGCAATGCAAATGGATCACGGTCGAAGTCGCCTCTGTCTGCGTCTGAGGAAAAGGCCCAATCTCCTGCACCTGCCGCCATTCGTCCCTCATCTGCTACTCGGAAGACCTCCGCCGCTAGCGGTGCTGCAAAGAAGGGCAGTGTGCTGGGAGCCAAAAAGGCGCCTAAGCTCGGGGCGAAGAAGGTGACCGCGGCAGATATCGATTTCGATGAGGCGGAGCGCAAGGCCAAGGAAGAGGCGGAGCGCGTCGAGAAACTTGGATACGACCCCGAGGCCGAGCAGGCTGAGGCCGATGCTCAGGCCAAGACCGCCGCTGCTTCCACCACCACGATCACTTCTCCCACTCCGATCAGCCCGAGCCGCGGCGGATTCGGTGCTACTAGCAGTGAGCGGAACTCGAGTGATGTCGAGCGTTTGGGCATGGGAATCGGAAGACTCGGGTTCGGTCAGGTGTCCAAGCCTCCGGCCCCTAAGAAGCTTGGCTTCGGCGCTGTTGCTCCTGCCAAGTCCGCTGCTGATGGTAATGTTTTCTTTCTTCAAATCATCGTCCAGTATTCTAACTTTATAATAGATGAAGAACTTGCTCAGGCCAAGTCGCGATTCGGTACCCAGAAGGGTATCTCCTCCGACGAGTTCTTCGGTCGTGAGCGATTCGATCCCGCCGCCCAGGCTGAAGCCAAGTCTCGTCTCCAAAACTTCGACGGCGCAACCTCGATCTCCAGCAATGCCTACTTCGGCCGGCCCGAGGATGAGCTTTCCGCAATGGATGACGGGTACGGAGACATGGAGGCTGCGGCTAAGGACTTTGTCCGCCGATTTGGTATCACTGCCGGTGACGATATCGAGAATTTGTCTCATCTCGTCGGTGAAGGAGCCACAAAGCTACAAGGTAAGGTGTCTTCTTCTTCTGTCATATGTATCTAGCTAACGAACTTCCAGGTGCTATCCGCAACTACCTGAACAACTAAATTTGGCATACCCTCGGGTCTCATGTTCTATCGTATCGATACTTAGCAAGCCCATTGATCCCTTCCCGTGATGCGTCACGGGTGTCTCGTTTTGAACCTCACCATATTATTCCAACTTCCTTTTCTGTGTGCCCTTCTGCCTCGATGAGTAACAGTTGAGCAACAAAATTGGGTGAAATTGCAGCCTGGCATGGTGGACGCACTTTCCGCAGCAACGTACGAATGAGTTGAAGCTTTTTCTTTTGTTTGTTTTCTTGGTAGGATTTGATTTAATGAAGAAAATCTATGAATAACTATGTTTCTGATATCGCTTTTCTGTATCATCATAGACAAAAGCACGGTATAAGTACACGAATGCCAAGATTTCATGAACTCCGAACAAGCTTGAGGTTGCGTCGCGGCCAAGATACAAAAATACAAATCACCTCGGCCTCGGCCTCGGTCAAAATAAAGTCTCGTTTTAATGATATTATAATCCACCCGCCAATCACAACTTTGCATACATAGCCCCAACCAAATGCAAACTCCATGATGAATGAAGAAACAATAACACATACTCGACTCACAATGCAATGTTGAAAACGAAAGCCCCAAGCAAGATATGCAACTACTCACTCAACACGATAAATAGCATCCGCCACCTTGGCAGCTTGCCACATCTCATGCACATCATGAACCCTTACAATATCTGCACCCCCAGCAACACTAGCAGTCACAGTAGCAGCAGTCCCCCAAACACGCTCCCGAGCAGTCTTCACCCCCGTGATATGTCCAATAAATCTCTTCCGACTCGGTCCCATCAACCAAGGAAGATATTCTAGCCCTTCAGCTGCACGTAGTCGCGGCAGATCACGTAGGATCTCTAGATCTTCAGGCTGGTTCTTCGCAAAGCCTAGTCCGGGGTCGAGGATGATGCGCCAGCGTCGGATACCCGCTTCCTCGGCTGCGGCGATGCGCTCGCGTAGCTCAGAGGCCACCTCGGGGATGACGCCGCCCGGATAAGTCGCTAACCGGGTCATTGTTTGCGGGGTTCCACGCATGTGCATGAGGATGATGGATTTGTTAATCCGTGCAGCCGTGCTCAGCATATCGGGATCGAGGGTTCCAGCCGAGACATCGTTGATGATGTCTGCACCAGCGGCACAGGCTGCTTCGGCGACGCGCGCGCGGTACGTGTCGATGCTGATGGCGATGTGTGCGGCTTCGGGGATGTTGGTGCGGATGTGTCGGATTGCTGGGACCACGCGGGCGATTTCTTCGTCTGCGCCGACGGGAGTTGAGCCGGGGCGTGTGCTTTCCCCGCCGACGTCAATGATCGTTGCGCCTTGGGTGATGAATGTGCGGACTGTTTCGGTGATGTAGGTCATGTCATGGGGGGAGTGCTTGCCTCCGTCGGAGAAGGAATCTGGGGTTAGATTGAGGATGGCCATGACGTGAGTGCGGCGCTTGGGGTCTGTTGCGTGCAACGTTGGGAAGGTTGGTGAGATTGGGGTTGTTGAGAACGGGGTTGGCGATGGTGGTGGGAGAGAGCGCAGGTATTCACTATATGTATGTGCGCTCTTTTCCGGTTGAGGTGGTCGTTCGTGGGGGATTAATCTGGGTAATCGTTTAGGGCTCTGCATTTCTTCGGGACTTTTGTATGAGCCTGGACATACTGGGAGAGGGGCCGGAGAACGAAGTCTCGTTCCAGCATCAGGTTATGCGGGATGTTTAGGCGCTCGTGAGAGAAGGTCTCTTGATCATACAATAAAATGTCCAGATCGATTGAGCGTGGACCCTTGTCGATAAGCTTCTTTCTTCCCAACTCAATCTCAATGGATTGAAGGGCCTCCAAAAGCTGCATTGGCCCAAGGGTTGTTTCCACCTGATAGCTGTTAATATTTTATGTATAATATTCTGGTATAAGAAATCTTACCTCACAGACCCCGTTCATGAATGGTGCTTGTTCCAGCACATACATGGGTTCTGTCTCAAAGAGCGAGCTTGTCCTTTTAACCTTGATATTGGCTCGGTCCAGCTCAAGACAAGCCTTTTCGATCATTTCAATGCGATCTCCCACATTACTACCCAGCGCAATAAATGCCCGGTGGGGGACTGATGGATTCATCGTGGAGTCCAAGCGCGTCCCTTGCCCGCAAGAAAATCTCCTCGCGTGGGTATTCGAGTCTGACAGCGGGGTTAAACGCTTAACTCGGCCATTTTCAGGGCATGGGGGTAATATCTTGCGCTTCCCCATGGAATAGCGTCCTAATCGAGTTTAGTTTCTGGGCGTTCAATGAAATCCGCGTAGAAGGCAAGATGTAAGAAATGCAGGTCCCGCATTTTTTTTGACGATACAGGTACATGACCGATAAGCCCGTTACGGGAATGGAGGAGCACCTACTCAAGCTCGCGAACGAATTGATTCTATATTTCCATGTTAGCCGAAATCTAATGATTTGCTCATCAGGGACTTGCCTCTTCGCCCACGTTCCATCGGAAGGCCGATCCCAATGCGACGCGGTCGGAGCGTTCGGCAAGGTTGGAAACCCCCTAGCCGATCTCAATGCCTGCCACGGATGTGAAACGTTGCGAATACAAGCCCATGCTGGTGCCATTCGGCAGCTAACAGCCCTCGAGCTCATTCTCGTGTCGAGGTTGTAGATAAGAACGAGGCGAATGTAGGTCGTGCATACGTCAGGTGAAAGTTTGTGCCTTGATGCCTGTATGCCTTGGTGCCTGGAACACGAGGTGTGAAACAGTCATGCGACGGCAATGGGGCGCGCGCCCCGCAGACAGACGGGCCTCGGCTCATTGTGATTCTACCGAGTAACCTGCCTACCCTTTTAAAGGGTGCCAGATTTCCCCGGATCCTAATTTCTCACTCTTCACTTCATCATGGCTTCTCCTCGTAAGTTGGTACTCCACTTTGACCCTCACAGCCGCTAAACATTTTCCAGAGGTTATCCGTACCCCCATCACTGATCTTCTCAAGATCAACCACCCAGTTCTGCTGGCTGGTATGAACGTGGCCGCCGGCCCCAAGCTGGCGGCTGCTGTCACCAACGCCGGTGGTCTGGGTGTCATCGGTGGTGTTGGCTACACCCCCGATATGCTCAAGGAGCAGATCGCCGAGCTCAAGAGCTACCTGACCGACAAGAACGCTCCCTTCGGTGTCGACCTGCTGCTTCCCCAGGTTGGTGGCTCTGCCCGCAAGACCAAGTAAGTCTATATCAGAACAACTGTCGCGAGACTCATCACTAACTATGACCCTCGCCATTAGCTACGACTACACCAAGGGCAAGCTTAACGAGCTCATCGACATCATCATCGAGAGCGGCGCGAAGCTCTTCGTCTCCGCCGTCGGTGTTCCCCCCAAGGCTGTCGTCGACCGCCTGCACGGTGCCGGTGTCCTCACCATGAACATGATCGGTCACCCCAAGCACGTCAAGAAGTGCCTTGAGGTCGGCATTGATATCATCTGCGCCCAGGGTGGCGAGGGTGGTGGCCACACCGGCGATGTTCCCACCACTGTCCTCATCCCTACTGTTGCTAAGCTGGTCCAGGGCTACAAGAGCCCTCTGACCGGTCAGCCCGTCCAGGTCATCGCTGCCGGTGGTCTTTACAACGGCAACTCCGTTGCCGCCGCCCTCATGCTCGGCGCCTCGGCTGTTTGGATCGGTACCCGCTTCATTCTGGCTGACGAGGCCGGTGCTCCCAAGGCTCACCAGGAGGCTGTCCGCACCGCTGGCTTCGAGGACAACATCCGTACCATCATCTTCACCGTAAGTGTTACCCAATCCGGGCTCTACTGCGATGTATTTGCTAACTTGTTCAGGGCCGTCCCCTCCGTGTCCGCAAGAACCCTTACATCTTGAACTGGGAGGAGAACCGCGCCGACGAGATCAAGAAGCTCACTGCCAAGGGTGTCATCCCCGTCGAGTATGACATGGAGAACATGCCCGATGACGTTGACGACGATTACATGGATAACGCCCGTCCCTTCCTGATGGGTAAGGTGTCTGCCGTCGTTGACGAGAAGAAGCCCGCCAAGGCTATCGTCGATGAGCTCGTTCAAGATGCTGCTGCTCTTCTCAAGAAGGGCAACCAGATGATCTCTAAGCTATAAATAATGATCTTTCTTCTTTCTCTTCCATAGCTTGGCCCAGTGTGACTAGTTGAATATTACCATGGCGACATTTGGTCACTTGCTATTTCTATGTCAAAGGCTGTGTAGGAACGTCGAAGCATTATATAGTTGAAAGAACAACCATGTATATATCATAGCCATTCTGCCGAGGTCCAATATAATGATAGCCGGGGAATTTGAGATTACTGATAACAAAAGCTCGCCCACATGTGAAACTATACCTCCAAACAAATCTTAGCTGCCAGCTCACGCGCCTTCGAAATCCCCTCGGGCTTGCTCAAAAACGAGGAATGAGAGGTCTTGTGCCGGAGATGACTGCAATCACCTAAAACAAGCAGCCATAGCTTCTTGGATGGAGATAGGAAGCGCTTGGTCGTCCTCGCAGTAGATGCACATTCGGGGAACATCATGCCAGGGCTCGTGAGGAAAGACATTCTCGAAGACAGCGCGCGCAGTATGGGAGAGCTAAGAAATCTATTTTTTTGGTCTTGCGGGGAGAGATCATGGTAGAAGATGTTCTTCATTTAATGATCTGCAGTAATCGCCTGGTGGAAATCGTCAATAAACCGAAGCATTCTGATATAGAAGCTGAACCCCTTCAGCTCAATTTTCATCCACGGCAAATAATTATTTAGCAACGCGGCAGTATACACTAGCATCAAAATGCCGCATTTATTGCCAGCCTTCTGCCTCTACATAGATCGCAGCCCCTTAACGGCACCGGCGCCAACCGAGCCACCTTTAGCAGTGAGTGGAAACAACGACATTCTGGCCTTCATCAGAGACCTTGTCGATCTCGCTTTGCACGAAGGCGGTGCCATCTGCGAGGCCGTTATTTGGGGACTCTGCTCTTATAGATAGGAGGGCTAATGCGATGCCGGAATAGCCATTGGACGTGAGGGATACGCGGACTTCATCGAAGCCTCTCGGGAGATGCCATGCCGGGGACGAAAAGGATGGTTAGTTTTGTTGACATGTTTAGAGGTAATTGATTTGATTTCTGTGAAAATAATGGATTGGACAAGTAACAAAGTTAATTTTGGATGAAACGCTTATAGAGTCTTATATGTCCATAGTATACATAAAGTTCCAACTTGGGTAGTGCTCATAAATTTGGAAGAGAACCCCGGCCTCGAGCTGAAATCAAATGGGCAAGGTTTGCTGTTTGTCAGTCTCTTGTCCACGGATATAAACACGAGATAGTCTGCCTCAAGACTTCTTCTCAAACCAAGACATAAGTCTTTTTGCTGGCTCTTGCAAGAATCCGTTTCTTTTGGTTGAGTAGGTAGGTATTAAAGCTTGGACAAGACGCGGTGTTCTCGTAAGGCCCACTTGATAGGCCAATACCTTGCCGATATCCACGTTCCTGTATTCATCGCGCTTGAAGTCGTCCAGAAACAATAAACAAACCAAAAGAGGTCCCGCGCTGGAATGCGCTTCTAAGTATGAGGTTTCGTGGGTTCTATGAAGAATAATATCAGCTGAAGTCATGGGGAAGATAGAACCTTTGTGCATATCCGATTGAGAGAGACAAAGTAGACGATCGGACAGGTACAGGGTAATCCAACCCCCACAGCCCTAGGTGGGTTTTCATGACCGGGATGGTGGGCAACTCCAAGTGCAAGGGCTGACGCGAAAGATAGTCCTTGTGGTATGAGAAGTCTCTCTGCGATCCGTGGGCGTCGGTAATCCCAATAACTGGGTTAAATAGGTAGACCTGGCAGGAGGTCAAAAGGGTTGAGCATAGATCTACTATGGGAAACCTTCAATGTAGAGTTAGCCACCGGCACCTGAGAACGAGAACAGCGCATAATCAGAGAAGCGAGATGAAGTATATCTTCCAAGAGGCCGCCGTGTAATATATGCTACACGCATATACAACGCATATGTTCGATGTCATTATTTGTACCCTAGTCCGCGAAGCATCCCAAAAATCTCGCGGATACTTCGCCCTTGCGTCGTCAAACCAGCGTTCACACGCTGTCCATGGATTGTAAACAACAATCGGGCCACGATCGAAGTTCCGTTAGTATATAAGGATATCTCCTCAAGCCCGATACTGAGGGTCGGCCCCTGAGGACTGTCTGACGACTACAAGGCCGACCGAGCCGAGAGCCCTAGGAAGAGGTCATTTAGATCAGGTGACGTTCTCCTCTGGACACCTCTCAGGTATTCCCCGATATTCTATCTTTTGATATCACGTATTCCATTTGGATAAGGAGAGGAATGAAGAAGCTTTCAAGCAGAATGTATTTGATGGACGAGGGGAAGACGATGTGGAGTTCACGACGAGGGCAAAAGCGAGGACGATTCCGAAGGGCAGGAGGCAGAGGTTTCGAACGGCATAGAGATCAACCTGGAGATGGACAAGAAAAATTTGATGCTAGTTTCAGGGCCTTGTCAGTGAGATCGAGAAGAGAATTCGAACAAGACTCAATGGCGTTGAACGAAGCATCCAGATCAGCTTTCATCTACGCTATCTGGAGAGTGCTGTTGCGATTCAAATGATAACTCGGCCGCGTAAATTGCTTGTACGGGCTCTATAAAGTTGAAAATCCCTTAGAATGTTCCTAGAGGAGGATTCCTACGGAGTTACTACCCAGAGTGAGGGAGATGTAGGTCAGTGGGTGAGTTGGTCCAACTCCGCCGCCTGTCCCCCCCTTAAGACCTGGATCAACGGCCTACGGGCTTCACACTTGAGATAACATCCTTCTTATCTTTATCAACATGCTATTATCAATATATTCGAACTCCTGAAGCAGCTGTCTTCCGATAGCGAAGGAACACTCCGTCATATCATCCAAATATACAGGGTAGTCGTGATACTTCGATCAGAACGTTCCACAACAATCCTGGCGGCATGGAAGGCTTCCAAAATCGGGACAAGACGGAGTCCCAGAAAGCCTCCAAAGCCTCTTCATCATGGACATCTCCGTCATGGACTTGGGTGTCGAAATTTGGGCACATGGATAATTGAATAACTCCGGTGTCGGGCGCCGCCACTGATAGACGGTGATTATGAATACTTATGAATCACAAACGTGCACAGTCCAACAAGCCTCGCCACAAAGTGACCAAACACCCGAACCACGGGGTATACGAAAAGACCGAGTAGGTTCATGGCCCTCATTCAAACGGACAGACTGACCGAATCGAATCACCGGGCCCGTATGGATGGCCCAACGAAAATAACAATCTCAAAATTCAAAGGAGTTTGATATAAAGAGGGTTGCCATAGAGTAGGAGAGAGAAAAGCTTGAGAGAAAAAGCTTCCATCAAGTAGCCATACACCGGCTGGCTAAGATCCCGGGTTAGGTTTGCAAGCAGTTCTCGAAGAACAGAGGCATGGGAACGAGCGTTCAGCGAAGGCCCGTTCGCTTCATGGCACATGAATCATGACCGGGTCTTTTCTGCGATATGACATGGCCAATTCATTTATTTCGGGTCGCGCGCAATTGCCGCCAATCGGGATTCCGAGCAGACCGAACAAGTCCGCAGATCGAGGGCGATCCAGCATCACAATTCTTGATAGCGAGGCATATAAATTTCGGGGGATTCCGAAGAGAAGCAACGTCAGTATACATCAGAATCGGTAGACCATGCAGGCACGGGTACGGCCAGAAAAAGCAAAAAAGGCAAAAAGGCAAGTCACGACCAGGGTATGAAGTCAATCGGCGTCGATACGTATCCGAGAGGATCTACTGGAGGTGGATATGCACCGGGACTAGCGGTCTGCACATTATACGAGAGGATCTCGCAGCAGATCCGGGGGATGCTCCCGATCGCACCAAGGATAGTTCGACGGTGATCTCCGCTGTCGCGAGCACGTGGACATGGGGTTCCAGGATCCATGGGATACGAACTGTAGACTCGATATGGCCGGGGCGATATGGACGACGAGAGGCCTAGTCCTGCACGAGAACGAAAGACGAGATCGGCCCGGCTCAACCTACTGGATCCAGACCCGGAGGCGCGGTTAACCTCATGAGGGTCCTCGCCTTCCCTAGCCCGATGGGACTCGTAAGAACCTCGGAAAGAGTGCCACACGTCACGGGCGAAATTGAGTTAGGGGGATGCATTTTCCCCGCACGAGCTAGAGTGAGGGTAGGGCAGACCGTTCGATCCAGCAAGGGAACGTTCGACGCACATCGGCGGCTCCCGCCTCACTCGGTATACAAAGTTTACTTGATGACAAGCATAGAAGCAAGCTAGGCACGGAACGAGGGGTATTGCCAATAGCGAGATAGATAGAAAAGTATGCGAGATACAGAATGTCAGCGCCGCCTATCACCAACGTATCAACGCACGGCTGCTATCGGGAGGTCTGACCGACCCACCAACCAACGGCGGCGTATTATTGGAAGCGAGGGCAATGAAACAGTGAAACCTCGGACTGCTGATAAGCTAGGGCGCGAGCTTTCCCACTTGATTGGGCGGCGGGGGCCAGCCTGTGGAGACGAAGGCTTGTCATTTGCTTCTTTCGAGAGTTTTCGCCGGGGTCCCACGCGACAGAACCCGCGCTATCTGTTCTTCGCCACTCGATCAGGTTGTGGGGCTACGCGCACTGTAAAGAATTTTGGTCGCGACTATATAGCATGCCGGGTGCCGGTGGATCTCGAAAAAAAAAAAAAAGATGTGACTGTCGTCTGCCTTTCCTTCAACTTCAAGTTCCTTTGGGTTATAGAGCTGAGCCTCGCTCTTCAACCCCCTTGCAGTCTATACCCCCCAAGGTAAACTGCCTTCTTCCACCTATCCACCATGTTCGAGTCACGCGATGTCGACCTCGAGAAGGCTCCTCAGGTCGACAATGCCTACGAAAGCCGCAGCAACGAAACCTCCGAGGGTTACGACGGCAGAGAGAACGCCGTCCCCGGCGAGAGCTTCGAGTATGGCAATTCCCTCTACGCCAAGGTCCAGCGCATCGCCGGGAAATTCAACGTCGAGCAGCGAGGCATCGAGCGCGTGCCGGCGGAGGAGCAAACGGATACGTCCTACTTCAACATCGGCAGCATGGTGTGTTCCTGCAACTCTTGACGGCCCGTTGGGCTTCCCACTGACCAGACCTAGTGGCTGGCCGCAAACATGGTCGTGAGCTCTTTCGCCATTGGCGTGCTCGGCAAATCCCTCTTCTATTTGGGCTTCGTCGACGCTATCCTCGTCTGTATTTTCTTCAACTTGCTTGGAGTCTTGACCGTCTGCTTCTTCTCCTGCTTCGGTCCCGCTTTCGGGTTGCGCCAGATGGTGCTTTCTCGTTTCTGGTTCGGATGGTGGCCCGTGAAGTTCGGTAAGTTGCGCAGTATGAACCGTACCGGCTGGTGGGCCTTGCTAACGTATCCGGTGTCTATAGTTGCTATTCTGAACGTTATTGCCTGTGTCGGTTGGTCTGCAGCGAACGCCATCGTCGGTGCCCAGCTCCTCAATGCGGTCAACAGCGATGTCCCTGGTTTTGCCGGTATCCTCATCATCACCTTCTGCACCCTCTTCATCACCTTCGCCGGATACAAGGTCGTTCACGCCTACGAATACTGGAGCTGGATCCCCACCTGCATCGTTTTCATCATCGTG
Source organism: Penicillium sp. S103-07 (assembly GCA_037042055.1). Classification (NCBI taxonomy): domain Eukaryota; kingdom Fungi; phylum Ascomycota; class Eurotiomycetes; order Eurotiales; family Aspergillaceae; genus Penicillium; species Penicillium sp. S103-07. The sequence continues at coordinate 1,236,667 of JAXQJQ010000002.1, forward strand.
CTGGGTTGCTTTGCCCACTCGGGTGATTTCCTCAACCTTCCCATGGAAGCCGGCACCTCCGAGCTGGGCGGCGTCCTCTCCTTCGGCTCGACCGTCTACGGTTTCGCAACTGGCTGGACTAGTTACGCCGCCGACTACACCGTGTACCAACCGGCCACCCGCAGCCGTCGCAAGGTTTTCGGTGCCACCTGGCTCGGTTTGATCATTCCCTTGTTTTTAACCGAGATGCTGGGTATCGCCGTCTTTACTGCCACCGACCTGAACGGCGGTGTCAACAAGTACGCTGCCGGCTACAAAGCCTCTGGTAACGGTGGTCTGTTGGCCGCCGTCCTCGAGCCTCTCGGTGGATTTGGCAAGTTCTGTCTGGTGATTCTGGCCCTGTCCATCATCGCCAACAACTGCCCCAACATCTACTCCGTCTCCCTGACCCTGCAGGTCCTGAGCCGCTACACGCAGCGCGTGCCCCGCTTCATCTGGACCTTCCTCGCTTCGTGCGTGTCCCTCGCCATCGCCATCCCGGGTTACTCCCACTTCGAGACCGTCCTGGAGAACTTCATGAATTTCATCGCCTACTGGCTGGCCATTTACTCCGGAATCGCCGTCGCCGACCACTTCATCTTCAAGCGCGGATTCGGCGGTTATAACCCCGAGATCTACGACAAGCGCGAAAAGCTGCCCCTGGGAATTGCCGCGTCGATCGCCTTCTGCTTCGGCATCGCCGGTATGATCACCGGTATGAGCCAATCGTGGTATGTCGGCCCCATCGCGAAGCACGCGGGTGCACTGCCCTTCGGTGGTGATGTCGGCTTTGAGCTGGGCTTTGCCTTTTCTTTCACCACGTATTGTGCTTTGAGACCGTTTGAGCTCCGTCACTTCGGTCGGTAAGCGTGGGGCTTTTATTTCTTGTACATAGCGGATTGGGTTGGAGTGCTTCGGGATTGCATTATAATATTCGTGCATCAGTCCTTGCGTGGGACCGTTTATAATTGAGCTTTGCATTTGCATTGACTATTCTTCCATGTAACCTTCCAGCCCATGGATAGTAAATCATTGACAGCAGGCGAGACCTTGACATAAGCTTCCGCACGCAAACTTGCACTGCTCCTCCGAGCGCTGTCGCGTGCGTCGTCTGGCCCCGCCTCCATTCTCCGTATCGGTTCCAGTAGTGATCCGCTGCGCTTGTATTTCAGGCTGAAGTGTGAGCGAATGGATTCCATACGCATGGAAACACTCGCGAATGGTCTTGGCAAGACCATCAAAGTCAAGCATAACGTCATCGTCCAGAACAACATGCGCCGAGGCAAGAGACTTGGTCTGGTTCAATCGCCAGATATGCAGTTCGTGAATAGAGAGAACACCTGGGATTTCTTCGAGATCGTGCTTCACGTCGTCATGGTCGACTCCCTGTGGCGCGCTTTGAAGGAGAATCAGACCGGCTCGTTGGACTGTCTTGCAGTTAGTCGTGTACATTGTCACGGGTAGGCTAAATGAAACATACTAAGAGGAATGGAGGATACGAAGATCATAACGGCAATGCCCATACTCACAGCCGGATCGGCGTAGTATCTTCCTTCATAGTGAGCAAACCAAATCACCGCAGCGGCAATAATGACCCCGACGTTATTGGCACAGTCACCCAGCACGTGGATAAGGACGCCCATCATGGCGAGATCTCGGTTGGAACCGCGGGAGGCGTTGTTCGATGCGTTGGTATGGTGTTTGTGGTGAATATGCTACTTTTGTCAACCCTTGAAAGAAATGGAAAGCTATGTGGTACTCACTCTCTCACTAACGAGACTGATAGAAGCCGAGTCCTCGTTTGGCGAGTCGTGCGAGTGGCCATCGCCACCGTTATGATCATGGCCGTGGTCGTGATCTAGGGGTGTTGTTAGAAGTGGTTCTCGTAACGAGGATTGTGGCAGGAACTTGCCATGTAGGAACATCACACTGAGTATGTTCAGACCAAGTCCCACGCATCCCATGATCAGGACCAGTTTTGGCTGCTCAACCTCTGGAATAAGAGCTTTGTTAGTATCGATTATACGGTATGGCCGTGAGAGACACACTCCGTAAAGAGACAAAGCGCTCGATCGACTGTAGGAAGACGCTAATTCCGAGACCGAACAGCAGAACCCCGTTGAAGAAAGCGCCCAGTAGCTGTACTCGTTGCCAACCAAAAGTAAGAGCTTTAGGATGAGTATTTTTATCGGCGACCTATATGTGATTAGGCCATGTCTCATTCAAGAGAGCTTCGGAGTACGACTCACGACCGCTGCGGCGAGGGCAATGACGAAACCGACGATATCATTGAGCTGAATCCTGTCAGACTCGGCAACGAGGGGCCCATCAATTAACATACATAGTGAAAGGCATCTGCCACCAGTGCGAGTGAATGAGTATAGAAACCGACTAGCAGGTTATGTCAGCTTCGATCTGTAGCACCTGAATATCATTCGCTGTGTGCGAGCTCACCGGAGATCTCTGCTGCAAAGAAACATAGGGAAAACCCAACCACGGCGCTTAGCCGCTGGACGCGAGATAATTTAAACATAAGTGGCAATATCACGCAGGATTTCTCAGGTATTCGGTGAGACGAGGGCCTCTATCTGCCTGTGAAGGGCGAACGTGATCGAGCTAAAAGAGCGACTTGAAGTTCACGCTTATTCCTTGGCAATCTTTGTGTAACCTCGTGACTCATCTGATGCAGGCTACACCATTAACCCAAGTGGATCAAGAGGTCTTCTAGAAGTGAGTAGAAAGGCATTTGTTAGGTTACAGACGAAGTCGAAATTATTTCTTGAGTGAATAACAGGGAGTTGGGCACCAATATGGGAAATTTCAAGTTATCAAGCAGAACAGCCGCCCGGACGTAATCTATTCGTGATGAACAAAAATGCGATGATCGAACAGGGATTCATAGGAAGTGGAAATTCCCCAGTTTCCGTAGTAATGCAAACACGTCAAACACAAGACTGTTCCCCCCGGCTCAGGAGGCAGCAGCAACGTGTTCCACGGCATTTAATTGATGAAGATGTTCTTGCCTTATCTGCCCTCGGAACTACTCCTGTTACTGGTGACATTCCTAGAGGCAGAACGCGATGTCAATTCACTGTCTCAAACCAACATACGCCTATACAATCTCCTCAATCCATACCTCTATCAGCTAAATTCTCGAAATTCAAGCTCCGCCCTGTTATGGGCTGCCGAAAACGGGAGTGAGGGTACAGCAAAAAGGTCTTTACAACAAGGGGGCAAGATTGGTGTGACGGGTAACGTTCGCCGGACACCATTATCCTTGGCCGCACATAGTGGACATGAGGCGATTGTGAAGCTGTTACTGGAGACTGGGCAGGTGGTCGTGGACTTGAAAGATTTCATAGGTTGGACACCACTAACCTGGGCCGCCAACAATGGCCATGAGGCGATTGTGAAGCTACTACTTGAGACTGGGCAGGCGGATGTAGGCTCGAAGGACTCCGATGGTCAGACACCGTTATCCGGGGCCGCTGGGTTCGGACATCTGGCCGTGTTGAAGGTATTGCTCGGAACCGGGCAAGTCGACATAGACTCAAAGGACTCTGCGGGTCAGACGCCGTTATTCTGCGCCGCAGCAAGTGGTCATAGGGAAGTGGTGAAGCTGTTACTTGAGACTGGGCAGGTGGACCCGGACTCGAAAAGTCGCGCAGGTCGGACACCACTGTCTCGGGCCGCGAACAATGGTCATGAAGCAATTGTCAAGCTATTACTAGAGACCGGTCAGGTGGATGTGGACTCGAGGGACTCCGAAGGTGGCTCACCATTATCCTGGGCTGCATTCTTTGGCCATATGGCGGTAGTGAAGCATTTACTTGAGACAGGGAAGGTGGATGTAGACTCAAAAGTATCAGAGGATCAGACACCATTCTCCTGGGCTGTGCGAAAGGGCCATGAGATGGTAGTCAATCTGTTACTTGATGCCACGGTCCAAATTTCTAGTAGAGATTCTTGGATCAAAAGAGCAGAAAACGAAGGAGAAAAAGGAATCAAGGAGAAAAAAAGCAAAGGGCCATAGGTGCCTACTACTTACATAGGAAATGTAAACAGCCTCAACATCTTATTTGACAGACCTCGATGCAACGCTCATCGCAAAATTTTACCGTAGGTCATGTGCAAGATAAGCTCATACTTCGAGAGTAGGTTGTGTGGTCGCACCATATGGCTGCCTGTGATTCAAGGTTAAGACCTCCTGTATGCAAGTATCTACACCCCTACTTCTATCTCACTACCTCTTCATACCCCGACATCCATCCTCCTCAGCACCACTGTCCGATAACTGCTAGAGTATATGCACAATATGGCACAGAGACTACCCCTGACAAATCTACATCTTATTAGTGGAATGTTACAAAGCTAGTCGTTAACCCGTGCTGAGAAGTCAGTGGGATGTTTTCCATAACTTTGAAGCGGGCTCCTTGGCTTACCGAATAATTCGAAGAGAATCTGAGTCAATTGCTGGTTTCTCAGTCGAGACCAAGCTCCCTCTCAGTTATGATCTGGTCAACACTAAGCCGATTATAGCTAGTCGATGTGGGTCAAGCAGAAGGCCATTCAGCCCCGAAATCCACTTTGCCGCTATTTTGATTACTCTAAATTCCGGTGCAGGCCCGGTCAGCCCGCTTTGATTGGACTATTCGTTGTACTACATCGTGGAACCGGCATCCTTGTCCGCTTAAAACCGAAGAACGTGTCACGGATTGAATGTCCCGTCCAGCTCACACTAAGTACATATTATTAGAACTGCAAGAAATAACTAGGTTTGTGTGACTAATGTACAATCTGTGTCATAGGAGAGTATGCTAACTACTATGTAACTACCTTCCAGAATTATGGCAAGCACCGGTCAAATGAATAGTTACAAGCAAGGGTACTCCAGCCAGACTGTCGCAACCCAACAAACTTGCAAAGCCGAGTCGGAGGCTGTTTTTCTACTGCCATACATCAAAAAGACAGACTACATTCTCGACGTCGGCTGCGGTCCTGGTACCATTAGCATAGGCTTTGTCAAATACGCTAGTGAAGGAAAGACGATCGGAATCGATATCTCGACAAATGTCTTAGGCAGAGCTAAGACAGCGGCCGACAAGGCTAGCATCCCTAAAGAGGGACTAGGCTCCATTGGCTTCGAGGAAGGCAATATACTAGAAGGGCTCGCCTACCCGGACAATACATTCGACGTCGTATTCTGCGCTCATACACTCGGGTATATGCCACCACCGGACATGCCACTTAAGGCACTCACAGAGATGCGACGGTTACTGAAGCCAGGAGGGATCCGAGCCGTGCGCGATACCATCGAACAGCACTTCTACCCGCGAAGTATGGACCTCGACCGCCTCTGGGTGGGAAACTTCCGCCGAGCGGTACTTAAAGGGGATCCTGAAGCAGATCTTTCGCCACCTGTTATGCCGGCTCTGTTCCGTCGTGTGGGGTTTGATGCTGACGGGGACAAGGTTTGCATCGGAACTGGAAGTACAGTGTTCTCAGGAGCAAACACTCGGCAGTGGCTAGCTAACCATGCTGAGAGCCAGCTACAGCCCGGCGACCCTTTACATCGGAGCTGGCTGGAGGCTGGCATCACCAAGGATGAGATACAGGAGACGCTGCTCGCCTCAAGAAAATGGGCCGAGACCGAGGATGCGTGGTATGCTGCGCTGCAGTGCGATATGCTCGCATGGAAGTAGTTTATCGGATACAGCAGAATTAGAAAACAGTTTGCCCTCCCGACACTCACGCTTTGTAGTCTTTGTCTTCACTTACCTCGTATGGAGAAATAACTCCGGTAGGGGCTAATATTGGCCCTCGTTTATGTTTTCCATAGCTCTTGCTCCCTGCCGTCACTTCCATTCGTTATTGGGCGTCTACCCGCAGCTGGTACCGCCCAAGGTAGGCTGTTTCCCAGATATTCGAATATCTAGAGTGATAAACGAAAGCGTAAATCTTGTGGTCTCCATCTCCCGGCCCTAAGAGCTCGAATGACAGGAACAGGATCTATAAGATACACCATTACGACCCCTACAACAACCAACTACCCGAGGGGCTGTTCAGCCGACAACGGGACGGCAAGAGCCAACCAATCCCAGGAGCTATGCGTAGGGGCCAAGTCAAGTGTGGATCGGTATGCCTATCGATTCCCCAGACCTACTGTCAGAAACATTTCGACCTGTTGCTAAAGCTCAGTGAGAAAAAGGGTGAACAGACCCATCTTCAGGAAATGTCCGCTACACAGGCATCTCTACGTAGACAAGAATCCGTACCCGCGAAGACTCACCAACTCTGACACCACACAGAAGCCAACTTCGGCTAGAATTCTCTCTATTGGAGGCCTTTTGGGCGAAAAAAACGAAGAAAAACAGGAAAAACGCCGAGCTCATTACATCTTGAAGTGACCGTCTCCGCGGATCACTAGTAAACTGGAGACTAATTGCATCTCAACGAGCTAAGGAAACCATTTGAAGCCGAGGTTCTGATTCTACCCGGGTACGCGGAAATTGCTGGTCTAGCTTTCCTTGGTTAGGGGCACCCGGTCTCCGATATGACAAACCGGGGATCTGGATCAACCGTCAAAGCGCATAGTTCAGCGCGCCACGAACCACTGGTGGGTCAGGTTAGGGGCAACGTAATAAATTTGTCGTAAAGTGCGCGCGTGAAGGGCGATCACCGACATTTTCCCTAAAGTACTACCAAGTTTTGTGTACTTAGACTCTGCGAAGGCTCAAAATTGATTGCCTGATTTGATCTAAAGGACTTCGTTACAGTTAAACATGCGATGAAACTTATATATTGCAAGGAAAGAATTTACAATGAGCCTTCGAAATTCCATTCAACTCCATCCGCTCGATGCGAGATCTGCTTAAATAACAAGACCGAGATCTTCCGGTAAGGGTCTCCTAAGGAACTCGGACTAATCTAGATATTGTGGATAGGGCTTGTGGACACACGCCCCAGGCTCGTGTTAGTATTGGACAGAAATCATCAAATACGAGGATCGTACCCATCAACAAGCTCAATGGAGATCGGGACTAACCCGCAATGGGACTCCATCGGAACTAAACCGCCCGCTTCCAGAAAACCAGGTGCGGGACTGGGTCAATTCCGGCAATGATTTCCAATGCTCAGCTCCTATTAAAATCTACAGAATCTTTGCTTCCTAAGCGTGGTCGATCTTTATCCCGATCCGTGATCTATGGATCTGAAGATCTCTTTTCCAGCGTATCGTAGACCGTCCGGTGATGCCGGAATAATTTTAATGACGGGGTCCTCTCCACTAGAGGTCCCTTCTACGATCAAGATGTTACCCCGATTGGCCCAAGGGGAGGTCTATGTATTTCAAATTTCCATACCGCGGTCAGATGGCGAGAGTATAAAAACCCCAATTCCCGGCAAAGATCTATGTGTACAGGAAAGTATCAGTCTCTTGTTTCAATCTCAATTCCATTCATCACAATGAAGATTGCTGCTGCCATCCTTCCTCTCCTCACAGCGGTGTCCGCGTCGTGCCTTCACGGCACCTCGCTGCTGCCTCGTTCAGCTGACGGCACCGTCGATGTCAACTCTTACAACTACACCAACCTTGGCGGCCCCCTTAACTGGTACGGTCTCGACAAGGGGAAAAACAGTGCTTGCGCCACTGGCAAGCGCCAGTCGCCTATTAACATCGTCACCGAAGATATTGACTACGCTGCTGCCAACTCCGTCCACTTCAACATTCCTAGTGCCGACAACGTCAAGTTTGAGAACCTTGGCTCCGGACTTGAGGTTGTCCTGACCAATGGTTCGCTTGTCACTGAGGCCGGCTCCTACAAGCTTGCTCAGTTCCACTTCCACACCCCTAGTGAGCACCGCATCAATGATGAGTACTATCCCATGGAGGCTCACTTCGTCTTCGAGAACTCCGGTATGTCCCTCTCGAGTTTAGTCCTAGCCAAGGTCTTGCTATTTCTTAAAGTCTAAACTCATACTAACAATTCTCTAGCTGGCGCCATCGCTGTCGTTGGATTCGTCTTCGAGCTCTCCCAATTTGGTTACTCCACCCCTCTGTTTGACTCCGTCTTTTCTCACATTGACGACATTGCCGCTCCTGGTACCTACACTAAGACCGGAAAACTCGACTTCGCTGCGCTCACTCAGCACCTGAACACCCACGGTATCTACCAGTACAACGGCTCTCTTACCACTCCCCCCTGCTCTGAGAGCGTGCTCTGGTACCTCAGCACCGAGCCCCTACCCGTGAACGTCCAGAGCTACAATGCCGTCAAGCATGTTCTCAAGTTCAACGCCAGATACACCCAGAACGCCCTTGGTCAGGACAACCTCCTCGAGGTTGCCGCTTCCGAGTTGAACTAAGTTCTGGATCTGTTGGATTACAATTCGTTGTGGAGATTGGAGTTGGTGGTTTGGAGCTATGCTGTAATGAGATGTGTGCGCGGTATAAGCGGTGTATATAATACTGGAATAATAAACGGAATACCTCGAGAGATTGATTGGTCATGCCAAGAGCCCGGTAGTGAGGATATGAGGCTTATGTATGTGGGGGGACACGGCTCATTTCACCAACCATTTCACAGGGATTCTTTTCCCGTCTCACGAACGAAAGTAAAAGCCAGTAGCCCCACTCTAAGATATACCCAAAGTGACTAGACCTCGTAAGGAAAATGCCTTGAACGGGACAAGCATCCACAATGTGTCCCAGCGCCAGATTTACGGTGCAAAGTGGAGACTCTGATCGCGATGGCTTCCGGATGAATTTTTACCTGAAGACCCCTGAATGCTGAGGTCACCAATACAAAATGCGGCAGCCTTGCCAACATATAAGTCTTGTTAATACTAATGCTCAGAGTACGGGTCTAGAGGCTTCCAATTCAAGAGTACCCTAGCATATGTGTAGATACCCTAGTAACACATCATCCCTTTCTAGCATAGGCCATTGGGTGGAAATTTCTCGAAAATCTTTCTCATTTGTGAAGTGGGTACCATCCCAATAGTCCCCAGTAGACTACAGCAGACTTGGCCGCCACGGAAAGTTTCTATTTTCAAGCGCAGCCGATCCTATCTTGAAATGTAGAAGATGAGATCCGCTGTCGCCCGATTTGGTAGGATATTTAGTGGCGCACGCCAGCAGCCCGTGTTCCCTCGCTCTGTACATTCCGTGAATCTCAGTGTCCGCAGCTTTAAAGTCTCTACAAAGGATGCTTAAATTTTCTGAGCTGTCCCTAACTAGACTTGGGTAAAAGCAGAATACCCAATCAGTCTAGGTGCCCAGCGCACAAGCTGCGTAGGAGATGAGAGCTTAACCAGAAAGACCGTACTATGCAAAAGCCATTATGCTCGTTGTGTTGCAATGTGGCATGAATTGTCAGTGGCACGACATGCATGTATACGCGTATTTTATATAGAGCTGATTATGGTGCATGGGTCGTGATTCTTGCTGGAAAAAGTTGGAGAAATCCCACTATGAAAGCCCACATGTGCAGGGGTCGTCGATTGTCTAGAAATTTCGTCTCAACAGACACTACGGAGTATTCGTCCGGTATATATCGACAGCATCGCATGGGCTGTGGAGATGAAATACGTTTCGGAGAATAATATACGTACCTAGGTAATGTCTAGACTATGAAAAATTTGGATAAAAGCGATCTGAGCAGGATACTCCTCTACCACGACTCGGATAAACTCTGGCCTGAATGGTACAAAAGAACAAATTCGCTCACTGGAATAGAGCTATTGATATCTTCGTTCATTAAGGAAACAACTGGGGACGTCGATGATTGCAATGGCACGGAGCGTGGAGGATGAAAGGTCGGTTGGGAAAACTGGCGGATATAAGGTTGCTTAACGTAGATCGACCTGAATCGATCATCAGCACAATCTACTTTCAACCAACACAGCGATCCTCAAGACCCTCAAACCTTGGCATTATATCTGTTATTCCTCTTACTGGCATTCCTGTAGGGCACCCCTGCCACGGATGTGGCTCGCGGTAAGCCGTCCCGGTTCTGTGTATTAATCATTTATCAGACAATGTAAGCTAAGGCAACTGCCCCGTAGGTGCTTCATTCTACAAGGCGGTCTTCAAATGGATTTTTGCCGCCTTCACTCTGGTGGAATGGTATGTAAAACAAAGTGGGAGGCTCCCACGGAGGTTATTTTTGGGAGTAAAATGAGAACGGTGAAGGTTGTAAAATTCATGCTAATACCAACGGCCAAGAGCCACACTACTAAGTGTATGTACTGAATGTATGTACTTTAGTTTTGGATGAGAGATTTGTGCCACGGGGCTTGGCACTCCGTAACACGGCACTTACAAATCATTACCGACGCGAAGACGGGCTTAAAAACATGCACCTGGACTCTATCTTACAATATTCACTTCAATTTTGTACGATGAATTGTCTATCATCGCTGTTCGGTCTTCGAAGGGCTGGGATCGATGCACGTTTTATTTCTATTGCACGCGTATGCCACGTAACCCGGCAAAGGGCTTCCGCGCGCAGCAATAGTACCCGCCATGGCGAGAAGTCAACCAAGCCCAAGCTTCTATCTCAGTCTCTCTCGCCGCTTCACCTTTCATTTTGGACTTGTCGCTCTACATGGAATCGAGCAGGGATAAACACACTGCGTTGCCTCATTGGCTGCACCGCCGGTGACTTCTCTGCCGTGTGGTTATTACAATCGTATTACTCGGAGCTCGGAACGAGCAGCATTATGGTTGCTTCTAGTGAGTTTTCTCTTCCCGCAAGTCGTGAGATCTAAGTTGACATAAACTACTAGTGACCTCTGGTATCACGACTTCCATAGTCCTCGAAACAGTTCTACTTAGGCGCGGTGCTGATCAGCTTTCCTGGATGATGGCAGCACGGACCGCTATGGGAATGAGCTTGGTATCTATGCTGGCCATGGAAGTTGTAGAGAATGCAGTTGATTATCACCTTACGGGGGGAGTTGTGGCCTTGAGTGATCCAAAGTTCTGGCTGGCGGCGGCTCTATCGGTAGGGGCCGGGTATCTAGCTCCGTTACCATATAATTATCTGCGTCTACGGAAATATGGCAAGGCATGTCATTGAGATTTGGTGGTGCCTCAATGGGAAAAGCTGGTGAGCTTTTAGTAACGTGTATGATAGCTAAGAAGCAGAAACATAATGAGAAATTCTCGACTCTGTATATTTGGTACACAGTGGACGATAGTAACGATAGTTCGGCTCAATATTGGCAATTTCAATATTCTCTCCTGGGGCTCTATGCATTGTTAAAGGATGAGAAGGGTGACCAGGGGTATTGTGTAAAGCCTCCTCGTGAAAGGACCTTGGATGAATAAAAGCCCCAGAGATTCGATGAGATCCGACACAGCGAAAGATTCTTACATGATAGGTTCAGCTTCACAAATGAATTGCCCTTGGCCAGATGATTAGCACGATGTCTGTCTGGATTGTTCACCGTAGAAGAATATTGACACCCGAAAATCGGGGCACCATTTGATCACATGACTCTGGGTGCACCAGCCACGGCGTGCGCCACAGCAAAATCGCCGCGAATCGAAATCCACAACGGATTCGCCTTTGAAAGAAATCCTAGAAATTCAGCTGTTACCGCTTCACACCACCACACACCATGTCCAAACTCGGGAAGTGAGTGTTGACTCCCCGAAATTCTTCCGATTCTCTGCTCTAACCATTTTTTTCAAAATTTACAGCCGTGCCGACTGGGCCGATGACGAGGAATTCGATGACCCCTCCGCGCTCCCCGCGCAACAAGTGATCACCAACAAGGATGGCACCAAGACCGTCATCTCCTACCGCTTCAACGATGACAACAAGAAAGTGAAGGTTACCCGCCGCATCAAGACCTCCGTGGTCCGTGAACACGTCAACCCTCAGGTCGCCGAGCGCCGCTCGTGGCCCAAGTTCGGTCTCGAGAAGGGCCACCCTCCCGGTCCTACGTTCGATACTACCTCCGTCGGCGAGAACATTGTCTTCCGCCCCAGCATCAACTGGAAGGCTCAGGCCAAGGAGGCCGAGAAGGATGGCGGTGAGAAGGGCAGCATGAAGGATCAGCTCAAGGACAAGAAGGTTAAGTGTCGTATTTGTTCCGGAGAGCACTTCACAGCTCGCTGTCCCTTCAAGGACACCATGGCACCCGTCGAGGAGCCTACTGCTGGTGGCGAGGGCGTTACCGAGGAAGACAAGGCCGGCTCGCTCGGTACTGGCTCTGGAGGCTACGTGCCGCCTCACCTGCGGAAGGGCGGTGCTGCTGCTGGTGAGAAGATGGGTGGTCGTTTCGAGAAGGACGATCTTGCGACTCTGCGTGTCACAAACGTACGTGTTTACATCTCGGCGATGCTGTTTGGTGCATTTTCTAACTTCTTTCTTTTGCTCTCAACAGGTCAGCGAGTTGGCAGAGGAACAAGAGATGCGGGATCTCTTCGAGCGGTTCGGTCGTGTCACGAGAGTTTTCCTTGCCCGGGACAGAGAGACCCAGAGGGCCAAGGGCTTCGCTTTCATCTCCTACGCCGATCGGGCGGACGCGCAGCTTGCCTGCGACAAAATGGACGGCTGTATGTTTCCCCCTTCTCACTCTTTCCCGGAGTACTCAGCGCTAACACATTATTTGCAGTCGGTTACCGCCACCTTATCTTGCGTGTGGAGTTCGCGAAGCGCTCTTGATCTGTTTTTCGCCTTTATTACGACATTTCTCGCTCCGTTTTCTTTTTCTTTTCAGGCGGGCCTACCTACCACTTGGGTCAAGCTCTTTTCCTTTTGTACTGTATGATTGATTGATAATGATGATTCCTCAAAAGACACCATGTCATTTATTTGCATTCGTCAGTCTATACAAAAGCAATGGTTGAGAGATTTTTGCATGACCCGTTTCATTGATAGAGAAAGGGGTGCATCCCCAGTTCCAGCATACTCCAATAAAATTATGGTTCCTGCTTTGTTTTGTTTACTTGCCAGTCATTCCACTTTGGGTCTACGACTTCGCAGGGGGCCTATCGAAGCCTTATTCCAGGTCATCAAAAATTCCCCATAGCCTCGTCGCGTCCAACTCCCTCACCGTCCGCCGACAAGGATATCAATAACTTGGCACGTCCGCTTATGACTGGGAGAGACAAAGCCAGGTGCTGCGCACGAATGAAATCCTTCATGTCAACATTCGGGTGATCCTGTCATCTGCGGGGACGTAATCTGCGTAAGAAGCATCTTCACGACAAGCCTCGGGAGTACCAGGGCAATACCAGGATAGTAGAGAGCACAGAATTAACTTTCCTGCTGTCAAAACCGCAGATGACAAGTCGGCTGAAGCAGTGAGAAGGTTGCGCCTCGAAACGCACGTTCGAGGCTATCTGCGCCCGGATCCCAGATCCTGCACTCAATTGCAACAGCATAGATCTATCTAGATCTCCACGAGCATTTTTCCGTCCAAATCAGAACGAAGTAATTTCCCGGAGGCAAATTGGGGTTGCATTACGTCGTATCCGTGATTCAAATCAGGAAAGAGTCTTGGAAAAGCTTACCTGGGATCTCGGCTTTGGCCCCCTTCGCTGACCCATTAGTAAAGGTTCACGTTAGCAGGGAAGAGCATGCATTGGCTTTTTTTCTCCACAGCATCACTAGGCCGCCAGATTTTGTCTGCCTCGCCACTGCGGCATGCAGTATGACAGGAGAACGGATGTGCAAAGCGTTCACGACGTTCCGAAGTCTCAGTGGCGTTGCGGAAGACCCTAGAAGCCGTTGTGAGACGATCCCGACGCCATCGACGAGAAGGGTATTTCTTCGGGAGCCACCCTGTCGGCTTCGTGCCGTTGAGCAAGTTTTATCTTGGTTCTTCTCCCGTGCTACCAGGCCTCGTGCTCGGGTTGGCCATCGTTTCCCAGGGATGGCTGGTAATGGCTGAGATCGATTGCTACAACATTGAGCAAAGACGGATTTTCAGTATTGTACAGACGTTGGGGGCGCCTCAATTGATCTGCGGCCGACGCCATCCAAAGTATATTGACTTCCTGACAGGCTCCCCGGTGAACCTCCAGCCGATAGCAGACCAATCGGGTCTCGCAGAGAGCCACACGATCCTTGTTCTGTTGATTATTTTTGTGCTGTCATGTTCAATCCTTGTCGGGAAGGCATTCACGTACTGCATCTCCCCACGGTTCTATTGCCAGCAATTTCATCGTCATCCAGAGCTGGAGGTCCAGGGCAATCAAGGCTCGGGATAACAGGACTGGCATACTGCCTATTGAGAGCGTCATGGCATCCCGTTGGAGTCCTACTGGCATTGGCAACGAGATGATCGATCGATGGGGCAACGGGATACCTGTACTGAGCTACCGGCATCTGGTCGACTGTCGCCCCAAGTAACTCTTCAATTTCTGCCATGTATGATACACAATCGCTAAACTTTGGGTCCGGATGCCGTATGGAGCGCCGGGATTGAGTTTCGTCGAGACGGAGCAAGCTGCAACAATAGAACTGTTAGTTTCCTCTAAGTTACTAGCATGGAAGATCACCCCTCCGTACTTCCCTGTCATAATATGGGTCTCGCACGGAGTTACCTAGTTTTGTCTCGGTACCTGACTTGAAGTCCCGCTCTGTCTATTTTAGGCTCCAACGGGTGGACAGCCGAGCTTCCGGCATGGTCGATATCTGTCTTGAACCTAAATGCAGGAGACAACACTCGGTGCCATGGATCCCGGTGGATAGGGCAAAAGTCAACAATCTACCTAGAAAGGGATCTAGGTATGTCGCGTACGGGGTTCGTGGGGCGGTTTCACCGACTCTCCCGGTATTGCCCAGGGATTCGAGCTCAGGCGCTATGTGATGCTGATACGAAGTCCGGGCACCTGTTAGATGAGATCATTTGAGGGTGTTGTTAGGGTACAAGATAGGATCCACAATGGGATCCAAGATCCTAGACCAACGGGCATAATGCCCTGGGGTCACGGAACAGGGGCCGGGGAGTCTAGAATACTACCGGCTGCCCTTCTCGGTATACCACGCTGCTGTCTCGGCCAATGGATAATCATCGTCTGTGCCCGGAAAGTAAAACGGCCTATGCAATTAGAAAAAATGGCAGTCCCGACGCTCTCCTGGCTCATAGTCCTTTCACTTCCCTGTCAGAACCTAAGCACGGCTGGATGCAGCTCGGGAAACGGTCAAATGAAATAACGAAGAGTCGTACAGAATGATTGCCTTTGCGTCAAAGGATCAATTGTCTTCAAGTCCATAACGGGCATGCAAGGGAGTGGCACGTGCCCCAGCCCTGGACCGCCGCAAATGCGGGAACGGTGGGAACAGAAAATGTCTCAGGAGAATATGCAACCCTGAACAGCCTCATAAACTCTCGGTCGGGTGATTTTCCTGGCCCGAAACGTGGATCCATGGTTAGGTTGATGAGTTCATGCAATATTGCACCCTAGGACCACTTCTTTCGGTTTAAACAAAACTCAAACCTTCATACATCCCTAGCGCGCACAAATTACACTTTGGAATGGGGCAGTACCTGCAGTGGATAGGGAATTCCGAACTTTCCACGTACGCGAGCCAGAATCGGACATTTTCAGGTGCTCGATATTATGTATCTCATACTATGGTGCCATGTACTCGACCCATTTGGCCTGTGATAGATCAGAAATGGTGGGGAACGGTGGAGTGGATCCCGGCACGGTACGGAGCGTGGATCGATCTAGGAGCATATCGGCTACCGTAGCCTCGATGAGATGCGACTTGGGGGAGGGGGGGCTGCAGAACAAAATATCTACCCAAGCGTTCATTCCGGACTAGTATTATGTGAACTACATGCTTTCTACGCCGAACAGCGGAGGAGGGCACGTCATCCTCAGCATCAAAGGATAGGAACTTGTTCACCGCCCCCACACGTGCTTCTCGTAGCGCGGGAGGCGGATGATCCCCCGAAGTCAAACCTACCCAATATCCTTTCCTATTGCATCATTAATTCGGTCACCTGTGATCATCCTGAGGAATGGTGACCGTCATCCCCTGCACCCAGTACCTCATTTGGCACGGTCTCATTCACAGAGTGGCCCGTGAGGGGAGTCGCCCTGCACAACATATACACCATGACCAATGACTGGCCTATCGATCAGACCCCCTGATCCGATGTATCCAATCAAACACTGCCGGGTGCTTTTCCACAGTTCTTCGCAATTTGCCATCTGAACCAGCTAGCCTCCTGTAGGATGGCCGATCTTCCAGCCACCAGTGCGCTTCTGTCAACACGAACAGGGCTAATCGGAGCTAGGGTCCACCCAAAGGAACCAGGATCTTCGGGTCTATGATTTCACTTTACCAGATCTTAGCCAAGCCACTGGGCTTCCCTGGATGAGCGGTTTTGGCAATCTGGGTAGTGGGCCTGGGGGCCGCCGTTCTGGAAAAAGCTGTCGGGTACGGACCGCACACCCACTCCTCCCGCTGCATCTACTTTACGCATTCCAGTGGAGCCACCATTCCCAAATAGGGCCGTGCGATTCCATCGGCTACCCAGCACGCGTCCTTAGCACCTCTTTGGAGCGGAGCGCAACCGAATTGGTCTGAAGAGTCTCGACGCTGCCTGGGTGCTGCCTGTCATTTTTTCGCCCCAGGCATCTGTCGGTGAGAGCATTGCCAACATGCACAATGCACCTGTTGAATGAAAAGTGCCGATCGCTTCGTTCTCCTTTTGATCTAATGCGAGGTCTTCAACGAAGAAACGGGAATAATTCAAATCAAGATAGAGAAATGCCTGTCCGAGTCGGCCCGGGCGTCACCGACCCAAGGCATCTTTTTTTTCCTTGTTTTTCTTGCCACGGACGAATAATGAACAATTTGGTCTACCGGCACGTCTATTGGCCTGCAGATCTCCAAAGTCTGATACATCAACCACCGTCATGCGGCTGGGGGAGGGGAGTCTGCACGGGTATCCTGGGAGATGATCATCTCCTCTATCCTGACTAGTTTCATCTTATTTGGTTTTCCTGCAGCGACCCGTCTGCCGAGTGTTCGCGCCGGGACATCTGACTTTAGGACTGTAATGGAAAATACATCCTCCCTGCTATTGACGCGCTTGGGCCATACCCACCTCTTGCTCAGATTGGCCACTGTCCGCGCAGATTCGGGTCCCGGGGCACGTAACATGGAGGTTTCGACCAATGCCATGCTCCTTGAACAATCAAACCATCTGGAGCTCGGGCCAATGATTCGATGCTACTGTTTCTTTGGGGGGCTCCCACCCCATACCCATTCTATACTCCATTCGTCTTGTCTCCATCTACCGGGACAGGGATCGCAAAAAAAGTAATTTCAAAAAAAAAAAAAATTCAAAAATCAAAAATTCAAATTCAAAAGCCCAGATCCTTTCGAATTACGGAAACCCTTGGCCGATACTGAGGATGGTTGGACCCCTAATGCAAAATGGCTGCTGCCACCCACTGTCGCCTTGCCGAATACAACTGTATTTCGCCGCCCCTGACGGGCTCTTTCCACCGGAACTCGTGGCGATGATTTATCCTTGGATCGTGATAGCCTGAGGCTATTTTGTGGTGTCTCTCTACGAGTTTACCGGGGTTCAGAGGCACCCCGGTATCATCATCGGGAAACAAATATCAATTGCATGCCTCGCTAAGGCCCTTATTTCCCCAGTCTTTGCAGCCCAGCCACAAAACCACCGACATCTCACCAAAATAAATTACTCAAACCGCTCCAGGTCCCGGGAGGAAGGTTGAGATCTCATTGCTTCGGTGGCGGCACTTCTCTTCTTGGGACCTACGCAACGCTCCCTGCTTAGGGCTGCCGACCTCTGGAGTATCTACCTTTGGTCCATTCAAGGCCCTTGGCGCAGATCAATTTGCAGGGCAGTTGCACCGAGTTGCGTCAGTAAGTTTCCTTTTTCCTTTTGCTCGTTTCTTTTCCTTACAAGCCATGGTTTTCTCTTGCATCTCATTTTTACTGTTCCTCATTCTCAGCCGCGCAAGCTGTTGGTTTTCCAGATCGAGTGTTGTGACCTTCGTCGGTTTACTCAAGAGGGAACCATATGACTGGGTGTGAACAGGCCCCGAATAGGAAGGCCTCCAGCTGTCTATCAGCTGGTGACGCGCCGTGTTTGGTGGCCAAGTTTCTGACAGCAACTTCTGCGTTCCGCACCGAAGCCGACAATAAGACACTTTTACTGCCTGTAAAGCATGTTCTTATTCTCGTCTTCACCCCCATGTTCTCCTTCTCTCTTGCTCGGCTCGCTTTCTCTGCGCCCTTCACATTTCCGTCTTATTTCGTTATTTTCCAACTGTTTCTGTTCTTACCTCGATTTGACTTGTACTTTGAGAACTACACCCTAACGACGTCCATTCACCAGCTCTTTCTGCCCACCGACATCCCTCGAACTGCGGGTTGCTAAATTCACGGGTGAGCAGAATGCGACGACAGTCGATCCTGGACCCGGTAACTAACGCGGCCGCTGTTCTAGGTATTCCCTCGCCGCCCTCAGACATCAAGGGCCAGGCGACGGCTTGGGCGTCTCGCTGGTGTCACCTCAACTGGGCATACTTAAGGGTCCTCGAGGCACCTGGCATCTGTACGAGCAAGATGAATCCCTGTAAGTCACCATCTGATTCTCTGCATTTTTCACCGTCATGCGGTTGGTATGAGATTACAGACATCTTGGCTTGCTTTTGCCTCCGTGGCATCCATCTAACAGACGCTAATCCGCACGATCTAGCCACTCTTCTACCCGAATCGTTTACCTTGGACTGCCCCGTCACCTCAGAAGGGGACTATATCAGCTCCCATGTGACAGGATTCCCGACCGACGACGACGACGGCCAGCGAGTCGGAGCGCTCGCTCCTATGCCTGTCACCAACGGCGTGCGGTACCATGCACAACAGCCTGCGATGCAAGACTTACAGTAAGTTATTTTCTCTTCACTTTTAATCCGGACCGTCCGGGCCTCTCGAACCCCCTTGTCGCTGCGCTTCCTCCGGGTCCGGGCAGCTTGCACTCCAGTCCAGCCTGTTTCGGTACCTTCCATACCGATCCGCTACCTGCATACGTTTATCCCGATGTTTCCCTTTTTTTTATCTGAATTCGTATCTGTGTTTTGTTGCCTGTTGCCGTATCGAACGCCCAGCTCCATCCCTTCTTACACATCATGGTTTCCGCGCTGGCCTCGGGTTCTTATGACCGTTCTTCTCAGTGCGCCTGCCTTGACGATCGCTTCAACAATTCCGGTGGTGATGTGACGCACTAACTCCTTGCTTGTACATAGTTACCCCGGATCAAATTCGCTCGCCATGACTCCGCCAGATTCCTGCTCCGGTATGCGATTTTCTGTGATGCATGTTGACGATATTCCTAGCTGACCGGGTTTTATTTTCAAATAGATTCCTTTTCCCCAACGTCTGGCCCTATCTTCCCGCATTTGAACCAGCACCAGCATCCATTTGATAGGATGGCGGAGTTTCGAAGGGTCCCAGCTCTGTAAGCATTGGCGTTCTGATTTAAATACCTATCAAGTGCTGATGAGTGTTGCTTTTTCTTTCTCCAGTCAACCTCCTGCTGGCATGTCCACCGGCATGCAGACACCCTCTCACGCTGTGAGCTCTGTTCCGGCTTTTATGGGGCGTAGCAACGCATACTCATCGACATATGCTCTTTATCGGGGCATGGGAATACCAATGACAGGTTTGAACGACGTCTCCCGCGGCCATCAATACTCGGGAACTCCTCGAGTCGTGGAAGGTATGCTGGATCGAAACCAGACTCCCACCTTCCAGCAGCCAATGGTAGAACCTACACCGCGTTCCCAGACCCAAGTTGAAGCACCACCTTTTGAAGAGACGAGCATTCTCGAGTCGATCGTGGCGGAGGTTGGAGGTACTCAGCAGACTGTGAAGCCGGATGTTCAAGCTAAGATTGGACGAGGCTTCTTTTCATCCGATGGGAAATGGACCTGCTACCGACGGAACTATTTTGCAGTGACCTGCAGCTTCAGTCTTCATCCTTGGCCCTCCACCGTCCCTCTTTACATTCGACACCCCGATCAGACCCTCGAGCCCATTCGAGGGTTTGCCATGTCCATTTCCGCCATTGTGAACGGACAATATGGGGATACTCGAGAGCTTGTGCAGCACACGCCCAAAAGGGACAAGCAGTCAGAGCGGAAGCCCAGCCGAATCCCGCTCCAGCCCTCTCCACCTCCATCCCTCGGGGGATCAACTGGCAGTCACGGCCATGCCGGCTTCCCAATTGGTTCGCAGCCCTTGGACTATGGCGCGCCATTTACAGGAGCCCCTCAGCCGTGTGCGCAACCTGCGACCTCCCATATGTTCGAGCGAATCCAGTTCCAGAAAGCGACTGCCAACAACGGCAAACGTCGCGCTCAACAGCAGTTCTACAATCTAGTGGTTGAGCTTCATGCCGAGGTTGCTGGACCCATTGGCAACGATCCGCAGTGGGTTCTGATTGCCCGGAAACATTCTCACCAAATGGTCGTTCGAGGACGCTCACCCGGTCATTACAAGGATGGGCGTCGTGACAGTACCGCGAGCATGGGCCCCGATGGAAGCAGCGGGGATGGCTCCGGAGGGCTCCCCCACGGAATTGGCCAAAATGCGCTTTCACACCTGCTGATGTACGATTCTGGACATCGGGGTAGTCTACCATACGGGCGACAGGATTACCGCCAAATGCCTACCGCAGATCACTCCCCTCTGAGCGACAGTCCACTCATCTCGTCATCGTCTTCATCGGGCTTTGACTATTCCATGATGAACGACACCATGGACCCGATGGATACAATCAAAACAGCGTCCACTATGGATCAGTATCAGGATCCAGTATTCACGGGGATGCCTAACCAACATCGCCCAAGCACGGGCGGATATGACCCGATCTACTCGACCTACGGCCGTTACGACCCGATTCAGAACCCACATAGCCTTTGCACCTAGGTGCCCCATCTCTTTCTTGGTTCTTATTTTATTTTTATTTTTATTTTTTTTTGTTTCATTCTTGATGTGACTTAGCTTTGGAGGAAAACTTTACTGCAGAAGGCAGACTGGGAAATGCGATTACGGATTGGTGCAGGACGGCGCGAGGAACAATTGGATCATGGGTCTTTGGATTTCTTTGTGTGATTATTCTTTTCATGAGACTTGTTTTTATTCATCGTGTTTTTTCTTGCAAATCTCCCTTTTTCCCCCTCCCTTCTGATTTCCTCTTCGATCCTCTGGAAGAACCGGGCCGATAGGTTGATGTGAGCTGCAGAGAACGCAAGCTCCCGGGCCTCAACTCAAACAAAGTTGGGAACAACCCCCCTGCTTCTTCCACCATGTTTCTCTTACCCCAGAAAAAAGAGACCATACAGCATGGCACTCAATGTCATTACGAGCTTTCAATTCCCCTCCTGAATCCATTCTACACCACTCCACCCAGGTATCTGAGAACTAGCTCCAACCCATGCAAAAGACAATTCCCCGATTCGCCCTGTTCGGCAGGAACCGTTATTTGCTGCAGTCCTGGTCCAGCATTTGATTCTGTTCAGGATGTTTGCAGGGTGCAGCCCAGTTTCAGTCCTGATGGCGAACGGGACGCCTCAGCTACCAACACTCTATTGGTCTACTTCCTCCCCAAACGACCCAGACCAAAAGAGAATAACGGGGCGCGCCCGGTGCATCTGCGTCGGCTATACCCTCGAGTAAGCACACACTAGGGGTAGCAGCTGGAAAAATTAAAAGGACTGTCAGTGGCGCTAGATGTTTGGATGTCGGTCTGCGTTTTTCCTTGTCAAATACAGATTATTTGCTTTTGGAATATTTGCCACGGGTGTCAAATGAGATTGACGACTCCATGTCTGTACATGGCAAGATGCAGCATCAGAGCCAATCACAGAACAATAGCGACAGCCTCTTTGGGCAGGAGTATTTTTCCCGTCTAATAATACTCTGAAACCACGATGATGTACAGGTGCAGAAGGCAAGGGTGGTGTTCTTCACAAGTGCCGACGTATGGAATATGCAGATCGCTGATCCGGTGGCTGATCGACGGTGCGTGCGTAATTTATTCTGCTCACTTGCGGCTACCAGGTGCAGGAGTACTTTGGCCTGTCAAAGCACTGCCCATGCACGTTCTTATCTAGGGTACAACTCAATCTGGATTCCCAAAGGATAAAGTTTCCTATTCGGTCTGTCACTGGAAGTATAAGCCTCCCATGGCGGGGCTCACACTTGTCACGCTACCTACCTTGGATTCTTGATGTATTGGCTCCCGTGCAATAACATGATCATTCTCTCATGCATCTCGGCAAGCCATTCATTGCCGTCTGTAGGTGTCCCGATTAAGGACCGGGATCCCAGTCGCGTGCTGCGAGTCGGTAGGAATCTCACCCGGCCTAGGACTAGACTTTTGGCAATGTATCCTACGGTGGTATTGGATATTTCCAGCATGATTATTTCTGGTCGAGCGGAATTCACAGGATCACCCGGTATCCCACGGCGCGTCAGGATCGCCCAGTGCTGGTTCACCTGACCATCTGCACGTCGTACAAGGGCCACCCGCCGAAAGGATAATCCGTGGACTCAGCACGTACTTTCTATACACATGCATGATGTCAGAACATGCATTTTTCTGCTCTTGTTTCTGCTAACTACTTTCTTCCAAACTTAGATAGGAATTTCCAAATCCCGAGATATCACCTGGACTTTGCCGACTCCGAATAAGTTGCACAGCAGATGGGAGATGCCTAGCTATTCCGAGAGCCAGACCCTGCTGCCTTCTAAGAGGTGTGCCTTTCCCATTCTATTGCATTGTCAGGAGACAATTTATTCAGATACTTGTGGACTATCAGAATTAAACTTTACTAAAATACCTTATTGATCCTGGTTCGACGCACATGCACACTACCTGCCCGGAGGCAGACTTGGATTAGACCCCGGGTTGTCGGTGCAACGAGTCTAACTTCTGCGTAACCTTTCCAGACAACCATGCGAGACTGGGATCCCGTCTCGCGTGTATCTGGGTATCTCGTCTGCCGTGTCTCCGGCCCAATGATACAATCCTGGGGCCGATCATGTGCCCGTCTCGGGCAGCTATTCTCCCCGAAGTACAATGTACCATATCCACATTCCCATACTTCCTCGTCAATGTCTCTCCGCTCGATCATCAAATCTCCAGCTACGCTAACCTTACGGATACCCGAAAACCAAAACATACCATCCATGTCCGCGCAAAGCAGCCCTGATGGTTGGCCATGGTTGGCCATGTTTGGCCAAGCCGGGCTCGGGCACTGCAGATCGGGATTCGAACTGTCCGATGCACAGCCCCTGGTTTGTTGGGACACTGGGTTGTGCCAACAGCCAGCCAGCGTGGAGGGCATGGTTTCGCCGTTGGTCCACGTCAACGGCTTCTATCTCACCGTGCTGTAGAGAGATCCTGCCTAGGGGCACGTGAGGTATGTTCAAGGATGGGTTGATGAATTGGGGTTGGGGTCGGGGCTTGAGGTTGGGACGAGCGTTCCAGACTTACTTCAGTCTCGGCATTTCTGTATGCTAGGTCCCTTGCCCTAGAGAAGACTTGGGGAGAGAAAGGTCAGGTCTATGGATAGATATGATCACATGTTAATTCCAAAGTTACTTTGTAGCCCGGTATAGCCATTGTCCCGAGCAATGGATTCAAGTCAACCTTGTTCATCTATTTGGATCCATCCCAGTAACAGTCATTGTCCATCACAGTATGGAATACCGGCAATACAATTGACCGGGGAGAGCCATGCAAGAAACCAACCCACGGAGAAACAGGATCCGAGACGCAACCCGGGTCTCCCCATACACCAACATAACCATGCCCACTCAACCGAAAGCGACCCTCGCAAATATCACTTCCGACATCCGAGCCGGAGAATAAACTAGTCCACGATTGGTCCATCACCGCCGAGCCTAACGAATATCACGATCTGGACCGGAGAAGTCACCTGCTTCAGCCGCCAGGCTTCTCCCGACGCACAGGCGAGCTCCGAGCGGCGACATTGTGTCGCCCTGGGGATCATTCAATTTTCAGGGTGTTGTCAAGCTTCAGCACGTACACTCGGGTTCACGGACGGCGGCGACGAATCTGGTCCGGCTTGGTTTGCGTGATTCCGCCGAGGTAGCTTGGGCCCCTGGCCTCGTTGTTATGCTGAAGGTGAATCCCGAAGAGCGGGTCTGCTTCTAAACCCCGATCCGAAGGGACATCTCGAGTTTGTGGGCCTCGGACGTGGGTGCAATCGTGGTTCCGAGGCTGATCATGTCTGGGTTGGGTCTATCGTTGAGTGTTCGGGAGGTTTTCATAGTCCAGCATGTCCGCCTTGTGCTCAAGTGATCGCACATGGTTTCTCGCAATGACTGAGACGTTCAGACAGTGTTCTGTCGAGCATTTCGAAGCCTTGAATTAATTCAATCGGCCGTCCTTCTCATCTCCCCCGACCCGCGAAATCCGCACCGCCAGCTGCTTATCCAGTGCCTCCTGCTCTTCCTTCGTAGAGGCCATGCCCAGCGCGTTCTCGACTTGCGGCGTGGTCCACAGCCCGATGGAGGCCCAGGCCATGACGCCGACGCCGAACAGGGCTCGGGTTTTGGGGGTGAGGGATCGGTACGTGCTGGATTGGAATGTCAGTTCCGAGACTAGATAATTGATCCGGTGCTCTTTATTCGACAAACCTCCACAGAGACATTGTGCTGGTTCAAGGGTTGCGCTAGCTTCGAAAGACAAGACGTTGGAGCTCTGGATGTCGGCGGTCACGTGCCAACGAGCTAGCCATTTCAGGTTTGGGCCCGAGGCTCTCGCGAAACTTCACTACTACGGAAGTAGGAAGTACCTTGCCGACTGTACAAGGCGTGGACAAGGTACCTGCCAGGTGCTTGTACCACGCATGCAGGTCGATCTGGTGTGGGTGCTGGGTTAGTGGTGTAACCGTGGCTGAAGTATACTGGGTGGAGAGGTACTTTTGCTTCATGTTCTACGGAGTCTACGAGGTGCAAAAGTCCAGGGGATATAGAAACATTGGCCTAGGAATATTAACTATGTTAGAAGCAACCCTGTCAAAACATCATGTCCGCATTCGTCACTAATTCGTCTACATCGTGGCCAAGGGCCCTCCACAAGAAAAGTCAAAATCATATATTGCAAGGCTCAGGAAGATCGCAAATCGGCAAAAGCAATCGCGGTAGAGGGTAACGGAGCGGAGAAATAGAAAAGAAAAAATTCGAACAAAGATCGGGCGCGCATCGTCACTTTTTTTATTTCTTGCCATAGGCCTTGTCAATCTGGGCCCTGTATGTGTTGATGATCTTCTTGCGCTGGAGCTTCTGCGCAGCGGTCATGTAACCCTGGTGATAGTGTTAGCAGTGAAGCCTCTCATCTTCATATCTGGCAACCACTTACGTTTTGCGGAGTCCACTCCTCGTCGGACAGAACAACGCCGTTGATGATCTCGATGCCACGCAGGCCACCGGCGCGGCCGGAGCTCTGGAGCTGCTGCAGAACCAGGCGCTGGAGCTTCTCATTGTGCACGAGAGTCTCAAGAGTGTCACCCTCAATACCATTCTCGCTAGCGATCTTCTTCAGGGCCAGTTCCACGGGCACAATAACGGCGACGGGCTTGTCCTGGTCCTCGGCGGCGTAGACGCAGATGTTGCCCACCACGGGGCACGACCGGTAGACAGACTCGAGCTTCTCAAGAGCAATGTACTCGCCGTTTAGAGTCTTGACCAGGTTCTTCTTGCGGTCGATGATGCGCAGGTGGCCGTTCGAGTCGAACTCGCCAATATCACCAGTCATGAACCATCCGTCTTCGGTCAACGCGCTCTTCGTCTCCTCGTCGTTGTCAAAGTAACCCGAGGTCACACTGCCACCGCGAATGAAGATCTCACCCTGAGGGGGAGTGTTCTTGGTGAGGTATCCGGCATCGGGGAAGTCCACGAGCTTGATCTCCACCGACGCGGGAATCTCACCCAGGGCGTTGGGGTTCCACGCCATGGGGTCGTTTAGAGCACCCATGGCGGAGGTCTCGGTCAAACCGTAACCACCGATCATGGGAGCAATGGCCATCGACAGGAAACGCTGAGTGTCCTTGGAGATGGGACCACCGCCGTTCATCGTAATGCGCAGTTGGCCGCCGGTGGCCTCCTTGAGCTTCTTGAAGACGACAGCGTCAAGGATGGAAGCACCGACGCCCGCACCGGGGAAGCCGTTGTTGAGCAGGAAGTTCTTGGCAGCCATAGCACCCCAGAACATGCTCTTGATGATGACGCTATTCTTGTTCAGGTTGTTCAAGACACCCTTCTTCACCGACTCCCACACGGCCGGAACACCAACCAGGATAGTGGGCTTGAACTCGCGAATGTCACCTTTGCAGTTGCGCATAGAGGCATCCGACAGAGTACGCGGGTTACCGTAGCCCATGCAGCCGCCCCAGAACAGGCACAGATTCTCGAACATGAACTCCAAGATATGCGCTTGGGGCAAGTATGTGAGCAGCGAGTCCTTGGGGCCGATGTACGGGCCGACGATCTCGTTGACACCGGCGGTAGCGGCAATCACGTTGGCCTGGGTCAAAGAGACACCCTTGGGCGGGCCGGTCGAGCCGGAGGTGTACATGATGCAGCAGAGGTCTTCGGGCTTGGGCGGCACCGGGTCCACGGGGTTCTCCTCGCCGCTCTTGCGCAGATCCTCAAGGCTGAGCACGGTGACGTTGGGGAAGTCGGTCTTGAGCTTCTCCAGGTCCGCCTGCTTCACCTCATCATCGGTGTTGTAGATAACGAACTTGATAGAGGGCACATCGCTCAGGACGTTGGTCAGGGACTTGATCAGACCGGGGTCGAGGAAGATGGCAGTGCTAGAGGTTTGCTTGAGCGAGTGCTTCAAGCCGTCCTCACCGAGGGTATCATAGGCAGTGACGATAGTGATCGATTGGGATGCAGCGCCGTGTGACATGGCCAGCCAGTGTGCACTCGTCGCGCCGTAGAGGTGGATCCTGCCGTCCTTCTCGAGGCCGAGCTTGCGCAGACCGCTGCCGAGCTGCAGGCAGAGCTGCTCGTACTCGAGGAAGGTCTTGTAGGCGTACTCGCTCTTCTCAAAGTAGGTCCACTGTTTGTCCACCTCCTGTTCAACGCCATCGATCATCTTCTTGACCTTCTTGTTCTCCGTGTGGGTCTTGATCAGCTTGCGGGTGCCGACAGCCTTGTTGTTTCCGAACAGGCGAGCGGAACGGCGGAAGTTGTCATAGGTGGTCGCGACATCTTCAGAAGGGCGCAGGATCAGACCGTCCTTCGCGGCCGGGTGTCGCCGGGGGATGGTCTCTCCCTTGACGGGCTCGTAGCCGGGCGCCTCGACCGAGAAGGGGCCCTTCTTGACCATGCGCGGCTGGATATGGAGGTCGCGCTTCGACATCTTGGCAGTAGCGCTGGGAGGAATGGAAAGGGGAGGTTAAGGTAGCTCGACTAGCAGTGGGATTACCGGCTTGGAAAAGGTCGCTAAGCGTGACGTTAGTGGATTCCGGATCCTGGGGGCGGGAACGGAAAACAAGGAGCTCGAGCTCGAGCATCAGAACTTACCCGACACCAAACCAGTAAGGGAACTAGAGCTTGGAGGGAAAAGAGGGGAGGGTGTGGGAAGAATGGCAAAGGAGGAGGAAGCTGGGCAGGGAAGCTACGGAGTACCTAGGGTTCTTTAGGTACAGGGAAGTCCGTTCGCGATGTGGCTGGGCCGCCGGATGACGCACGGTTCCTATGGCTCGAGGGCCGCTTTTACGCAACTTTTGCTTTTTAATTTCACGATAGTTATTCAGTTCACACTTGTACGAGCCGCGGTCCAGTGCATCAGTGCACCAGTGCATCGGTGCATCGGTGCATCAGTGCATACTCCGTCGAGCAGGTGCCTTGGACGTCTTTAGCGCACCTTAGAGTTTGTATTTATCCGCGGGCAGATCAGTTCCTTTTTGTTTTGTTGGGCGGGAGCCCCAACACGTCGGTGGGGAAGTTACTGCTGTGCTACACTTGCAAGGCGACTCGACTGCGACGGTCGCAAGACATGCAGTCGATATTCGTGGTGCTCTGTGATCGGGTCCCGTGATCAAGTAGTTAGTTACTCGGGGAAAACCTCTTCTTGTAACACCGCATCATGAACTCCCACCTCGCCGAGCTCCTCGCCATTGGAGAGGAGGTCACCGATCCTGAAGAGGGTATGCTGTGCCTTTCTCAATCGAGTTATGATAGTCCCACTCAAAAAAGTGTCTCCAGAAGCCTTCTTCCTCTTTAGTCAAGAGATCCCAACTGGCAACCTGGGATTCATCGACTCTCGTGCCACGTCCGTCGACGTGACGATCCGTGGCAACGAGTACTCGGTCCACCAGTCTCCAACGTTGCTCTCATCTTCTCGTGCAGGAGGTACCACGGGCGCCGGTAAGTTCATGATCTGCGCCTCCAACCTGTACTCCAGGCCCATGCACGGACGCATCCCCGCAGTTTGTCTTTATCCTCCGAAGGGTCCCGGGGACAAGCTCAGCCTCGGCTTCGGCCTGGACCCTTTCATTTGAATCATCCCGTGTTCGGAACACTGTCCGCGGACTATCTCCGTAATTGGCTTCATTATACTTCTGTTATCAGCAAGAACATCAGCTGGCATCGACTAACCTCGTCACTCCCTCTAAGTTCTCTGGAAAATTACCCCCCTCTTCGCGGAATGGATCTCCTCCCCCTCCAACCCTCTCTGGATACACTCTTTCCTCTCCTCGGACTCCGTGGTTGCGGAGCTCGGCTGCGGCATCTCGGCCCTAGTCGCCTTGGCCCTGGCCCCCACCGTACAGCACTACATCGCCACAGACCAGGAGTATGTACGGCGTCTATTTCGCACTAATCTTGACGCCAATGCAGCCGTGAGCGCGCCCTCATGCAAGCAAAAAGGAGCTAAAAGTAAAGGCAAGTCTGCAACTAAAAAGCAGCAGCCCGGCGGGAACCCGACGGTTTCCAATATCACATTTACTACCCTGGACTGGGAAACCGATCAGCCTGGCTTGCTAAAGAGTTATATCGAGTCTGAGGCTGGTGGCCGCGATGCGCATCATAAATCGCTTCATAAATCCGACGACGACGAAGAGGAAGATCTAGGCTTCGATCTTTTACTATCATGTGATTGTATCTACAACGAAGCTCTCGTCGCCCCGTTTGTGCGCACCTGTTCGGAGATTTGTCGCCTGCGCCCCGCATACGAGCCCTCCGATGAATCAGAACCTCCTGTCCGCCGGCCGACGGTCTGCATTATTGCGCAGCAGCAACGCTCGCCGGATGTCTTCGAGACCTGGCTGCGGGAGACGCTACGAGAATTCCGGGTTTGGAGGTTAAGTGATGAGGTTCTCGGAGATGGATTGAAGAGTGGTACGGGGTACTTGGTACATTTGCTCTTGGTGAGGGAGAAGAATTAAGGTCCGGATAGATGATTGTTCGAACAATACCCCGTTGCAAATAGACGCATCACTACAAAGAGAGCTACTTTTGCCGAATAGTGATCCATTGAGTTTATTGAAAGGAGCTAGGATTATGAAGCGTCCACTCCGATCCCTTGCAGACATAAAGCTTGATATCCGCCTAAATAAGCGCACATCAACTCCGCAGAAAGCCTAAATAGACCTTACAGGTCATAAAAATGATACGAAGGCACGCACATTGCTTACGCCCTCAACTCAAAGTCCAGATCAAAGGACCCCGGTGTGACCAGGGGAATGCCATCTTTGTATTAATCACGAACACCAACCTCGCGTATGAGTATGGACATGCTTCATGCAAATTTAAGTATAGACAAGAGCGATACTCGCCAATTTAACGAGTCCTCAGGCAACAACCAAGCCATGACAAAATAACAAGCCGCCCACATTACAAATAAAAGGGTATTGAGAGAAGAAAACATGGGAGGTGAAACATGTTCAGGTCGGACTTTTGTTTTTCATATCGGGACCCGTGGCTGTCACGTCGAAATGTAGCCCAAATCGGATGATAGGTAGTGGGACGGGACCTATTCGGCCGTGGATCCTTTCTTCGGCTCGGCGTTCTCTTTCTCTGGTGAGTATTCGTATTTCCGCTTGGCGGGGACGGTCTGCTCGGGGTGTGGCGTTGGTCCTTGCGAGATACTTTCCGAAGGCGGCAGAGATGCAAGGGCTTCACGCTCGGTTTCCGGGGTGCGGTCGATTATCGATGAGATTGACTGCTTGGTCGATCCGTTGAGGACGGGCTTGGGAGGCGTAGAGGCATCACGGGGCAGGGGTGCGTCTTCTGCGTCTGGAATCGAGCGTTCCGTGACTTCGGTTTTTACGCGCAATGAATCTTCCCGGGCTTCCTCTGCTTCCATCTCTTCGTCTTCGGAATCAAGCTCATCATCTCGATGTTCGCCGTCGTGGTCCATTGCTGCCGGGCTCTCCTCTGTGGACGCGCGGTTGCTGGCTCTAACCGGTGGAAGTGGAGCATTCGGGTCGTAAACGATACCGCAAATTTCCAAGGCTCGTGACTGGCTGCCTAATGTGCGGTCCTTGTGTTTCTTGGTCAAGTGGCACATGAATCCATGCAGGGTGACAAAGTCTGATTTCCCGCAGCCCTGAATTGGGCATGTGAGGTAGACTAGGCTTCCATCAGATGGCCGCTTCCATAAAGCTCGACCGGATGGATCATGCGCGGCGGGACGGCCGTGGCGCTCGCCCCAGGCCTCAACATTCTTGATGGTGTACTTTTGCTTCCGCCGGATCGAACCAAGGCCAGCAGAAGGATCATGGGGAACAATAGCGTGCTGAGATGGCGGCGGCGGAGGAGGGTGATGAGGTTGATGCGGCTGATGTTGATGAGGTTGATGAGGTTGATGAGGTTGAGGGTGCAGATGAGCAGGAGGGGGCATAGAAGGTGGAGGTGGAGGTGGAGGCTGCGATACAGGAAGAGGAGTTTGACGAGGCTCCGGTGGGCTCTGCTGTTTAAAGAAAGCGAGCGTTGTTGCCGCGCTGGTCTCTGACAGACGGCGCGGTGGGGTGGGCCGCAACGGCGGCGAGTCAACATTAGAATTATGGCCCAAGCCCATCGACTCTCTCTTAATCCTCTTGCGTTGCCGTCGCAGGTCCTGTTGCAAGTCAGAAATTGACGGTTCCTATAGGGTTTTATTATAAGAAAAGGATATCTACCTCTTCTTCCGCCTCCGCACTTTCTGTCAATCTGCGGAACTCTTCATCCTCACGCTTGCGCACCGCAAGGATGTGGTGGCGGGCAGCCATCCGGTTCATCTCCTCATGCTCCAACTGTCGTAGACGAACTTCAATCTGTTCCAATGAATTCGGACTGGGCGCTTGCGGCACCGACGGGGGACCGGGATGTGCGTGAGGGTCGTGCAACGGCGGCGGTGCAAAGTGGCGGAAATGGTGATTTTGAACCATCTGCTCCGGAGGAGGCATTGATGGATGAGATGATGGATTAGGATTCATGGCGATGGGATGATAGCGCGGGATACCGTGAAGGCCATGGCCATTCATACCGGCGTCGGAGACCGGGTGAGATACCGGGGGTGCAGTAGCCATGACGAAGTCAAGACTAAAACCCTGGGCAGATCGAACCTCGAGGGCTATAGGATGTTCTCAAGAGAAGTCGGGTACCACAGGATACAGGAAAGGGAAAAAAGGAAGCGAAAATGGAGGGTGGGCAATGAGACAAGAATCGAGAAAAGCCCCATTCCCGATCTATGGGTGGTTAGGAAAGGATTGACATTCAGACGTCCCCATAGAACCCATCAATTATAATAATAGCCCAAAAAATCGAAATAAGAAATGACAAAATCCACTAGCGTGACCCTTGGGCTGCACCTCCGTTATCATGAAATTTCCCGTAACGGCGCAGTAAGGGGATCAGCTAGGTCGAGCTAGGTAATTAAGGGGGGGGAAGACAAGGATCTCAATTAGAACATGAGCCAGTCATACCGGGCCTTTGGCCGTGACAGCGTACCAGCATACTTTGTGGCCCACCCGGTGCGTTTAGCACGAAGCAAAACCAGTTTGGTCGATGCGGTCAGTGGGAGACGACTTCCATGGATTGGCGCCACGCTAGTGACTCGATGTAATCAAATCACAACAATCACAATTCCTGTTCTGGAGATCTGCTCGAGATTGGAATTACGACAATCTTTGACACTAGCTTCTTTCGACGCTAGGCTGATGGATCGCGAGTCATTTGACCTTGACCTTTTTCTGTGGGTAATGTGTCGCTGCCCTATCCCATGGGATGAGAAAAAAGGTACCCGGGTCCCACTCCGCGCACACTGTATACCCTGGTACCACAGATTCCCCTTGTGTGGTTCGTCAGGGGTTACTTTTCGCTCGGGCCAAGCGACCAAGTGACCGGTCTCAAACGACTTCGATATGCTTCGCTCGTCGTCCGAGCCTCATGAATCGAACGAATGAACCGGCCTTTGGGGTAGGGCCCCGGGAGAGGACACCGAACATACTCCGGAGAAAGCAGGAGTAGGTCCACGATGATCCGTCACTTTTCTAGTGCGGGCGCGAACTCAGAAACCCAGTCTGGAACGGCCGAATCAAATCCAGTGAGCAACGGGCAAGCTTGAAGTGTGCCCCGGTCTCAAGCCACCAATGAAACGGCGTAGATCTACCGTCATGACTGCCAAGCCGCGACGCGGTCATTGCGGGAGATCATTATGTAACACAGGGGAAGCTGGTTCCATGGGATTCGAAGCTAGAAATAATTTACTGTCTCGGGTCTCAGTCGGACTACGATGTAGTGTCCACGATAAGTCTGCAGGCAGAAAGTATGGAGAGAGGGTACGCGTGTAGGGGGTACATCGGTGCGACGTGGCATCACCATACAATTTCGATTACCGATCGCGTCTTCGATACATTGCTCCCGATTATTGGGACTATTGAGATCGTTGTCCGGCCACATCGGTTTATTGGATTCAATGTTCCGATTCGGCAATCGAGGGGGCGGCTAGGCAAGGATGACTGTGAACTGCACGACCGAATAGGCGATGAAAGATTAGAAATGAGGAAATCTAAACGACGTTGGGAAATTGCCATGGCCCAAAGTGTGAAGCCCCATTTTGCACTCCTTCAGGACCCCGATTACGGAGCAACGGTGCCCCGTACGGGACCTGCCTCGTGAAAAGTCCGGCCACAGTACAAAGTCTGGAGATGCCGGAGCGTTGGGTAAGAAAAACGGAAAGAAAAAAATAAAGTGGAAATCTAATGGAGGAAAAAGTGGAGAAGTACGAAGGGAAATAACCCTACGCTGCACTAGGGGCGCGCTAAGGTGGACGGTCTCACAAGTCTGAAAGTGATCGACGAATGATGCAACGGGAAGTTCGTGTGGGTGTTTGAAATTTTTCTCACTTGGAGGTGACTCCCTTTTTCAAGGTAAACATGATCCATCCACTACCCTCCCGCCAGGATCTCGGGCCTCGAAATTAACAAACATCATTGACCCACTTTTTAGCCCGACTGGTGTGTACGACGACGATTTGCTGCTCTGCGCGCCGCTGCAGGGAAGCCTGCACGGCCGCTTCGCTGTCACCGGCGGCTCGACTGGAGATTGGCCGAAATGCGTCGCGCTCGTGGCCATCCCCGTGAATCATAGAAGCAGAGTAGGAGATAACGCAATGGCCTCCATCTGGACTCCGGCATATAGGACGTTTCTTTGTCTCCTCAAAAGTAGATGTACGTCTCGACCCAGAGTGGAATACCCTCTCGGCATGGTTTAGATTAAATTGCTCCATTCTGGCTGCGGATTTCCATGCAAGGATTCGAGGCTATAGAGGCGATTGGCCTCTCTGAACTAGCTGCATTAGTCTACCAAGTTTCGGTCCACCCATCTTGGTCCGTACGGAGCGAAAACAGCTTTCGCCGTTCACATGAAATATTTTCCGAATCCTACTTGAAGTGTCGAGTCTAATTTGTCAACAACCCTGCTTACTTGTATACCAAAATGACATTCTACATCAAGTCATTGTTAATAATTGTAATCCGTTGACAAGGATTCTTGGGGAACAGCCTAAGCAACGGCCGTATGGTCTTTCGGAACAACAGCAAGCTCTCACTGCCCGCCCAACGGAGACTGTTCTTCGGCTTTATTTTCCTTCATGAATGCTGTCACGGGACCAGTCATACAGTTTCAACATAGTACACATGCCCCTCTCTGTCAATGTGGCTTTTTTTCCCGATCTTTGCGCAGATGCTAGTAAATTGGGATGGGGATATCAGTAGCCATTTTAGAAGTTGAACTTGGCAGTAGTAAGCTTCAACTATCTGAAGGCACTCTCAGGATATCTTGGTCAGTCAATTTTGGCAATGACCTCGGGAGCATTTTCTCTGATAGCCTAGATTATCAAAGTCATGGCATATATATGTTACTGATCTGGTTGATATTCAATGCTCCTGAGAGCACGTTAAGAAACAAGTCGCCGAATATGTAGATACCAAAGTTGACTCAAAGATAATCTATGATAGCACAAGTCGCAACTTCCTAGATAGATTCATGTAGATCGAACCTTGATCGATCTCGCCGATCTTGCCAGATTGCCAGCCCCGTCCCCTCCGCCTCCCGTCACGTTTATCCAGCTCTGGTCTGCCATCTACGACGCGTGGTCGATCGTCACGAGCCCCAAGTCCACAAACAACAAAGGATCCACCAATCGAGTTCCTGTTCTAATTGATGCTAGGAACCAACCGTCTAGTTCCCGTCCGATCGACAAAGACGAAGACGGAAGTTGTAAAGGGGAATTCGCGAGTGCCGACCTCGTTCCCTCGGGCCACAAAGACAACTATGTCAGCCTGCAAAAGCTGACATGCCCGTGTCCGATACATATACTAGTTCAGTACGCATGTCGTTGTAAACCCCTTTACATAAGTGGCGAATAGTTCTCCAAACTAGCGGCGGAATGGACTGCCTCGCGACACTAGAGCATCACACTATCATCCAGCGAGAAGGGAAAGCGATGCTTTCGTAGACGTCAACATGGCCCAGTAAAGCTCACGAGGAGTCTAGTCGATTTCCCTGAAGTCCTTTACATGTGCACTTCTTGAAGCAATAAAAACAAACCGTCGAGTTTAAGATCGATTTTACAGGGGTTCGTGGACGATCGGAGATTTGCCGACTTTAGTCAATGATCCACGTTTTACAATTGGTGACGATCACTTCTCAGTCTGTCTGGAGATTGTTCTGCTCCTGATCTTTCGGTCGAGTTGTCTTTCTGTACTAACTTTAGCTGGCGAGGGCTCTCCTTGTAACTACTAGACGTTGTTTGTAAACATTCGCAACTCGTCCCATGAGAAGACGGCTGTCACTTCTGGATAAAGCCGAGCCCATTGAGGTTAACTCGCATTCTGACTGTCTCGTAAAATACGTACCTCCGGGTCACACTATTGTCTCGAGCATCTAAGAAAAGGGAGATGTGGCTTGGTTGTGCATGAATTAGGGCGTTTCAAGGCCGGCTTCGGGAGACATTTTCAAGTGTTGACAAAAGTATCTGATTCCGACACCGAGTACGGAGTACACGAGACGTTCCGGTAGATTAGCTAACGAGACTGAACTCTCCATGAAAGCTAGTGTCAAGCCAAGGGCCCAAGCACCTGGGGATCAAATCGTCGGGACCAAGCCGTCAGACGTGTTTCCGGCCTATCGTTTGGCCCGCCACAGCGATATTAGATTTCGGTGGACATTTTGAATTTTCCTGTTAGACTGGTGCTCGGAGGTGAGAGGTGGGACGTCAGAGTGGACACCTTGAGTCTTGTGGGCTGCATTGCCGGATGAGAAGAGCATGCAGCCGCGTAAAACCCTTATTTGCCATTCGCCGGGGATTTGTCGGCGTGTCAGCATTCTAGGCCCTCTGAGCGCAACATGAAGTAATTCGTTGGCAATTGCCCACGCTTGTGTCAAATTGTACATAAGCTGAGCCAGCTTACGCTATGACGGCTCTACAGTTGGACCAAATGTAAAAAAGAGAGGAGAATGTTCCGATTTCTATTGTCACATGCCGCCCAAATAGCCAAATCCCAGCATCCTTTTTTGTGGCCCCTTGCCGTAGAGTCATTAGATACAGTGGTAGACAATCCCGGCTTAATCTCTGGGCCAGGCTCGAGGCCGAGGCGCAGAAGTGCAGGCAAAAAGACGAAGGGAAGAAAATGGGGTAAATAGATCATACAGGTTGGTAATCAAACACCGAGACACCAGAAACGTAGAAGGGTAAAAAGGGCCTTGAGAGTATGTGTACAGTTGATGCGTAAAGGAAAAGAACATGCGAAGGAAATCAGGGAGTCTCTTTAACACAAAGAAAAAAGAATATAGGAAAAGAGAAAAAAAAAAATACACTAGCCACTACGGGTGGCCAAAGGCGAAGCAGTCAGATGAGAAGCTGCTTACTGCTTGTTCTCACCCTGCTGCTCACCACCCTGCTGCTGCTGCTGCTGCTCGGACTGAGCCTTGTGCATCTTGTCGAACAGAGTGAGGGAGGCGGTCTGGAGCTCGTCGGTCTTGGCCTTGAGGTCCTCGGCGGTGGCAGTGCCCTCGCCAGACTGGTTCTTGACAACGAACTCACGGAGAGTGGCAATCTTCTCCTTGATGGTCTCGGCCTCGGTCTTGTCGAGGCGGTCCTCGAAGTCCTTGAGGGCCTTCTCGGTGTCGTTCAGGACGCTGTCGGCACGGTTGGCAGCCTCGATGGCGGCCTTGCGCTCCTTGTCAGCCTCGCCGTACTTCTCGGCATCCTCAACCATGGACTGGATCTCGGAGTCGGAGAGACCGGAGCCGGAAGCGATGGTGATGGACTGGTCCTTGTTGGTGGACTTGTCCTTCGCGTTGACGTGGACAATGGAGTCGGCGTCAATGTCGAAAGTGACCTCGATCTGGGGAACACCACGGTGGGCGGGAGGGATGCCGACAAGCTGGAAGTTACCGAGGAGCTTGTTGTCCTTGACAAGCTCACGCTCACCCTGGAAGACCTTGATCTCGACAGCGGTTTGCATGTCAGCAGCGGTGGAGAAGGTCTGGGACTTCTTGGTGGGGATGGTGGTGTTGCGGTTGATCAGACGGGTGAAGACACCGCCGAGGGTCTCGATACCGAGGGAAAGAGGAGTGACATCGAGCAGGAGAACGTCAGTAACCTCACCAGCCAGGACGGCACCCTGGATAGCGGCACCAATGGCGACAGCCTCGTCGGGGTTAACCGACTTGGCGGGGTCACGGCCGAACATGGACTTGACGGACTCGGTGACCTTGGGCATACGGGTCATACCACCGACCAGGATGATGTCCTGGATGTCGGAGGCCTGGAGGTTGGCGTCCTTGAGGGCCTTGCGGACGGGCTCGGTGGTACGGCTGATCAGGGGGTCAACCAGGGACTCGAGCTGGGCACGGGTCATCTTCTGGTTGATGTGCAGAGCACCGCTGGGGCCAGCGCTGATGAAGGGAAGGGAGATCTCGGTCTGGAGAGAAGAGGACAGCTCGATCTTGGCCTTCTCGGCGGCCTCGCGGACACGCTGGATGGCCATGCGGTCACCAGAGAGGTCAACACCAGACTCCTTCTTGAACTGCTCAACGATGAAGCGGACGAGGTGAATATCGAAGTCCTCACCACCAAGGTGGGTGTCACCGTTGGTGGACTTGACCTCGAACACGCCCTTCTGGATCTCGAGAACGGAGATATCGAAGGTACCACCACCAAGATCGTAGACGGCGACGACGCGGTCGTTCTCCTTCTCCATACCGTAGGCAAGGGCGGCAGCAGTAGGCTCGTTAACGACACGGAGGACGTTGAGACCGGCGATCTGACCGGCGTCCTTGGTAGCCTGACGCTGCGAGTCGTTGAAGTAGGCGGGGACAGTAACGACGGCGTTCTTAACGGGCTTGCTCATGTAGGCCTCAGCGGTCTCCTTCATCTTGTTCAGAACGAAACCACCGATCTGCGAAGGAGAGTACTTCTGGCCGCGGGCCTCAACCCAGGCGTCACCGTTGGTGTGCTGGACAATCTTGTAGGGGACCTCCTTAATGTCACGCTGGACCTCAGCGTCGGTGAACTTGCGGCCGATCAAACGCTTTGTGGCGAACAGGGTGTTCTCGGGGTTGACAACGGCCTGACGCTTGGCGGCAATACCGACGAGACGCTCACCATCCTGGGCGAAACCAACAACGGAGGGAGTAGTACGGGCACCTGTGCGGAAATTGAATTAACGATCCAGTTCTTCGATTTTTTTGATAGCCTCGTGCCACAGTCTCCAAAAATCAAATCTGGAGCTCTGGTCACCTGGCAGGTGAGAAAAGTTTTCCTAGCTTACCCTCAGCGTTCTCAATAATCTTGGGGGCCTTGCCCTCCATAACAGCGACGGCAGAGTTGGTGGTACCTATAGTCATCAATGTTAGGGCCCCGGTAGATGGATGACATCGTCGTGAGATAGTACTTACCAAGATCAATACCGATGACCTGGCCCTTCACCTTCTCCTCGCCACCCTCTGTGGAGTTCCATCGCCGGAAGGCAGCGCCGGGGATTCTGGAGGTAGGGGTGGTGCGAGCGAAAGCAGCGCGGGGGAGCTGTTGCGATCCAAGTCAGTTGGGCTGTTGCGACGCGTGACGAATTTTTCGTTTCCTCGGAAAAGACTTACCGCGCGAGAAATGCGAGAAGAAAGCATTGTGGAATATTATTTTAAAACAGAAATAAAAGGGGGTATCACACTCGACGACTCAATCGCAGAGTGATGAGGGAAAAGGAGGAAAGGATGGAGATGGAGATGGAGAAAGAGAAGAGGAAGAAGGGAGGAAGGACGGGAAGAAATTGTCGGGGAGCTTCGAGCGACCGGTCGAAGCCGGTAGAACCGTTCCGTGTGGCCAATGATCGGGCCTAGCGGCTCACCGCTCGGCAATAAATTAAGGAGTGTACACAAAGTCAGTGAAGACGATGCCGTCATTCGGTGATCCATCTCCCATTGAAGGGGTGATTTGTTGTGTTTTGCATTCTATTACATGTTACCTGGCACAATTTATCTAGTACACTTGATTGATCGTCTCCTCTGCATTCAAAAGTAATCTGCCACCACCCATGCCCCGCCAGCAGTACACACATACACTTACTCACTTATCTCGGGCAAATAGCCTCGGGCAAATGGCAAGCGTCCCCGAACCCTTCACTAGCGCGCCTGGACTGTTTTGAGATTGATTCCCCAGCTCAATCGAATTGTGCCTCTTATTATTTGGAGCCTGGGGAGCTTGGAATCCCGCCGGGGCTGTGTGTCGTGTGACCCTATCTCTGTTCGAACCCTCGACGGCAATCGGGAAGAGGAAGATACTCGGTCCGAATATAGGTGGTGGCGGTATCAAAGCTCTCTGACTGGGTTGAAGTCATGGCTGCTCGACATGCCCAGGTGGCCTCCGAGGTTTAAGAGATTTTGAGGATCGGAGCTGGGGTTGTAGTTGGGGCCCGGGAAGCTGCTACAGTATATATTTTCGCCCTCACCTAGCTATTCAGTCAAGTCATATCCCCACTGCTAATGAATATTATCTTCGAAATCATCAACCAGTTCTAGAGTCCATTTCCAGCCGATCGGTGCTCGAATACTAACTCAAAACAACGAGCTCGCCTCATATCGCATCCGGGCCCTACGTCCACCGCATTCGTTGGTTCCCCGGCTTTGAGCTCCAGCAAAGTCTTACGTCATCCGTTTGCAAGCGCATCCTATCTGTGACAGCAACTTTGGTTCTTTCTTGCTCTCAGGTGTTGCTCTCCGGGTCGTTCGGGGCGCTTTTTACCCTGGTGTCTTATGCTATCTTGTGCTTGGACAATGTCCAGGCTGAGCTAATTCACCATGACCTCGGACTCGTCTTTGTGAGTCGCTCTTTGAGCCTCTTCCCCCCCGTACATTGCCTGTTTCGGGGCTTCTCACACTTTCGTTGTCTTAGATATCGACCGACCGAGTCTCTCATCCTCCCGAACAAGCGACGCTTCATTCCCTTCAAAATCCCGAACTTGTTTGTATCTCCGCTTCCTCTCGTGGGGTGGCCCGCACTGACATACTATTGTGAACAGTCACACCCAGCTTCGCCACTACATCAGCACCGCCGATCCCGATCGCATCTATGTCGTTGTCGAGAGAATCGTGTGGGCCATCCACATTTCCACGCAGTGCTCGGAGAACATAGCTGTCATTCCGTTCGAGCCGCGATGCTTGGCGGCTGGCTTTGGGTGGATCGCGGTGGGGGGTCCCGAGAATGGAGAATGCGCCTTCATTAGGATCGGTGAGAGCGGGCTACAGGTCCATGGCGAGGCAACCTCTCATCAACCCGCCGATGTGGACAGTGCACTTCCACTTGACCTCGAGCCGCCGTCCGGGCTGTCGTCGCCCGGGACTTCGAACGGGGGCTCGGCGCCAGCATCTCGACCTCCCGGTCGGAGGCTCTTGCCGGAATTCGAGCTTCACAAGTTTGGAGGCAGCATCGTGAATTCCGTGACCATCCATCGCTTCCCAGGAAATGGACAGGGGGTCTCAGATGAAGATGTGGTAGTATTCAGGTACTTGACCAAATCACCTGGCGCTCGGTTGTATATGACTGATATTCTTGCAAAGCAACAACGACCGAACCGTTACCGTGTATTCGCTCACCCGCTCGAAAGTTCTGAAGGTTCTTCACCATCCGACATGTATGAACTATGCCGCAATATCCCCCGATCATACGCTGCTTGCCGCAGTAGGAGACGAGAACCGCGCTTATTTCTATGAGATCACGCGCGATCTTGAGGCGTTGATGACAACGGACTCCGGTGAAAAGCTCGCAGGATGGGGATGGGATTTGGCTCAGTGTGTTGAAATGGATATTGGCCTGCGGGCGGATGACGCGTGTTGCTTTACCATCGCCTTTTCACCCTCGAGTCACTTATGTGCTATCGGATCTCAGTCTGGTATCATCACGGTTCTGAACGTTGAGATGATTCACAACGTCGGTGGTGACGAGGCAACCAATATGCCAGTGATTTGCCAATTTCCGGCCTCCCGATCCTGCCCTGAAGGAGGCGCTGTGCGCTGCTTGACATTCTCACCTGAGCCGTGGGATCTTTTGGTATGGTTGGAAGGCCATGGGAGAGCTGGAATTGCAGATGTTCGTCAGGCATTTTTGCGCCGGCAGATAATACACCTGAATGCCGACGATCCGCAGATTCAGGAGGTTCGCCTAAATCCGAAGATAGACGGATATGATAGTCCGCAGATGGAAGATGATGATCTAGAAGTCACACCACGGGTAGGGCTTGGTGTCGATGATTCTCCAAGTGAGCGGGATAGGCCCGAAACGGAACGGTCTTCGCTCCGCGAGACCTTGATTTCAGATCTCACGGAGCGAGAGAGACTAATCATGGAGTTTCTGAACACGGCTCGATGGACCTCAAGAGTGGAAGAGGGACTCACGGAGCGACCGGAAAGGCCGCCCAGAGCCACTCTTCATCCTCCCTCCACAGCGCGTCCGCGACATCATGGTTCCACGGATGGGTCCACTCGATCATCCCGTCCTACTTCTCCCCCATATCTTCATGAATCTTCTGATTTATCTCGGAGCATTCATCTGGGACGTACACACCATCCCAGACGTCAGAGCTCGGTGGTGCTGTCTCAGGGAAGCCGATCCTCTGAAGCGGGAAGCTCCAATCATGACCGCCAACCCAGTCTCACTCTCAGCTACACTACGTCGCCTTCCGAGCTTCGATCTACCTCGGACGCCACACCTGGGCACGCCGACCCAGACCTTGCCATCCACGAAACTGGCATGCTCCCCGAGATGAGAGCACCGCCCTCACCCCCAGCGCCAGCTTTTGATCTCGGTCT
This sequence comes from Penicillium sp. S103-07, assembly GCA_037042055.1. NCBI lineage: Eukaryota > Fungi > Ascomycota > Eurotiomycetes > Eurotiales > Aspergillaceae > Penicillium > Penicillium sp. S103-07. The sequence continues at coordinate 1,278,537 of JAXQJQ010000002.1, forward strand.
TTCCCCCGAGGCAATGCGCATTCTAGCAAGATCCAGATCTACTCCCCGACGGCCCGAGCCACCGCATCCCGGTACCGAGAGGCGCTATGACACATCCCGTCTCTCCAACTACGAGATCAGAGCTAATGTTGCGGCGGAGCGTCTTCGACGCCAACGTCAGATTGCAAATGAGGTACATAACCGCTCCTTTGAACGGGAACAACGGCATCGCCAACAGCTTCTTGGATTTGAGCAGACCCATTCTCCCCGATGGATCCGGAATATCATCAATGACCTCCCGGACCGAAGCCTTATCCACGGTTCTGGCGCCGAAGAGCCTGATGCCACCGCAGGCGTCGGCTTTGGCGCTGATGACAGAACACTGTATGCTAACGCCCCACCAAAACCGCCTCACTTTGACTGACTTTTTGTAGGTACATTGCGACTCTGGAGGGGATATTTGAGTTCCAACTCAACGTTCACGATCGAAAAACTTTCCCGGTATTCTCGTACCGCTGAATGTCTCGTCCACCTACTTTTTTGATGAACTACAGGTTCCCTTGAAAATGATTATACTGGACGGGGAAATTTGAAAAGCAGGGACACTTTCGTGCTTCTATTCCGTGACTTTCTTGTTGACTTTCTTTGGCTTTTCTGTCCAGATGTTTTCACAGTCTGGATGTTGGCGTAGTTTCTTCTTTGCATATGATTCGGGGTGCTCGGGCGTACATTTTATCGGCCATTCTGTTATCCGTTCACATGCTTCCTGCACATTTTTTTTCTCGAATGGCTGATCACGGTACAAAAGTTCGGCTAACTACAATATTTTCTAATGCACTCACGGAATTGATTTCTTTTTGAGTGCAAAGCGAACGTTTGCAAGCTACGTCTTGCGGTTGACCTTGTCAACTCGGTTCCTGTATGACCACCTGAGACGTCTGGTAAAAGCCGCCGCGCTTTGACCTCCCCAAATTAGAGCCATGGCTGCATGCTAAGCCTCAGGTTCAGCATTGGGGTGTTTTATTGAGTTCCCCTCCGGGTTTCAGCTTCTGAGCTGTTTGTTACGTAGAAAGGCGGAAGGAATGCTGTTGGATAGTGTATGAAAGAGAGCTAGGAGAATAAAGACCCGGCAATGTCCAAAGAGCCTCAGGTCTTTGATCCTAAATTTGTCGACACTGGAACGCTTCGTAGGGAAGAGATTGCCTTCGGGGCTCGTGATTGGCCATTCTTTTCCACTTCTCTTTACACAAAGAGACTCAATCCTTGTTTTGGCCTCCTACCTAACAAAGAATCATTCGAATCAGGATGCTCGACTCGGGAAAGAGTATGAGACATAATGAAAGGGAATAAGGCATTGTGAATTCTAAGACAATCATGTGTACTCGAATACATAAAGCAGTCCGATCCTGCTCTGTCTTCGAAATACTATCCACATCCAAGCTTGCATAGTTTACTCCTACTGGCTTCCCAAGCTTTGAACACCATTAACGGCCTCCAAGACTCAAATTGCAACATCAAGCAGATTCCTTTCATCATGCAATCCAGCTCTGAGCCTTACACTACACCCACATTCGAACAGGATCGCGAGAATCTTTTCAACTCGCTGATGCACCAAAGCCGCCTCATCAATCGACAGCCAGAAAACTACAAATCGGTCGCACAGTATCTAGCCAAAGTGGCATCGGAGTTTGATCAGGTAAAGAGACTGGCGGAGCTAGAAAAGCATATGGATAAGCGAGATGTCCCTCGATGCTTCCCAATCCGATGCGACATGCTCAAGGAGGAGATGCAAAACTTGAGCCACGGGCTCGCCAGTAAGTCGCTGCCCCCACTCCTGGCCTCACTGATGATAGAGATGTTTGCTACACACTTTGGCAGATTGACGCTGGACGGAAACAGCAGTGTTGATTCCCTTCCTCAGATCATGGAACGCAAGATTGGATCGAACCAATTTGACTGGAAGAAGAGGAATGTGATTGACGAGGAAGAACAACGTGTTGTACGTTACGCTCATCCCATTTTCGTCCGCTTGAACCGGGCTGTTGCAGATTGCCATTGTCTACAATGTACTAAGCGGACTCCCGTTAGAAACAACGACCATACCAAGGGGAAGGATAGGACAGGACGTACACACCACGAGGAATCCTCCAGTCGGTTTGGACGTTCTTATTTGGTCAATGAATTTACTGGCCGGCGTCGGTGAGTTAACAGGAGGTTTTACTCAACGCGAAAAGATGTAGAACTCCGAAAAGAGGTGCTTTTGACGCCATATTTCGCGCGGCTCGTAACTTCCCCCCCCCCCCCCCCCAAAATAGGCTTAGGATCGCTCTTACCTTAGCTTTATCCTGGTTCGCATCTACCTCAAACTTCCAACTTGAACTCATTCCAACTTCAACTCATTTTACTTTTCCAATCTTCGTCTTGCATTGTGCCGCTTTATTTCTAAATCTCGACCAGTGGGAGGAGCGTTTCAACATGGATCTGCCTGAGAGATTCCCAGCGAGCATGATCTTGAGCCGCGTTGCCGACCACCTCAACGATCGCCATGGCGATCCTATTGTGGCTCTTCCAATCAACCACATTGGATACGAACAAGCACTAGCCGCAACCATGGACTGCGTGCGCGAGCTCCCTGGACAGATCGTTCTACCAACTACCAACCCGGTCCGGCGAGCAGCCCTGCGAAGAATGGCCCTTGAAAATAAAGCTGATGCTGACGAAGTCATCCCTTCCTCATCGAGCCGCGCGATTCGTACTACGGGCAGACTGAACCCAGAAGACTACCGGGAAAAATCTGGACAACAGAGGATCTCGAGGACGAAGACTCTCTTTCTATCGCTCTCCTCTACAATTTCAGCCACGGTATTAAGACATATCACCACGATCGGTCAATCCATATCCGATACACGGACCTGGACATACAGCACACTCAAATACCTGACTGGCCAACTCCTGGGTCCGAACGACCAGGAAATCCAGCAGGCTATTTCGGCTATTTCTTCATAATGGGCGCTCTAATTTGGCCAGTATAGGGGGTATAGGACAGCCCAAAGGGAAAAATGGAAGTGTGTATGGTACGTGCAAGGTTTGTGGATGATGAAGGATGATGCATTCTCTAAAGCTAGGGGGGGCTGGCTAAGCAGGTGAGGTAGTCACATTACTAGCTTGGTGACAGTGTAGGGTGTCATAACAAATAAAAAAGAAGGAAAAAGGAACGAAAAGAGAGATTGAAGGATATCTTAACCTAGGTCAAGTATATAGCAAAATTGTTTAGTTTTTCACCATCATTTTTCTGAAGCACAGTAGATAGTTATACGCGGCCGTTTCTAGCCTCAGAAGCGGACATCGGTGTCAATTACACCTGTAGTTGTAATGTCGGGCCTTTAGATTACTATACCTGGTTAGTTTTGCCGATTCTGGGTTAGTGCCCTAATATACTATCATGTCACTTGAAGGGATTTACAGACCTATTTTACCTGCCTGCCTTCTTACTCTACCTTCTTACTCTATTCTTACTATATTCTCGCTCTATTCTCACTCTACCTTCGCACCCACCATGGACTTCATTCAATCGACCTCGAACGCGTCTTAGTCTTCATCTTCTGGGCTTTCATCTGAGATTCTATCAGTTGAATCCGAATTCAAGGATCCTCTTACGCAACTGGAGAAGGAAGTGGAGCAGAAGCAGCTATTCACCACTAACAAGAACCTACAAATGTCCTTGGAATCCCGTCACCAAACTCTTCAGCTTGATCAAACTCGGGATCAGTACCTCGTCTTCACGTCTGTCCCCCCGGCACAATCTTCCAGACCGAGTGATGATCGGTCGCGAACAAGCAAGTTCTGTCGATTTTTCTTTAACACAGAAACATAAATTTTGATCGCGAAAGTTGTGCCATCGACTCCTGCATACGAACTTGTAATCAGATCATTTGATAGGCTGATTGACCTCGAGCTACATACGATGAACGTCGATGAAGATATGGAGCCTTTCGGTTCTTCCACAGTCACGATTGGAAACTGGAAAATGGAGGCTGACCGCTGCTGGGCTCCCGCTTCGACAAATATAAGGCCGAGTTTCGTGGTGGAAGTAGGATTGTCAGAGTCTGCCCGACGTCTTGCTCTTAATGCGCGCGGTTGGCTTGAGACTTCCACTTCATCTGTGAGTGTTGTTGTTACTATCGGTATTAACCGCCAAACTCCCGAGATCACTTTGCACCGATGGGAACTTGATCGCAGAGGATATGACATCCTTACCAGATCAGACCATCTTTCAGCACGTCCAACTGCGTCACTCAAATTATCTCGAACGGCTGGCACGACATCTGTCACCGGTGAGTCCTACGTCAACGGCACAACCACAACTACTACACAGCTGGACCTACCCTTTGACAAGGTTGTTGGCCGTCTTCCTCGCCAGCCCTTGGAGAGAGACTTGGTGATATCCCAGGCACAGCTGGGACGTTTTGCCGAGAAAATCTGGCGTGTGCAGAGACTCATATAATCGGTTCCTGCTAGAATGCGAGAAGTTCCTTCCATAGTCCCCCGCCACTGCTTTGGCACAATTAGCTGCCGGACTACACTCTAGTCCATGGCGAAAAAAAACAAAATAGCGCGGGTTGTCATTTTGGGCTCTGTATTTAATTAGTTATACAGAGGCACGCACAGAGACTAGTGACACTAAACCTAAAGGACTGAAACTAAACCGAACGTAGCAATTTATTGGCCCTGTCCGATATAGTTAGTGTAATGTGGGGGGCAATGGAAAAGCCATGGCTGTGCGTGGTCTTGAGCGCATTTATCATAACCCACCCCTATAAGAAGAACTACAAATTATGGGAGTCATAATAGTATATTATTATTATTTATATAACTAAAGTCTTAAGTATTTATTTATTTAGTTTTTATTTTTATAATAAGCTTATTAATTATCTTTAAAGATCTCTATTAACTCTAGTTAAAAAACGTTATTTTGGAGTAGTTTATACTCATCTTATTTAACGCTCAATAAGCGATGTCAGGAATGGACTATGGATTTCATCCACCATTTAGTCTACAAATACCTCATTGCAGCGGAAGCAATGCAGATTGTCCAATCTAAACATGATCCCCCAAGCAATGGAATCGGTCTTCAGCACTCCAGAAAATGTTAACTTCATCCTGGGTTGGCTTTAAGTACATCCAGTTGACGGAAGACGGTCGGTGGCGAAGAAGTCCTTCCCATTTTGACCGGGGCGTACCAATATACTGACCGGAAGGATCTTGTTCAAGTCGGCGCATACGGTTGACTATTTGACATAACTCATCGCAGAGCGAGCTTTTGCCCTGACTATTGAGCTCATTCCAGCCATCCTGCAGCGTCCGTCCTTGGATAAGCTCCATATAGAGGAATACATAGTTCTCCTCGTCGACCCGCCACCCAAAAATTTCGGAACCCGGAATTTCGTCACTTAAGGTCCGTTTGATCATACAAAGGCACTGCGCTTCTGCGATTGTGACATAAGGGCCAAATTTGACGAAGACTTTGGACTCTTCAAAGATAACAGGCTGCGGGTGTGGGTTAGCGTGGATGTCTTTCGACAAAGTCCTCACTTGTGCTGGAGTCGGAAGGCTTTGGCTGGGCTCTTTGAAGCAGGAGCAATCGAGAAAGTCCATCTCTCGCATCGACTCATTGCGAAGATTTTCTGCAATTGAAGAGAATTTCTTTACTTTGGCTTGCTTTGGTTCCTAAAGGGCTGCTGAGTGATATGTGGGCGACTTGGATGAGGTTACTAGTTGGATGAGGAAACAAAGCTGATGAGACCCTCCCAGATCGGCTCGGTATAGTTGGTTTATGTCAGCAGATCATGACTTCGGCGGCTCAGAAGATGAGAGCCCAGAAGATGAAGACTGACACGCGTTCGAGGTGGATCAAAGGAAGTCCATGGTGGGTAAGAAGGCAGGGTTGGAAGCGATAAGGAAGTAAAATAGGTACTCTCTGTGATCCGCGATGATTCCATTGGAAGCCCCACACGACGTCAACCCCCGATTCTGCCAATACGCACCGCCCCCAATCAAGCTCCGACAAGCGAGTCCATGTCAACTTCTAGTCCAGCTTTCTCCTGCGAGACTTCTTACCCGTTCCCCAGACAAGGTAATCAATCATCCTTTGAATATTATTTACAACAATTACTGATGTGTGAAGTTACGCGGATCCCAGTGGTTGCGCCATCGAAGCCAGCCAGTCACACACGGACGTGGGGTGGGTGCACTTGACAAAGTGAACACCGATAAACCTTACCAGCCGATCAACGACCGATTGCACGATCATTACTACAATGGCGGAGAATTTGAGCTCGGCGATGGAGCAGCTGAGCCTCAGCGCCAAGAATGCAGACCCAGAATTGATCGCAACCCGACTAGCGGAGGAAGCGAATGGTACATTCGAGAGCACCGGGCCTCGCAAGCAAGCTCGAAAGAATACAGAGGACCTTCTGGCGGAACTTGAAAATGATTTTCTAGCTCCATCGTCTCAGTTCAGTGCAAAATGGTTAAACCAGCTACAGAAGTAAGTTGGATCTTTTCCCGTCCAGCTTGGTCGAGTCATGACAGAGAAGTCGAGTGTAACTGACGAATAATTGCAGGCGATGGGATGTGTCAACCGACTCTACCGATCTATTTGAGATTGCGCCCACCCAGACACGAACTGTGACTCGATTTACGCGAGAAGGACTGGAAGGACGAGTTACCGGACACCACGAAGTGACAATTCCAGCTGCAAGTATCAATGCCAAAAACTCGACATCGCTTCTTCGCCGGCCTGCAGGACGTGCAGATTTTGTTCGGGGCGCTGCCGGATTCTTTCCTTTTGCGCCTGGTGGTCTGGAAGGTGTCCAGGCCATCGCTGAAATGGAGGCAGACCCTGAGACTGCGGACCAATCGCGAATCGGCGGAAAGCAAGCGGGCCTGGACCGTATCATCAACTTTGGATCTGAGGGAGGCCTTCTCACAATACCCCCTGGCTTCAGCCGTGGCCTCGAGTTTGCAGACGAAAAATCCAAAGAGGCAACCGAGGAAGACCAAGAAGTAGAGCATGCCCTTCAGGAGGAGAGCGAGCTCAAGACCGAGCAACTCGAGCAAACGCCCGAATCCACTCCACAAACACAAGCCGAGGGGGATGACGAGATTAGTGATGAGGATGATGAAGACATCGATGCTTTGTTGCCGGTTGAATTCCCTGCACTCGAACCGCGCAATCCACTGCTCGCGGGTATTCAGCAGCAAAAGGGTAAAGAGTGGGCCCACGTGGTTGATGTCAACAAGGAGATTACCAATTTCCATGATTTGGTTCCGGACATGGCCAGAGAATGGCCCTTTGAACTGGATACCTTCCAAAAGGAAGCTGTCTACCATCTCGAGAATGGGGACTCAGTGTTTGTTGCTGCGCATACGTCGGCAGGCAAGACTGTCGTGGCCGAATATGCCATTGCCTTAGCATCTAAGCACATGACGAAAGCCATCTACACGTCTCCCATCAAAGCACTGAGTAACCAGAAATACCGTGATTTCCGGAACGAGTTCGACGACGTTGGTATCCTCACAGGTGATGTTCAAATCAACCCCGAGGCCAGCTGTCTGATTATGACGACGGAAATCTTGCGAAGTATGCTATACCGAGGCGCAGATCTCATTCGAGATGTTGAATTCGTCATTTTTGACGAGGTCCACTATGTCAATGACCTTGAGAGAGGTGTTGTTTGGGAGGAAGTCATCATTATGCTTCCGGAACATGTCACACTGATCCTGCTGTCCGCCACTGTGCCCAACACCCAAGAATTTGCATCCTGGGTTGGCCGCACAAAGAAGAAGGATATCTACGTGATCTCGACCCTGAAGCGACCTGTTCCTTTGGAGCATTATCTTTGGGCCGGAAAAGAGAAGTTTAAGATTGTCGACAATACTAAGCATTTCCTCGAAGGTGGCTGGAAGAAAGCGAACGATATCTTGTCCGGCAAGGATGCAAAGACCAAAAAGGAAGCCGAAGCCGCGGCCCAAGCTCAGTCCCAACGCGGCGGACCTCAAGGACGAGGACGAGGTCAGGACCGAGGCAGAGGTGGTTCCCGTGGCGGTGGACAGCGTGGAGGCGCTCCACAGAGAGGACGGGGAGCTCCTTCCAATCGCGGCCAAGGAAATATTGCTCGCACTGGGCGTGGAGGAGGTCGAACGAGTGCTCAGCAGGATCAGAATCTTTGGGTCCATCTGGTCTCACACCTTCGTAAAGAAGATCTGCTGCCGGCATGTATCTTCGTTTTCTCCAAGAAGCGATGTGAGCTGAACGCGGATGCCCTAGCTAGGCAAGACTTCTGCAACGCTTCGGAAAAGAGCCTGATTCACATGTTCATCGAGAAATCGCTTACCCGACTTAAGCCTGAGGATAGGGCGCTTCCACAAATCCTTCGGCTCCGTGAACTCCTCAGCAGGGGTATCGCTGTGCACCATGGTGGTCTCCTGCCTATCATGAAGGAAATCGTCGAGATTCTCTTTGCAAAATCGTTGGTCAAGTGTCTTTTCGCTACCGAGACCTTTGCCATGGGTCTCAACCTGCCGACGCGGACGGTTGTGTTCTCCGGGTTCCGCAAGCACGACGGTAAAAGTTTCCGCGATCTGCTGCCAGGTGAGTACACACAGATGGCCGGACGTGCAGGTCGACGAGGTCTCGACAAGGTGGGCTATGTGATCATCACAACCTCGGGACGAGACGAGGCCCCGCCAGCCGGTGCTCTGAAGAAAATGATTCTCGGAGATCCCACCAAGCTTAGATCCCAGTTCAGACTCACGTATAACATGATTCTGAACCTTCTGCGAGTGGAAGCTCTGAAGATTGAGGAGATGATCAAGAGAAGTTTCTCGGAGAATGCCACCCAAGCCCTTCTTCCCGAACATGAGAAGCAAGTCCAGCTGTCCGAGGCCAGTTTGGCCAAGATCAAGCGGGAGCCTTGTGAGATTTGCGACTTGGATCTGGCAGCCTGTCACGAAGCTGCTATGGAGTATGAAAAACTTACAAATGAGTTGCATGCGGGTTTACTGTCGTCGCCCGTGGGAAAGCGACTTTTCACTTGCAAGAGGCTGGTAGTTTACCGGAAGGTATGCTCATGCTCACCTCATTTCCTTTATATTTGGTAAATTGTTGACTCTCGTCTAGGATGGATTACGTACAGCCGGAGTCCTCACTAGGGAAGGGGTCTCGAGTGGACCCATGCCGTGTATCCAAGTGCTCGAAATTGGCAGAATCGGCAACAAGCGCCACCCCAGTGATATTCTCCCCTTCTTGCCCAAGTTCAGACCATTCTTCCAGCAATTGCCTGATAAGGCTGCATCGATGCACTTGAAAGTGTGCAAGATCCCGCTGTCGGACGTCGAATGTGTCACGAACATGCAAGTCAAAGCCGGAGGGCCAATCTGGTATTTGAACATTAGAAAAGGTACTGACAACCCATTGAATTAGTTTTATCAAATTCATCAAGTTATGCTCACAACCCAATGCAGAGGCCGCCAAGTTCGCCGACAAGGAGCTAACCAAGTACCTCTCGTGGACCCACAACGCGTGGGATGAAATGGACTGGTCGCGGATCAAGGAACTACAAGTGCGCGACATCCTCGACAAGCGAAACGCGCAGGCAAAGATTGCCCAGTCATGCCACTGTCTGCAGTGTCCGAACTTCTTGAAACACGTGAGTGAATTCACTTTATACTGAGTTTTAGTGCCCGCTACTGATCTTCTACAGTTCGAGATGCAACATGACGAGTGGCAGGTCAAGGAGAACATCTCACAGTTGAAGCAGCTGATGTCAGATCAAAACCTGCAATTGCTGCCGGACTACGAACAACGCATCCAGGTCCTGAAGGAGCTAGGTTTCGTTGACGAACAAGCCCGCGTACAGTTGAAGGGCAAGGTGGCATGCGAGATCCACTCCGCCGACGAGCTGGTTCTGACCGAGTTGGTGCTGGAGAACGTCCTCGCCGAATACGAACCCGAAGAAATCGTTGCACTTCTTTCTGCATTTGTCTTCCAGGAGAAGACCGAGAGTGTCCCGACACTCACCCCACGTCTGGAGAAAGGTCAACAAGCCATCATCCGAATCTCGGAGAAGGTCAATGATTTCCAGGTCCTGCACCAGGTCATCCAGTCTAGCGAGGACTCCAATGACTTTGCCAGTGAGCCTCGGTTCGGTCTGGCAGAGGTGGTTTACGAATGGGCCAAGGGCATGTCCTTCAACCGCATCACCGATCTTACCGACGTGATGGAGGGAACTATTGTTCGGACTATCTCTCGACTCGACGAGACATGTCGGGAGGTGAAGAATGCGGCCAAGCTGGTTGGAGATCCAACTCTGCATACCAAGATGCAGCAGGCCCAGGAGCTGATCAAGCGCGATGTAATTTTCGCAGCGTCATTGTACATGTGAGGGCTGAAGGATGAGTGTGGGCCACATCGGGTTACTCTACGCGCCCATTGGGCACCTCCTACCTTAGAAATTCATGATATGCTAGCATGGCGCAAAGAGGATACAAATACCACAAAAATTGATGTTGATCATTCAACATGCAAAATCAAGATAAAAACAAGTACACGTTCGAACAACAATAAACAGTAAACAGGTACGTCCGAAATCACTGTGCGGCCGCTGATTAGCTGCGGGGCGACCGCCCGGGAAAATCCCAAGAATTTCAATTTGCGTTCCCCTCGTACACTTTTTTAACGCACTAACCCTCCCCCGGACTTCGTCCTTGCTCACCCTCTTGATCCTCCTCTATCGGCCCCGGTCCGTTTTCCCCGGGGGTTCCTTGCGTGGAGTTCTCTTTTCTTTTTCTGCTTCAGTTCCTGGCGGGGTGCCTAGGTGGTCCAAGATGGACGTCACGGTTCTCCGAGACCGTGTCCAGTCAACTCTGGATGCGAATACCAGTGTTCGCCAACAAGCCGAGTTGGATCTTAAATATGTACGTTGTGGCATGCGAGGCGAATGTATCACGAAACTTACACTCCGGGGTCCTGCCCCCATGTCTAGGCCGAAACTCAGCCCGGATTTATCAATGCGCTGCTGGACATTTTGCAGGGCGAGCAGAACAATGCCGTTCAGCTGTCCGGTAGGTGTCGTGTCATGTCCCTGATTCCCTCGTGGCATTGCGTTTCTAATCAACCCCGCCCCCTCTAGCCGGTGTCTACCTGAAGAACCGCATCAGCCGCGGATGGGCCCCAATCGATGATAGCCCTTCGCGTGCCCCTATTCCCGAGTCCGAGAAGCCTGGTTTCCGCGAGCGACTCATCCCCGCCCTGGCGTCGGCTCCTCCCAATGTCCGCGCCCAGCTGGTCCCCCTCCTCCAGAAGATCCTGCAGAACGACTTCCCCGAACAGTGGCCCGGCTTCCTAGATCTCACCCTTCAGCTCCTCGGTACCAACGATGCGAACCATGTATACGCCGGTCTCCAGTGTCTGCTGGCGATTTGCCGCGTGTACCGATTCAAGGCTGGCGAGAAGCGGGAAGAGTTCGACAAGATCGTGGAGCATTCGTTCCCGCAGCTGCTCAGCATTGGTCAGAAGCTGGTCGACGAGGAGAGCCTGGAGGCTGCGGAGATGCTCCGTATTGTCGTCAAGTCGTATAAGCACGCTATTTACGTGAGAACCCGTGGTCTATAGATGGGACATGTGAGAAGGACTGGCTAACTTTATCTCTAGTTCGAGCTCTCGCCCGCTCTCCAGACCCATCAGGCTACTGTGGACTGGTGCACCTTGTTCCTGCGGATCATTTCCAAGACTCCTCCGGCTAACGCCATGGGCGAGTCCAAGGAAGAGCGGGAAATGAACCACTGGTGGAAGTGCAAGAAGTGGTCCTATGCCAACTTGAACCGTCTTTTTATCAGGTAAGGCACCACTTATAACCCTGCGTCTTGTCGATTTCTCTCCTACTTGAACTCGATTTTCTGACCCCCGCCAGATACGGGAACCCCACTACTATCACGAAATCCTCCACTCCCGATTATACTCCCTATGCGAAGACTTTCATCAGCACTTTCGCCCCCGAAATTCTCAAGGGATATCTGCAGGAGATCGACAAATGGGTCTCCAAGTCTCAATGGCTCAGCAACCCGTCTCTTTCTTATACTCTGGTCTTTATGGAGGAGTGTGTCAAGCCCAAGGCGATGTGGGACCATCTCAAGCCTCACATGGAGAATCTGATCGCCCACTTCGTATTCCCTATCCTTTGTCAGTCGGATGAGGACATTGAACTGTTCGAGGAGGATCCATCGGAATATCTCCACCGCAAGTTGAACTTCTACGAGGAGGTTTCCGCTCCCGATGTCGCTGCTACGAACTTCCTGGTCTCTCTCACCAAGAACCGCAAGAAGCAGACCTTCTCGATTCTCACTTTCGTCAACTCGGTTGTCAGCAAGTACGAGTCCGCGCCCGATGACCAGAAGCAGCCCCGCGAGAAGGAGGGTGCTCTCCGCATGATTGGTTCGCTTGCCTCCGTCATTCTGGGCAAGAAGAGCCCCATTGCCGATCAGGTCGAGTACTTCTTTGTTCGCCACGTTTTCCCCGAGTTCCGCAGCCCCCACGGCTTCCTCCGCGCCCGTGCTTGCGATACCCTTGAGAAGTTCGAGCAGCTTGACTTCCAGGACCCCAATAACCTGATGGTGATTTACCGAAACATTCTGGAGTCTATGACCGACCCTGAGCTGCCCGTCCGGGTTGAGGCCGCTCTTGCCCTTCAGCCGCTGATCCGCCACGATGTCATTCGCACTTCCATGCAACAGAACATTCCCCAGATCATGCAGCAGCTTCTCAAGCTTGCCAACGAGGTCGACGTTGATGCTCTGGCCAACGTCATGGAGGATTTCGTTGAGGTCTTCTCTGCCGAGCTTACTCCTTTCGCTGTCGCATTGAGCGAGCAGCTGCGTGATACTTACATGCGTATCGTTGGCGAGCTTTTGGAACGCAACGCCACCAAGGGCGGTGACGACGATGGATATGGTGACTTCCTCGACGACAAGAGTATTACCGCTTTGGGTGTTTTGCAAACCATTGGAACTTTGATTCTCACCCTTGAGAGCACTCCCGACGTGCTCCTGCACCTTGAGACTATCCTGATGCCTGTCATCAGCATCACTTTGGAAAACAAGCTTTACGACCTTTACAACGAGATTTTCGAGATCATTGACAGCTGCACCTTCGCATCCAAGTCTATCTCGCCTACCATGTGGCAGGCCTTCGAGCTGATTCACAAAACGTTCAAGGCTGGTGCTGAGCTTTACCTGGAGGACATGCTGCCCGCTCTTGACAACTACGTCTCCTACGGCTCTGAGATGTTGGTCCAGAACCCGGCCTACCTCGGTGCCGTCGTTGGTATGGTGGAGGACATCTTCCGTGACGACAAGGTTGGCGGCGTTGATCGTATCTGCGGCTGCAAGCTCGCGGAGACCCTCATGCTCAACCTCCGCGGCCACATTGACCAGTACATCCCGCTCTTCATTGAGTTGGCTATGGCTGTCATTGATGCCGGTGAGGCACGCACCAAGTCTTACCGCATTCACCTGATGGAGATGATCATCAACGCCATCTACTACAATCCCCTTCTCAGTCTCCAGGTCTTGGAAGCTAAGGGCTGGACCAACAAATTCTTCAGCACCTGGTTCTCCAGCATTGACAGCTTCCGCCGTGTCCACGACAAGAAGCTGTCGATTGCTGCGATCAGCTCGCTTCTCACAATGAAGGCGGAGACCGTTCCTCACAGTGTCCAGCAGGGGTGGCCGAGATTGTTGCAGGGTGTGACAAGACTCTTCCAGACCCTGCCGGCTGCTATCAAGAGTGAGTTTTATTATCCGATTGAATTTGTTGTACTCTACTTATCAATTTTGCAGTGCGCGAGGATGCTACCAAGGAGTCCGACTTCACTCTCGACGACGATGTTGATGATGACGACGAGGAGAACGACTGGGACGGCGAGGTTGAGTGGAACGAGGAAGAGGTTGAGGGGGCCCTTGACGGCGATGTCGCCGACGAGAGCGCTGCCTATCTCGAGTTCCTCAACAAGGAGGCCCAGAAATTCGGCTCGTTTGCTGATGACGACGACGACGAGATGGACGAGGAGAGTCTCCTAGAGACACCTCTGGACAAGGTTGAACCGTACGGCATGTTCAAGCATGTCTTCCTGAGTAAGTCCCCCATTGCCATCTATTGACCGAAATTCCATCTAATACCCCCTTCAGGCCTCCAGCAAGAGCAGCCCCAGCTCTACGACAGCCTGACCAAGGTCCTCGGTCCGGAGGAGCAGCAGATCATCGAGTCCGTCTTCCACGAAGCCGACGCCAAGGCCTTGGTGGCCGCTGCCAACGCGGAGGCTGCCGCTGCAGCAGGCATTCCGACCAACGGCAACCAATAGACCAGTTTGATGCGGCATCGCATTGAACAGGATGTCATTGTCATCAAGTCTGGTCTTTTTGGGATTCTCATCTTTTCATCCTCACGAGACATATGCCCATTTCATGTCTTTCCATCTTGTCTAGATCATGCCCGATTTCTCGTTTATATCTGTTCATGATTTTTTTCTCATCTTTGTTACTCTTGTCCTTGTCATATCCCCGATGTGCTCCAAAAAGTCTCCTCCCTATGCCCCTCCCCTCCCCTCTAATCCGCCTCACTGCACAGATTCCCCAAGACCTAGTCGCCTCATGATATAGTACACCAGCCACGCACAAACAATCTTGACTTCATGTCTTGTTTCTAAATCGTAGACTGCCGGGTTTCTAATGATAGCATCATCAATTGCTCTTCTCGAATAATTAGCCCACACGTTGGCGGGGATGGACGGCTCACGTGATTGATATAGAATGATGTCACATCGAAGTGACAGGCCATTAGCAGATCGAATTGAGAGTCAAGTCAACAAGTAATTAAATTCTGTGGAGGTTCGACTCCACAGATCTCCGGTCGTACCGAATTGGGAAACCAGCTGGAATGGCGCATGGTTTGAGACGTCATCATGATGAATCATCCAGACCGTCCGGTTTGAGGGCTGGTCACGTCAGCTTCGAGACCGCGTTCTTAAATGAGAGCTTTCGTTCAATTTCATCCTTCATTCAATTCAAAGTGATCTATCCATCCCCAATCTCCCATACCATCTAGCCCAAGGCAATTTATCCTGTTGGTAAGTGTGCCGCGCCACACCCGTACTCTATCTATACCTAACAAAACCCAGCTATATCAACCAAGTCGAAACTCGCACCTCATCTCCAACCATAATGTCTGCTCCCTACCCCGGCCGCCAATCCCCACCCCCCGAGCGCCAGTCGGGTGCTCAGCAGCGTGACCCTCCCGCCAGTGGCAAGATCGGCAACCCATCTGTCCGACCCGATTCGGATTTTGGACAGCACGAGTCGGACGAGCACAAGGACCATGGCCTAGAGAGCAACCCGGTGCACCCGCTGGAGAAGATTGAAGCAGCCAAGTTCAGGAAAGGGACAGGGAACTAAATAATTGGGCCTGTTTGTGATAATACGAGAAAGGAAAATTGAATCGGGACTCGTTGGGATAACATCAGATAATGATATCATGAATGATTTTTGACATTTACACTTCTTTTTACCACTAAACAGCTATTGGATGAGCCGGTAACATGGCATTCTTATTTTCATTTGCTCGCTTGCGTTAAAAAGTACCATGAAACAGGCAGGAGTCGGAATCACGTTAAGCATAACCTCGTCACAGCAAAATAAAAGCGGCAAATCCAGTTCGCGATATAGGTATCGACCGCGCAAGGTATCAGGAGAACAGCAGGTAAGAAGCATAGACACGAAGAAAGTGAGCAAGCGCGAATCCCTTATGCCTTGGGCTCGGCAGGGGCAGCGACACCCGCAGCCTCGGTAGCAGGGACGGCAGCGGGTGCCTCGCCAGCAACGGCAGTTTCACCGGTCTTACCCTGCTTCAGGTCGGCCAGACGGCGGGCCTCGTTGTGGATATCACGGACCTGCTTATCGGTCTGGGAGTAAAACTCACGCAGCTTCTGGCCGGAGGGATGCTCGAGGGCCTTCTCGAAGTACGAGTGCAGGCTGCTCCAGCCACCGAGAGCCTTGTTGGAGATCTGGTAGCTTTCGTCGATTCCCTTGGCGCGCTCGGTGGCGTTGAACTTCTTGTCGAAGTTGCTCAGGGCGGAGGTAAAGCGGGTGGAGAAGCCGTGCTTCTGGTCCAGGGCGATAGCCTGCTGGATCGCGTTGTCGCTGACCACGTATCCGTGAGCCAGGTACTCGGCGATAATGCGGGAGCGAGGCTTGTCCTCCTGGGTGATGTCGTCCTGATCTTCCTTCTCGGTACCGGGGGCAGTAGCCTTCTCACCGGCGAGGTCGTCGATGTTGGAGGCGGCCTCGACGTGCACGGACGAGCTGCCCAATTGGGTCTGGTCGAGAAGCAGTGCGGTTTTGGCAGCGCTGTATTATGCAAGTACGACGTTAGATATGGTGTGATATTTGCCAGTTTCATGCGATTGAGGGGCAGCGGGGATCATGAAACGCGGTGCGGGGTAGCTTACGCTTCCTTCTCGAAGGTGACGCTGGCGGACTTTTGGGCGTCAGCCTCGGACGAGACCGGGGTCACAGACAGAGAGACGATCTTTCCGCTGTTGAAATAAGTTGTTAGCGTGGTCTTGGTTGGCAGCGGGGAGCTGGTTTAATCATACCAGAAGCTGAAGAAGTCGCGGACATCCTTCTCGGAGGTTGCGGGCGCGATGCCCGAGACGTGAACAGTGGTGTGGCTAGACATTATGGATGGAAAGGGAGCACAAAATTATGGTAAAATCAGGTGTGTTTAGGGGACAAGGAAGAGGAAGAATTGGTGAGGTCAACTATTTATCCTGTTGATAGCTGCGCCACATGTGACGTAGGGCGGGGCCTGCACCGCCGCGTGTCACTATAAACTTGATTGGGAAGAACTCCAATGTTATGAAATGTCTGCCTGCAAACGATAACCTAATAACACGTGAAAAGAAAAGAAAGAGCCGCGCCGGGCAGATAATAAATAAGGTTGCCTTCTGTTCACTCTACAGGCGATGAATCCACCTCCTGCTGCTTCTTCAGTGTATGCTCCAGTTCCCGCACGCGCTTCCGTAGCTGCTCATTCTCCCGCTTCATGGATTCCAGCTCCGATCTATGTGTGGTAGCCTCCTCGTAGCGTGCCAGGGGGATAGCGGTGCTCGATAACCCGAGATGGGTTTGTGAAACGGAGTTTCGATGAGGGTAAATCGACGGGCTGCCGTAATGGGATAGTTGGTCGCCGTGAGGATGTTGTGAGAAGGAAGATAGAGACCCGACAGATGGGCGACGAGAGGTAAGAGACGGCTCGCGACTCCGGATCGTGCGAGGGAGAGAGTGATCTGTTGGTCGCGACGGATGGCTGGTGTCGCGAGACGGGGCAATCCCCGTCACGCTAGCGGCTTGCGCGCCTTGGGCTGCGGGAGTATGAGAGCTCAGACTAGAAGAGGATCGTTGTCGTCGGGAAGCGTGGGAAGCGGTTGAGCTGCCCAGCGACGGGGATCCGTGTAGTCCATCGGGCTCGGTGAAGTTCGAGGCAGAGGATGTTGTCGATGTGACGGATGCAGTCTGCTGGCGGAGAAGGGAGAGCTCTCGGGTCAACCGGTTGACCTATAGTTGGAACCGTTAGTCTTTCATAGTTTCGAGCGGTATGTAGAATAACACCTCACCATTGCCTCCTGCTCCTTCTCCAGTACCAAATGAAGATCTGAGGGCGTAAGAGGTTTCGGGTGTCGCAACGGCCCTGCTTGAGTCAACATTGCGGCCAAGGCCAAGTCTCAGCAACATATTAACATACCTTGGGCAGTGCTGGTGATTCCCGGTTCACTAATCCCGGGCGGCGGACTTGTTGAGTAATGAACGGGGCTAGCAGAAGCCATACTGGCGCCTCGAGTTGGACCGGAGGGCGAAGAAGGCACCATCGCAGGCAACACAGAAGTAGCAGCGCGAGGCCGGCGCGGAATGGAGGCGGCGCTGAGGTCGGGAGCCATGGTCGTTTAAGTTAATGAAAGGCAAGCTCCTCTGAACCTGCAGAAGGCATTTGAGGATGTCAAAGAAGCAGCGGCCAGCGAACTATATCTGTTTCGCTTCAACGTCGGGTAGGCGTGGCTCTGTTTCAAAACAATAACCGTGGAAACCCCTGGATCGGAATGGTACTGAGCATTCCAGTCAACTTTCGCGGGATGAGCTCATCTGACGCAGGGAGTCTTTCCGCGGTGAAGGGGTAACGCCTAACAAACGATGACGGTGTTATTGGGCCGTGTCATATGCATATAGGTGCCTAAGCCCGATGCATAACTACTTCGTATATCTGGGGAGATAACCATGGGACAGGTGTGCATTCCGGAAGCTCACAATCAACGTAGACAGCTTCGTAACGATCATGCATACTACAATCGTAGTCCATGACGATGCTTTCAAATTTGCCTTGTCGATCAACACGTAGAACGTAGCTCATCAAAGTGCTCGGGCCTCTCAGGCACCGAGGAAAGGGAAGCTGATGTCTCAACTGTGGAAGATCACAGCAGATCCTGAACGCAGCACAGCCTCCATACATGTCAACTTGACGAGTACACAGCTCCTCACAGTAAGCAATAAACATTCGCAACATCAGAAAAGTCAATCAAATAAGCTCATTAAGCTCTGTTTCATCTAACGTAATTCACAAGCGAGCGGCCCAACCAAACGAGCGGCCCACCCAGCCACCTACTTTTATTTTACATCTATTTT